>JAOXJM010000079.1:42753698-42777123 GCA_026413425.1 Tringa solitaria
GGTCTCTCGTTTGTTCCTGGGGCCTGCCTGCATCAACTCACACAGCAACCCTCTTTAGGTGCAGTTACGCTACTGGACACAGCATTCCGACTGTTTCATGCATAATTTTAACATGTAATTAGAACTTATTCTCATTTGGGTCCAAAGAATGTAGCTTCATCTGGAGACCTCTAACAATAAAGGCATTTCTCCTGTTGCGCTTACAAACCAACAGCTATGTATCATTTTCCCTAGGAAGAGATTTATCAGCTTTCAGTCATGCTGCAAGCCTGCGTGTTTCTAAGGCAAATGAAGTGCATCACAGAAACCTTCTGGGCCCTGTGCAACCACCAGGGAAAGCTTTCAAAAGGCCATACCTTGGGGATCATTGAAGAGTGAGAACTCAGCATCAATGGCACTTCGGGGAAATGAAGGCAAGCGGAGGAGGTCTTCCTGGAGCATAGATACATGGGACTGCTTGTGCGCAGTAGGGATCTTCTGTGTCAGTGATATGAGGAACAACACCCGCCCCACCTCTTCTAGCTTACGGGTGAACACCTGAGAGAAAAAGAGACAAGGGTCAGAATCAGTCTGATCAATAAGTTCTTTACAACATATCTGGACTTTTCTCAGTTAGCTTCCGTGGCTTTCTCTGATGGCAGGGATGCTGCACTCATGGCTTAGAGGAACCTGTTGGAATGCACAGGGGTAGTCCTGAACCATTTTGCTAGAATTTGCACGACCACTGTTCTTCAGCCCAGCTCAGCAAAGTTGGATCATGTTTGTAAAAGACTTTCTAAGTCTAGACAGTTTCTATTTCAGCCTTGTGGAGAATCCCGAGTGGTCGTCAAGCACTTTGCAACTGTGCCATGCATTCTTTTGCAGGTTAATGTAAGCTTTGCCAATGACACCAAGGTGGTCACAGGCAAACCAACTCCAAAGTGAAAGCCATACAGTTGTAGTTGCTCTTTGCAAGGTCTCAGACTATAGTGAACATGAGGTTGGAATGGTTATCTACCTTCTGGGTTGAAGCTGGCTTGTGCCTGCCCATAGAAAGTTTATGTATAGTTGCAAAAGAAGAGCAGACAACAAAACAAAGCAGAGCAGATTCTGAGTTTTATCACTCCTTGTTCACACCAGCTGGGAAACTGAATTTCACTCTAGCAGCCTCCTTTGAACTTCTGACCGGTAGGACTAGTTAGGCTAGCTATTTTATTTTGATGCTAAAAGTAACCATGAGGCAGAGCAATGCCCAGTAGTAGAAGCAACTGTCTTTGGAAGCAGTTTTGAGATAGCTCTTAGCTACCAGGATGAAGCCAAAACTTGAAGCACGTGGCTTAACATGTGACAAAGCTCAGCTTCCCATGTCCTGCAGGTGCTGTGACCTTGCTCTGAAGCGCGCTCAGTTTAGAATTGGGTGCTCAATCAATCAACAGCAAAGAAAGTACTTTTCCATGGCTTGCTGCTCTGTGGATAGACTCTACAGTGCTCTTTTCTTTGCTGAAGCTGGATGTTGTCCAGCAACTTCTAGCGTGACTACAGAGAGGCTGGTAGATGCTTGGTTTAAGTTTTACCATAAAAATATTGTGGCCTCTTAGTACTCTGAATAGAAAAATGTGGAGTATAAAATAATGTCCTGACAAAACTGGACACACCATTTTAACCTTTTGTGGTCATGTAGGGCATATCAAACTCATTTATTTGATATGTGGGACACATCTCCTGGAACCTCAGTGAGAATAATTTCTGCCAGAGAAGCAGTCACAATGATCCCAAGTAATTTCAGATTTTTATAGACTTTCTACTGACAGATGCAGCACATGAAGTATTCCCCTATTCTGTAGTGTACACATATGAGAGAGCATTAACTATATTCTCTATTGTTTTGGCTGGCAGTCCCTCTTAAGCAGCTTTATAGCTGCTTTTTATAACCCTTCCTGAGAATATTTTCCTGTCCCTGACTCACATTGCCGGGACACAACTACAGTGGCTGCTTTTTGGCTCGAATAATAAAACTGTTAATACCAAGCTCATACAGTTCAACCACACTCCCCCTCCTTTTTATTTCCTGCTTATTATCATCCTTTGCAGGTACAGCTAGAGCAACTTTTCCCTAAATACTCAACCCTGTGCTACTGAGACAAATTTACTTTTGTGGAAAACAGAGCATGTGGCTTCTATAGCTAGAGTGAGCTCAATACCATTGCCCTACTGTCAAAAGAAATGATACTTGTAGGGGTTTGCAGAACATTGAAGGCACTGCCCTGCCACTGAGTTAGGGTTTAGTTCCTGAGGGAGAGCTCCTGGGAGCTGCAGAACATTAGCATCAGGCAGATTATCAGGTCATGAGGCTGAGGACAGGGAGGGACAGCACTCTTCTGAGGGCAGATATTCCCCTGCAGCAATGGGTACTCCTGTGCCTCTGGGCATAGCTATGGAAAGACTGGCATCCAAGAGCAGGACAAGGAAGAGAGGCAGGTAACATTCTTTACAGTGAGAGGACAGAGAGGAAGGTAGAACAGATAATTCCTGCTCCACAGCCACACACACTTGAGAAGAAAAGGTCTTAAGTGGGTTCCGAAAGAGCCAGAGGTCATGTTAAAGAAAGGCATAAGCAACCTTTGAAGCTGAGGCAACTGAAGCTCTTCTGGCCAAGTGTAGGAGGATGTAAAATGATCTGTCTAAATGGAGCTGGCTGGAGAGAGCAGGAGGGAATTCACATTGCATTCTTTTACTCTTCTTAATATACCATACACCTGCCCAATGGCATCTGGGCAGATTTCATGCCAATTGCAGCAAAGCTCTATCTACATGTAGCATGAGTAAAAGCCTTTAAAGGAAGAAGTTTATTTACAGGTTTTTTTTTGTCTGGGAAGAGGTGTTTGGTGACAGTAGATACCTGCTTCTGAATGAGCTCTTGACCCTTTTCTGGAGGCATCTGCACCAGGTTCAGCTGGGGAGAAACTGACCTCCGGAAAGGATAAATGTCACGGACATAGGTCTGCCAGGAAAGAAAACAAGTGTATTTCAAACAAATGCAATTGTAACAGCATCACTCAACAGAACTGAATAAAAGGCCCTTTAGCCCTTTCTGAAGCTCTTAGGTAGGGGCTTCCAGACAGTCTCGGGCACCATGGAAGAGCATAAAAAGAAGAGAAGATTGCTCTTTTCTAAGCAAGCTGGACATTAATGACTTAAGAGCAAGGACTCTACTTCTGCCTCTTCCCTCTTCTGTCAAAGTCCAATCTTTCAGCACGCACAACTAAACACCCAAGATGTGGTGCCTGCAGGGCAGAATTCTGTCTGTTTGTGGGCTGCTTGTTCTCCTTTAGAAAACCCCAATGTTTAAAAAGGGACAAGATGGAATGAACAAAGTCATCTGGACCTGACCTTTGCCTTACCTTGTTGTAATGAATAAGATTCCATCGCTTGTCCATTAAAAAGTAATGAGAAGACTGCGTTTCAGGAATGTTAAAAAACTCCAAACACTCCTGAAGTGGAAGGGAGAAAAATATCCTGTTACTTATTTTCTGTCTCATACAAAGACCACAATATCCAAAAGGAGAATATACAGCTATTAATGTAATAAAGGCACAAAACCGCATGACTCAGTGAGGCTGGTACACGCCACTGGTATTAGTTCTTAATTTCTTTTTTTATTCATAAAGTACATTAATATGTCTGTGATAATCAAGGCATGCTGATATCACAGTCTTTAAGACTGATGTTACTTATTTCAGTGTCTTCATATCACACATATTTGTCTGCCTATATGAGCCACAGGGATATTGCATCTTCCTTTTCCATACTTTAGTGATAGGTGATGTACAGAGACACTGAAGTCAAGATCCTTCCTTCAAAGCATTGAGATGTGTGATTCCCATTAAAATTTAACATAGTTGGGAAAAACTGAAGGCTTTTACAAAGCTTTTTCCTATGTGGCTCTGTAAAGGTCATCCAGGAAATTTCTGGTAGAAGGGGGAGCTGACCTTGCATCTCCTAGATCCTAAGATATCTTGTGAACCATCATTTCAACTCTGATCTTGACGATTCTATTTAGTCTTTAGTGTTGATACAACCAAACACTTAGATGATTTGTGTATTACCCAAAGGACAGTATACAGCAAATACCCAACAAGCTGCAGTGTCTTCAAACTCAGTTGCATCTGTTGGGGTTTGGCTGTCTGTCAGGTCAGGACATTTCTAATATCCTTTAATAAGGGATCCTGTCTCTTGCAACCACGCTCTCCTCACCTGGAGACTGAAGTGCCTGTCAGTAAAACTTCCCTCCCCAGCACTGAAACAGGACTATCAGGCAGAGTGTATTGCTGACATACAAATATGGCAGGTAAATGTACTACTAAGCAGTTTGCCCGGTTCAAAATCTTATTCCTACCTTCAGAAGAGCCTCAAACTGTGTGTCCTCATGGACTGGTAACTGAGTTGGGATGTCACACTCGTTCTGTCCATGCACGACAAGGGTTTTTGTGCCTAAAGGAGGAAAAGCAGTTGCATTGTCCCTGACCTCTTTAATTAACTCAATTTCAAAAGACTGCCCATGCAGGAAAAGTGATAGTTAAAATTAATTCCTGGGCAGCCAGACACCACCAATCCTGTCTGGAATCCATTATGCAGTGTTAGCACAGTCTCACACTTCCACCGTTAATGAGAAATCGATCTGTTCCTTAATGACTGAACTGACTTTAGCAGCAACCGTCACTCTGAGGAAGGAACAAACCCAGAAGGTCAAACCTGTTTTTGAGCAAGTTATCTCTTGCCTGACTCGTGACATCCTAGGTTCACAGCATGCTCTTCTTAGGCTCTCTCAAGAGTTAAATGAGAGGTTGCATCAAGTCAAACTGAGTCTGAATGGTACAGTCTTACGATGATCATCCTGCCAGCCTTTCACAACCCAACTGGCACAAAGCTCCGAGTTTAAAAGACTGTTCTAATTCACTTTCTGTTTGCTACTTTTAGAGCACTTAAAGTGGCTTTCTGAATCTCAGGGTATCAGAGGTGGAATTTACTGACTGAATCCTCAACTCAAGGAAAACTGACTTAGAATATGCAGCCATTTGTAGCAGGTCTTTTTTCTGATCTAGTTCTGATGGATCTCCTTTTTTAGTATAGGGGGTCATGAACTTGGAAGTGAAGGAGATTTAAACACTCATTTCTTATACCTGGCATCGAGGCAGTCACCAGCAGCTTCACTTCACATTGTTCCTTTTTCATGGTCTGTTTGAGATCCTTGAAGAATAGTCCTTCTACGTAACCCACCACTTCCCAAAGGAAGGTAAGTGTGGCAGAAATGGCATCCATGCCCCATTCACACGGAGTGCGTACGAAATACATGATCAGCCCTACCTGCAGGTAATAAGTAAGAGGAATATCAGGTTATACACACTCCTAATTGTGCAGAGCATTGTGTAAACACAGAATGCTCAGAAGGATTAACTCATGAAACTTACGTCCTTAAAGTTTACATATACTACAGAACAATCTGCCTGTACTATTCTTCCTTTTTCTAGACAGGATAATGGGTGAGGGCAAAAAGTAATGTTGCAGCTAAGCCTTAAAAGCCACTGTAGATGGGGAAAAGGGAGAACTTCTGCAGTAAGAGACTTCCTATGCCTTCTGCTCTGATGTGCTGCCACATAGACAACCCACAAACAACAGAGGGCTCATGGAGTAGCCTACATCTTGTCTGGGTTTCAGTCTCTTAACTGCAGCAAATGCATTTCCACAATCTTGAAAGAAACTACTAGATCTGCTACAATAGGACTGTCCAAGAGCAAAGCACTTTCTGAATGAAAATTAAGTAAAATAAATAAAGCTTTGTTTCTGGCACTGAGATGCTTCTATTGGTCTACAACGTGTTGTCTGTGATTCAATTCAGAAATCCATGAATTGGGTTGCTTAGGTTGCTTAGGGGTTTAAGAAAATGTTAAAGGTTTCTTTTCCTCTCCATAGAAGGACTGAAAGGCTGGCGTAAGCCTGATGGCTTGCACCCACAGCCACAAACAGCTACATAGGAAAAGCTAAGAGCATTTATTTCCATGAAGATTGTGACAATTATTTTTCTAGGACACGTACAGGCAGAGGTGAGATTCTGGGCTGCAGAGTGGACCAACAAGCTACTCACCAAGTAGTTAAAGAGGATATGAGATGTCTGGGCAGGGAAGTCTCCAATGTTCAGCAAAAGCTTCCTTAACATATACATCAGCTCATCCTGGAAGAAGAGCAAATGTTTTTTCTTCCCATCACAAAATAGAGAATGAGTTTCTCCCTTTTGTCCTCTCTGGCTTTGTTTCTTCCCATTGTTTCCATATTCCCTTGTTCAGCTCTGTCTCTCGGTGCATGAAGTAGAACTATATGCTTGTGACTGCTCCCACATTTCCCAAAATAAGGCCCAGGGCACAGAACCCAGGCCAATGTCTTTTTTATCTCAGAGATGCCAATAGCTCCTATTGCAATTTGTACTGACTGTAGCATCCCGATTCTGCGCTCGTCTCCCTGTGATATTTCCTGTGTTGTTTATCACAACAAATGACCACCTAGATGATCTGTGAAATCTGGTTCAGCTCAACTCAATAGCTGTGGCTGTTGGGTAGGAGGTGTGGGCAGAATCTAACTTTCCTTCCTTCAGCAGCTGACTGCTTTAAATGTAGTCTAATACATTTCTTACGGTGGGAAGGGGGTGTAGAGAACAAGAAATCTCACTGTCAGCTAAGGACAGACAGACTGCATCATATATTTCTTCTGTGGCCTTCCTCTGGGCTAGTGTTATGCACATGAATATGCAATAGGACAACCCATGCCAATAATACATCTGTTGAAAGCTCCAAGGAAATACACCTGTTCTCTGTGTTCTGCACTCATGTTTGTAGCAGGCCTATGAAGAGATGGTAAAACAGCAGAGTATGATAGCTCAGAGCCCTGGACAGTGTATAGCTTCCTTCTCAGAAATACTTAACAAACACAAGTGACACTCTGAACTGAAATAGGAGCTTTGGGGACTATGGCAGAGAAGTCTCAGGAACGGTATGGCCATCGAGACCTGATTACTCAAGGAACTGAAAAGCAGCCTTTCCTGACCTTTCTCAAAATTAAACATTCATTTTGTAGTCAGTTCTTAGGTGGTGGCTTGGAAAACGAGGACAGTGATATTATTGATATCGTGCACCAAGTGTGCAGTTGAGAAAGTGGTATAGAGTCTCACTGCCTTTCATGCAGTCAGAACTGGTAAGCCTTTCTGCTATAAAGCTTAGCCATGGTGCTAGAAAGCAGTTTATTAGGCCAGGTAGAGACAAGGCCACCCCTATTTTTCAGAGAAAGCTGAACAGAGTAGCATGAGTGGAAACAATACTGCGTATGTTACACAGAAAAAGGGTTGTGCTTCACTAAGCAGCTGTTCAAAGCTTGGCTTAGAGCAAGTCAGACCCTCAGTGTTGGTAAATCAGCTATGTCCCATGTATGTTAGTGGACAAAGATTGAAGCCAGCTGGTGATACGGCCTAAAAGACTTTGAGCTGTATTATAATAGCAAATATTCTTCTCCACTGATGCCCACAGAGTGATTCTGCTTGCAGCTGTGCTCCCCTGCTCTAAGCAATACATACACCCACTGGGGAGAGGAAGAGTTTACCTGTCGGTTGCTGATGGTGAGCTTCTCAAGGAAATGGCGGAGAACTGTAGAGGGGTCTTCAATCAAGCAGTTCCACAGGACCTGCTGAGCAACAGCGCTTACTGTAAAAGAGAAAGAAAACAAGGTCAGAACCATCCCCCTTGGAAAAGTCCCGAACTACTACACTTGGATGCAAATGTTCCCAGCCTTCTACCACGATTATCATGTTTTGTACTGAAACACAGTTTTTTGTACCAAAATGCACAGTGCCTCTTTGAGGTACTAGGATTCCTGGTCACCAGTGCAGTCATCTCTAGCAGTAACAAGTCTAATACTTGAACCTTCCCACTCTAGTCAGAGGAATGATAAAGAAATAACTAATTGGATTCACAACTCCAGATGCACAAATGTGGCAATTAAAAAACATAAATTCATGGAAGTTTTTGTTCATGCAAAGAAGCTGAATTTCATGGTGATTCATTGAGTGATTTCATCTGGTATTGGTGAACAGTATTAGATAGTCAGCAGGGAATTGTGTTGATGATCAACTCCCTGAAGTGCAATGAATTGCAATCCTGTGAAGATTAACAACAACCGAGAATTATTCATTATTTTGTTTTCAGTACTCAGCTCCTGATCCCAAAATGACACATACATTATTTAGGTGGCTGATTACATCCACCCAAAACTGAATACAAAATGTAACAGGAAGTTGAATGGGCAATCAGCTGACATGATGAGGGATGAGAAAGGAAGGGCGGGCAACAGTCCACCATCTATAAACCTTTTAGAGAAACAAATACAGAAAAATGCATAATTACTTTACAAATAGATCACAGAACATAAGCAAAATGTTCAAGCTGTGTCTAGGTGGCTTTCCATTTATCATCAGATGAAAGAAACAGAACTCTGGAGGTCTCTAGTTCAAGCCCGACTTGGAGCAGGAGTGTCACCAACACCAGATTATGTTAACCATGGGTTTGACTAGCCAAGGACTGATAGCCGCTGCGGATGCAGAAACCACAGAAATCGCACTATGCTCCTGGTTATGAAGCTCCTTCCAGATTTCTAACCTGAACTTCTCAAGCTGTAACCTCTACGTTAGAACTCCTTTAACGCTTTGTTTCCTTTTTATTACACCAAACAAGCCCAGCTTCTGCAATCACTCCTCACAGAACACATTTTTTTAGGCCTCTTACCATACTGGTACCGTCCCTCCTTTTCAGCTTTTCAGTATCTTTCTTGAACATAGGGCTTTTTAGGGCCCCAAAAGAGAAAAAAACCAACGTCAAAACCAAACATAAATCATGGAGAAAAGAAGGGGGAAATCCTACAAAGTCACATCTTTTTTGTGAATCTACTTTCAAATAGTTTGTGAGGATTTACTAGATTATTCATTAACTTTTAAACAAACATATATCCTTGTAACGATACATAGCACAAAATACTTCTAGGAAACATGAACTGTGAGCAAGTACAAGGCTGTGTTACATCTTTTTTCCACTTTAGTTATGGCACCTAGCAAATGTAAGCCATTGTTCAAAGTACTGGCAGGTTCTGCCACCCCTGAGCAGGAATGCCTTGAAGTTTAATCTAGGTCAGTACCAGCTACTCCATCCTCCCGGACTTCTCCATCTTCCATCAAATGGACAATGGGGAGCACTGCTGCACAGATGCATGCTGGAAACACAGCTTGAGGTGGCTGTGGCACGTGATGGTTTGGAGTATGCTCTGTAGTGTGTTCTTCATCTGGAGCAGTAAGAAGAATAGGTGGTGAGTGTTAGTGAATAAAACATGGTATTATCCAAATAAGTTAGATAAACATTTATGTTAGGTGCTGCACAAACAAAACAAAATGATTTGCTGCCTGATTGCTGTGCAAGCATGGCAGGTTTACTCCTATCTCCAAGAATAAACTGAGCCTCAAGCCAACTTCTTGATCAAGAATTTTCACTGTAAATATATTTTTTTTTTCAATTTACATTTCTCTTCTTGTAGGGAACCCATTTTCTTTTTGATGAAATCCCCTTTCATCACCATTTTTCAGCCAGAGTGCTCTCCATGGCACTACTCTGTAAATGAAACATAAGTAAGGGAAGACATTGTGACAGCAGGACTGAATAAAATAATGCAGGGCAATAATTTATTATAAAGTGGCTCAAGCTTGGAAACACATTCAGCAAAAGGAAATGGCACCAGCTTTATGGGTCAACAGGAAAGGCTTCCAGTGGATGAAATCCCAGGAAAGGATACTCCAAAATGAAGCTAACCCACCTTCTGCACTGACTGCTGACCGCACTGACCAGACAGAGCCACGACGGAAAGAATAGTTCCTATGAGACGTACTGGAGGTGCAGGAAGGACTCACAGAGAGACGGCGGGAGGCCAGGTTGGCAACTTCTTCTACTGACAAAGAGAACAGGAAATGTCAATCCAGATCCAACTGACATATTTTAGGGAACGTTCTGAAGGACAGCACTTACAACCAAATGAGAACACTGAAAATTCAAGTCAGGTAACACTCGAAAAGCACAATTTAAAATCAATAAAGATCAGTCAGAGAGGCAATTTGCTCATGCTTTGGGAACTAGCAGAGCCATTGTTCAGTACTTTGCTGAGTCCCGTTGTAACTGAGCCAGGTCTATACTTCTTTTCATCTACATCCTGTTAACCATCATGGTTGCTGATGCTTAGTTTTTCCTAAAAATTGGGATTTCTGCTCACAGATTTCCCAATGCATGTTTAGTTCTGAACATCACTGTGCTCATCTAATGACACATACCTTGGAATGCCTTTAATGAAATCTGCTCTGTTAGCCTGGACCAATGAAAATCCTTACCCAAAGACTAATCTTTTTATGACTCATGTCATAGAACTTTGGCCATCTGAAAGTTTGGTACCAAGGTTGAGCTGGTCATCTAGGCTCTCCCACTAATTACCATAAAGGTAGAAAGCTCCGGGGGTGATTCAGCCTATCTTAAGCGATGTGTCTTAAGACACATACTGCCAAAGGGTGATTCCTCCCACTCTTTAATTATTAAAGGGTTAAAGTTAGGAAGGACAAATTTCATTCCTAGTGTCACATATTCTCATTGGGTTAAGAGCTGCAAGATGCTGGGAGATTTGAGATGCTAAATGCTGGCAAGTTCCAGTGAAGTTGTGGGAGAGGTGTAAGGAGGTTCAGGTAATACAGTGAGCACTCAATATGTCCAAGGTTTTGTGCTTTTCTTGCACTGATTTTTAATCATACTTTTTCTCAATGACTCGGACTCTTCAACAAATGGATGTGATTATGATGTTTCTAACACTAACAATCAATGGTCCTGGACATCACACCCCTAAGCAGTGCTCTATATTGGTGGCAGGTGCTCTCAGGTTCCTGGAATGCAGTTCCTGGCTCTGGAGCACACCTTCTTCTTCCTGCTCTGAGCTTGGTGTGCAGGTTGGCTCGTAGCAGGCCTCCTGAGTGATGGGGATGGCAGTGATGAGACTGGCTTCCCGGCCCAGGCGCTTCTTCTCTTCCTCCTGCTGCAGGTTCTTCAGGATGTGCTCCGCTCGCTGATGGGAACGCGACACAGCTCTGGCTGAAAATGACTTCTGCCAGGAACAAAAGAGAAGAAACACAGCCTGAAGCTGTTAGTTAAGATGCACACGTCCTGTGTTTTCTGCCAGAGGCCTTAGTGACATTCAGCAACTGTTTCGAAATACAAGATGAGTGCTAGCTGAAGAAGAGATTCACGAGGCAACTCCTCTTAGAGCCGTGTCTATGATAAGCCTTGGTGTAGACACCACCACTCCCAAGAGACACCACATGAACCAGTGCATAGAAAATGGTCTGTCAGACAGTTCAAGTGAACTAATCTTCTCTTGGAGAGAGAACAGCTGTGTGCTCCTAAGATCTGAGTTACTGTCTCATACAGGGATATGATATGCAGTGCAGTACCTCAGTCAACAAACAGATAAGCCTTATGGCCATGTGGAAAATTTGGTGTGCCCTACATGAGCAGCGTATTAGATTTCTCCCAGCTAAGGAATACAAGAAAACTCAGAGTTTAGCCCACATCTTTTGGCTTTAGCTTCCTCCATGCTGCTGTAAAAATAAAACCAGTGCTTATTCTCACGATGTCTCTGCTTACCGACTGATCTTCATTTATAGGATCTTGCACACTCCCGCTGCATTGAGGGACCCAGGGGGGGTCAAACATGGGCACAGATGGCATCCCCAGGACAGGAGAAGGCAGAGTGAAGTTTATACTTGGAGGAGGGATCTAAACAAAAACATGAAAAAGATTTTGTTACAGCACACTACTATTAATGTCAGTACTGCAAATTAAACATGAGCACAAATACCCAAGACATTAATTACCTCTGCAAATTCTTCCCAACTCCATTATCTGACTACACTGTAACACCATGTGTGACACATTTCTTTCTTTCTCTCATGTTTTTCCTCACCTGTGTCCCTGTTACACCCTCCCCTTTTTATCTACACATCACCTCCCCCACTGGTGTGACTTACACGACCATTTTTTTCTCTAAACAGATTTTCAGGCAATTTCATGGCAGTGTGTCATCACACATCTATCCCACAAGGCAAGCTGTAATCAGCAACTTTGTGTTTCACGTATTCCATCTACCTTAAAGATCTGCTGTGCTCCCTCTTCCATCCTTGGCCAGACTTGATACCTAAACCTCCAGAGCGTGTGAAATTTGAGAATGGCATTCAGTCTTTGCACTGTCTCAGGGTGATGAAATTCAGACATCAGCATGTCAGAAACGGCCTCTGGCACTTTCACAGCACACAACAGGAACATGGCAGCTGCAGGGGGAGAACATCTGATCATCTGGCTTCCTTAATAATGTGTTTGACAGAGAAAAATTGCAGCTGTACAAACCCCCACCCAAAGAAACCTAATCTTGGCTCCAGAAATGAAATCAGCAGTCTACCAAACCTAGTGAAAATTGTACTGCTTCATGAAACCAACCACATGTGATTCTGCATTTTGGAGCCACACAGCACTTCCTGTGATGCTTGTAAAAGGTTCTGGAAAACCTGCTTTTGAAATAAAACTCAGCTTTGCTCTTCTCACTAAAATCTCAGGCACGACTGGTTTAAAATAAGAAGCATCTCTTGCCATAAGAGGACTAAGTCAGTTTGGCTTTCAAAGATTCCACTTCCAACTGATTTCTGTGATGATTAATAAAGGCAGGTTTAACAGAAGCTCAGCCTTCCTCAGAGCAGGACACAGTGCCCCAGTAGAGGTCTTACCTGTCTATTTTCATAGATAAAACCAAAAAGAAAGGTTCTTAGTTAAATGAGCATCATGCAACAATCACAATCTGCTTCCAAGAGAAAACAGAGTTGCTGTGAATTGAGAGACACAGGACAAGATCACAATGGAAAACAGCACAACAGAAGTTGAGCTGGCCCATAGTTATTTCATTGGAACATATTTGAATATAAACAGATATAGTCCATCTCCAGACCAATGGAAGCCAATTAATTTAGATGGTTATCTGAGAGGCACTGAGCAGGAAACAAAAGGAGGGGGATCAGCATTTCTGTGGGAGTTTGGTGGGTGTCAGAGTCCCTGGCTTCTTTCTTTGACTGGTAGATCACCACAGATCGCTGGAGACAATTTCTCTAGATTAGGTGGCTGTTCCTCACAGTAGAAAGAGGACTTTTGCCCTCATGTTTACCTCAATACTTATTCAGAAGGTGCCAGGCATGAGAGCTGTTCTGAGGGGAGGCAGTCTGAACATCAGCATTAAAACAAGGCTGCTCTTTGACTGCTAAGGTCCCGCATTGCACTGCGAAGGCTCCCGTTCCTGCTCCAGATCTGTAGGAACTCTCCTGTCTCACCAGCTCAGAGAACTTTCTGCTTTTGGGTCTTTTCAATGTAACTATGTCAAGTCCTAGTAGGACTGATTTAAAAGTGTGAGCTCATACTGAAGTAACCAAAAAAGCAATACGGTCTTGATAGGGGTCAGTAGATGGTGCTGTTGTACTCTAGCACAGGAGTTGATGTGATTTATGCTGGGGCTGGAATCACTCTTGCTACTAAGGTACTACAAACCCTCAAATGGATTTTAATCCTCTCTTCAGGAAGAGGAGAAGGAGAAAGATGTATCTCAGAGGCTGCTCCTCCTGAGGAAGAGTGGCAAAGCTTTGTTCCCTTCCCTGTGACCCATGGTAATTTTTTGGTAAGAGAGAAAGAGTATCCAAAATTATTCCCTCAGAAAGAGAGTTGAAGTACACTTGAGAGCAGTTTCAGGCAGCTTTTTCCTCTTCTTTATTTTGCTCCTTTCTCTTCCCGTCTGCACATTTAGCCTGGGAAAGGCAAAGGTGATGGGGAGAGCGCAGAGACCTGCGAGCTGAAGAAGGAACTGAAGAAGAACATGAGATGTGGAGTCAAACGATGGACTTAAGGGCAGAATTCATTGCCAGCTGTGGTAAATGAAGAACTGGTAAGCTAGACCGTGTGGCAAAAAGGGGAGAGATGCCCGAGGAGTACTTTGCAGCTTTTGATAAAATGCCTGTAATTTAATCTCGAGTGTAAGAATACCTGTGATGGCTCCATTAGGTGCACAAATCTGGGGAAGATGGAAATCTTTAAGCCATTTCCTTGGGTGCTGAGGGAGGAGAAAGATAGAATTTGAAAGCTGTGGGAGATTGGCTTCCAAACAAATTTGATTGCTTTAATTTATGCTTTGTTTAAGCAATCTCTGTGTTGCGTGTGAGGGATGTTAACATTTTCGCATTATTTCTGAACATCTGGTATTAGCACATACTGGCTATAAGCGTCTAGACAGGACAATAAGACTACAAGGGTCCTCTTGAGTCACATCTAATCCCTTTCACAAAGTCTTAAAACCGAGTGCATTTGCTCTCTTTTCTAGTGGTTAGAATTCTTCTATTCTCAAGGTGAAAGAAGTCATAAAGAGTTCATGCTCAACTTTATGCTACTGTGGTTTAAATAATTCTTTCTCCTTGTGTAGTCTGCTGTATTTATGGAGAGCAACAGTATTACCTCTCAGTCTTCACCTGAATCCGTTAAGTAAACATCCTCTTCGTTCTTCCTCTTGTCCTAACAGTCATTGTACCTCTCCCAGGTAAATGTTTCCTTCTTCAGTGATCAGAATTGTGCATGGATGTGCTTCACAACAGCATTAATAGTTTGAGTCTCTAATGAAATATCTCTTCTGACACATCCTAACTGTATTTATTGTTTCCACAGAAGAATTCTGCTAAGTCAGTCATCTTCTGGCTAACTGATACACTCTGAATTCCTCCAAGCCTATATCGGTTCTATGGAAGAAGAATCAAGCTCATAACAGAACAATTCTTCTTATTAGTTTGCAAGGACATAATCTTATGGTTTATAGTAGGAATTCCAGACATGGGATGAAATTTATTTTCTCAACGTAGTACTTTCACAGGTATATGAAGATCTAACCTTCTTCTGTCTTAAAGATGCCTCTCAGCTATGTGCCATCAGCAAATACCCCCTGCACAATTTAATGCCAAGTGGAAATGGAAAATGTAGATAAAAACCATAAGACTCATACCATTGAGCAATGCTGCTGTCTCCATGCAACACAAGAATTTTCCTTTCAGCACAACAGAGAAGCTATGACAGTTTCATTCTCATCCCCTTTCTCAGTTTTTGTAGTAGCCCTCAACTGACACTAACAATTTCCATGAGGCAACATACAAAACACTACAGTAAACTCTCTGCAGATTACATCACTGTGTTTCCTCTGTCTCGAAAACCAGCTAAACCCAAATACTAATTTTGATGGTCTCTAATCACCCACCATAACCAGGGTCTGACCACCTCTTCTGTACTGAGCACAAAAACACATTAAGGTCTATGAAAACCAAACAGCTCCCAAGAAACACTTGGTGGAGATTCCTCCACTACAAAGCTGCCTTGCCAAGGCCCTGTTATCTCCTGTGAGTTGTGCAGCCATACTAAATGGCTTTGTTCTCTTACCTGCTGCTCCAGCCATGTGCTCATCCACACTGAGCAGGAGCTCCCACGCTGCTGGCTGGATGTCCCCATACATCTCTTCCGTGAGGATAGGAGCTGCCTTGATTAGCAGTGACAAAGGTGCAGGAGAGAGGCTCATTACCTGCAAAAAACCAAGCCATGTATTACAGCTGAGCTGTGCAAACTATCTGCAGTGAAAAACACAATAATTTAACCTTAGTTTTGGTCTGCAGATTACTCACTGATAACCTCTAGTTTCAACCATTTCAGATACTGTGCTATAGAAGAACATTGCTTTCAGCCTATACTAAAAGAGCAGCATTTGCAAGCTAGTTCCTTGAGTCTGTTGCTCATCACTCATGTCACCAATACACTGATAGAGAAACAGCCAAACTCTCCCAAGGTGGCGCACAAACAGTGATACAGACTCATGAAAATCTCAGAGACTACCAAGAACAGGCCTGTGAAGAGCCTGATGCTTTTTCAGGAGCACTGAACAAGAAATAACAAAGAAAACTATTGCTGTAAGCTAACAGGCTGTATTTAAACACATTTGTGGATTTTTTTAAAAACCTTTCTATTTTAATATTTTGTATCTTGAGTGATGTGCTCTAGGCAATCCTGCTTTAGCAGGGGGGTGGACTAGGTGATCTTTAGAGGTCCCTTCCAACTCTGAAAAATCCGTGAATCACCAGTTTTGCTGCATTTGTCACTATGAGAAGCCAGAGATGTAGATTGCAATTTAATGGAGCTACACCTTTAAAGGATTCTTTGATGGGGTTACCTTAAGAGGTTTAGATATAGCACATTTCAGCTGGGGAAAACATGCAGGGCTGAACTGATTGATATTCAGACACAACAGTTCTTCACACAGGCTTGGAGATCCATATATATTTTCCTTCTTGTTGCAGTCTAACCTGACATCTATAACTTCTACAGCCTCCTTAACTAGCACACGGCCTATTCAGTACCTGGTGCCTGATGTATTTCAGCATTCCAGAGTCTTTCTTCCCTTCCAAGTTGATATCGACCACTCTCTTTTTTAGAGAAGGAGTTCTCAAGCATGACTTGTCTGAGCACTGAAAGGAAAAAAAAAAAAAAGGAAGTGGAGTTCACATTTAGGTTTCCCAAAACATGGAAAGGGAGGAGATCATGAACAAGAGAAATTTCCATACGTTAGAAGCTGTCTAGTACCAGACCTACAGCACAAAACCTTCTCCTGTGCTCGCAACAGGCCTAGTATCAGTGAGGTGACATATCTCATCCAATTTTCTTCTCTTTTTAACAATGCTTTTCCCAATAAAAGCTTAAGACAGAAGCCAGTAAACCAACTGACCACATGTAAATGTGCTGTGTAATCTTCATAGGCGGCACACTCATGTATTTTAGGAGAACAGTACTTTAACCAGGTTAGAAGTAAACAGTCTACAGCTTCCCTCTAAAAAATTACCAGCTGAGGTGTCTAGTGTGTACAACATTGATTCCTCTCAGCTACATTTATCTTTTCTTCTTCAGAAAGAATAAGTGACAACACATTTCAGGACTTGAGCTCATGCCTGCCTGAGAGTTGTCCCTAGCAGATTGCCAATGACAGTAATAATAAGTCTTTTTAATGCTCATTATTCACAATATCAGGAACTTTTCCCAGAATGCTAGGTTGCCACACACTCCTCAAGCCAGTAGCCCGCTGATTAACACAGGGGTCCTCATTTATCAGAGAGCTCAAAAGCCCCAGCCACGTCTGCAGATTGCAACTACCTCCAGCCTTTCATTCTGCAAGCTGTGAGAGTAAAAAAGAAGTTCCTCTGGAACCCAGACAAATGTGGAAATGGTGGCCATGCAGAATGACAGCACTTGAAGAATACCAGAGCATAAGGAACTGGGATGAAAAGTCTCCTGTTGCATAAAACTCAAAAAGTTTTCAATTGTTATCCTGCAGCGAGGTCTGTACAAACACGGTGCGTGTGCTTGTAGGAAACCTTATTTTCCCCCAAACTCTTTTTTTCCTTGCTGTTGCCTAAAGGCTTTGATGTTTTGATGGATGATGAAATATGTATCACTTTGCCTTGCAATTCTACCTTGGAGATGAAACAACACACAGTAATGCACAGTGTTCTTTTGCTACCTTTAATGAACGCTGCCACTGCTCATCTCAAGCCTGCCTTCTGTAGCAGAAATGACCGTCTCCCTTCCTAAATATCTAAATGATACAGTACTTTTCTGTGTCAGAGGAAATATATGGGGGTTACAGTTTCCAGGAAAGCAGAATCATTATCTGTTGTTTCATCTGCTCTGTGCTTTGTTCCATCCAAATACCCTTCAATTTTCTAACTTGACAGGCAACAAACAATATGCTGGTTGATGAAAAAACATTATGAATTTGTCTCCTACTCCTTCATTTTCCGCTTACAGGGATGATAGCCTCTTTACCCAACTGAAATCCTGATAAGAGTTTCATAAACACTTTTGTTTTCAATGTAACTGCAAAGTAGTTGAATGACTCCACCATTACCGGTATTCTGAATAACTAATCTGTCTGCTGTCGTCAGGAAAGTATTAACCAGCTGTTGACATGATTCAGTTGGTACCTGGGTGGACACTTTACTGAATGCAGAAATGTACTTCCACTGAAGCTAAAGGCACCACTTATCTAGCTAAAAAGGCACAATCTTGTTTGAATATCCTGCTAAATTGATCATTAAAAGTGCGTCACTAAAGAGACTGTAAGAATAAAGACTAAAGTATACAATTCTTGGAATAGTTCTGAGATCTCAGACTTAAAAGAAATCTTGCAAGATTTTACAAGAATCTCAAGAGTGATTCTTATTAAGAGATGAGAAGAAACATGAAAAAAGAGGCTGGACTCCTGGGGCTGATAAGTAGAGGCCATAAAAGAACATTAAAATTAAAATGAGGTTATAAGCTTTTCAATGACCTTCTCAGCAAGTAAGATTCTTCCCAATCAATGCAGATTACATTTCTTCCATAATGCTAAATGACTTAATAGGGTTTTTTTTTACAGCAGAGCAGTGTTTAGGAAGGTCTGTGTTCATTTTGTCATGAAAGAACTGTTTGAGTGCATTACGCAGTCCTTGAAGGTAATTATGACCTGCCCGGACAAACCTCAAATCATTCTGCTTTTTCCATCTACTCACTTCTTTTTGCTTTTTGCCTCTTGCCACACTGTTCAACGTGCTGTTTTCTCGCAGAGAGTCCACGGTGTCTCCATACAGGAGTTTGATGGCCCGGACAAGGCGAGCACAGGAGCGGCTGTGATGGAGGTAGCAGTGCGGGTGACAGTAGTCAATGTGGGTACATATGAAACTTTGCTGGTTGCATAATAGGATCATAACCTTGAAAAGAAACAGAAGAGCATAGTTACCTATAGAAAAGAGAGTTACAGAGAACTGCATAGGGCAGTCAGCGATGGGGACAGTCAAGCTGACTTCTCCACAGCCTGGCTGGGGAGGCATGAAGCTCAACACAGATTTTGAAAAACTTACGTGTGTCTGTGCAGAGCTCCACACTCGCGAGTGATTTACAAACCGGCTAGGCATGGCTAAAGAAACCTTTGAGTTAACGGAGCAGACAAAGTGACAGCGTTGCTGTAGATGTGTGTGTTGGGCTGGTGGCAAGCCTAAGGCTGAGGAAAACAGCATTCTCTCTGTTTGCAGAAAAGCTGTTGTGTCGCCACTCTGAGACGAGGACTTAGACTGGAAACTGTCAACCACTCCATCATCATCAAAGCTGCGAACCCCCCAGGTTCAGGGGTTAGTTTCCTTCAAGGAATGGGAAAGGAATGTCTCAGTATGGTCTCCAGGAGGAATAACCCATGCCAGTTGTCCTGCATGTGCCTCCCTCAATGTGCCTGGGTAGGCCATCCAGCCTGGCTTTACGTTAGCTGGCTCAGTTGCTATTTCTAGTGGTGTTGCCATATGGCAGCAAGGAGCTGTAAAACCCATCTAAGAAACAGAGTAAATATTTGGGCTTTTAGCTATTCTGAGCCCTCCTTTGCTGCAGCAACACTGCTATTAGTCCCTAAACTAATTAATTAAAGACAGCCTTCAGCAAGCCTACACTTCAGTGACTGCCCTGTGGTGTAAATCGGAGGGTTTCTTCCTGGAGGAGCAGACCTCAGTCGGGCAGCTCTTTGGTCTTCACCTTACACACAAACCCAGCCTCTCAGTAGCATTCTGAGCAAAACACACAGGCACCCCTAAGTCGTTCGCACTGTAAGTCAGAACTGGCTTTTATGAATCCTTCTCTTCATCCCACAACCTAGTGCAGAAACGCCCAGAACTACCAGAAAGAGTCTCTGCTACCTTTTTCATCCATTTATTGTCTGTGTAGCTGCAGTCTGCAGACTCTCAAGCAAGGCAGCCACATCACTCTCAACCCTCAACTATTTAGGCTTCCAGAAAATCAGGACCTTAGTTTAAAACAAATCTGTGCTGCGTTTGTGGGATTCTTGTCTTTGTCTGTCTGTTCTGGCCTCGTGTCATTTTGGGATCAATCAGGAATAACTCAAGCCACTACTGTTGTACCAATGTGCAAATGGTGTAAATCTGATCAGCATTGTATAGCGTCTACCCAGCCTCTGGTCCACTGCTCTAACTTGTAGTTACAGTACACTGACATAGAGTGAGGACATCATGCTCCAGGTTGATGTAAAAGACAGGTAAAGGAAATGCTGGTGCATGCACCGAGGTAGATGGAACCAGTGATCCTTTTCAGTGGTTTTCTCATGAGCATAAAGTAAAGGAGTTTTTTATTTTGCCTGTAGTTTTAGTGACCATCCACCCACACCTTCTTTCCAGCAAACAAAAAAAGAAGTTCTCATGCAATATTGGTACTTGCGTGGCATTAACTGGAACAGGTGGTTTTTCAAATCTTCCTTTCTCCTACGCAGGCTAATCACACGTAAAGTGAGACAGACATCTCAAGTTCCCTTCAGTTTATGCCTTCTGTTTATAAGTCCCCGCATCCTTCCACATTGAACAAAGGCACTATGATTCATCCAGAGCTGCTATCTAGGAGATGCCTTTGTCCTCTAGCAATTAATTGCCTAGTACACATTCTCGTGTCTAACATACTCAGTTTAGTACTCTGGAATTTCCAAACCTGACAGAGGAGCAGGGTAGTCCAGGGATTGAAGTACTAGCCTGGAAGATATGACATTCAAGTTCCCCGCCCTGCCATCCTCTTCCAAAAAAGATGGCTTTTCAAATCAAAACTGCTTCTGACATGGCAGTATTAGATCAATCTTGTTCTTGCCCACACCCCGTAGGAATGGGGCAGTGGAGAGCAGACTATGGGAAATACTTGGGGGAAAGAGGGGAATATCACCTCGTTATTGCCAAATGTCTTTCCTAAAGGCAACTCAGAAGTCAAAAGGCGTCTGTCCTCATACACACATGCAGGATACAATCAATCTGTACACAGGGAGTCAATCCAACTTTTCTGCAAAGCATGTTCACATGGGCACAATGGCCATACTGCACCATCACAGAGAGTCATGAGACAACAGAGGTAGAGGTGTACAGTCCTTGGGTACCAATGGACTGGATGGCGTAGACTTGCCCAACTGACTTTTGGCATGTCCAAATCATGGGTACAGAGATCACCAAAAGGGATGTCTTAGGTCCTGCACGACCAAACCACATTTGCACTGTTGTACTCCCCTCTCTGGGGATATCCTCTGTTGGATAGAGTCAAAACTACACAAGGCCCTGTTGTGTTAGACAACATGACAGAATGCACCTAATGGAATCAAAGAAAATGTTCCAAAAGTATTCACTGCCCCACAAAATGCATAATTAAGCTCGTTTGCAAAGAGTTAACGGAGATAAAAATGCATAAATTGGCTCAAAAAGGGCTTGAAAAAACTCCCTGAGGAAAAGCCGCCTTGGTAGTTAGCAAACATAGTGATCACAACAGAACTGCCAGCTCAAGTAGCTTCTAAAATGCCATTTTCCAGAAGCTGGGAGCCCAGCTCACAATGTAACCCATTCTGTTACTTTTCCTGAACTACCCACTACTAGTCACACTGGAGATAAGACACTGAGCTAATGGATCTTTTAGCTGAGGTAACATGGCTCTCTCTGCACACCTAGAGGGAAATAGTCTCTTTTCCCTTACAAAATAAATATATGAAAATGGACAGGGTGGTGAGGCACTGGAACAGGTTGCCCAGAAAAGCTGTGGATGCTCCATCCCTGAAGGTGTTCAAGGCCAGGCTGGATGGAGCTTTGAACAACCTGGTCTAGTGGGAGGTGTCCCTGCCCAGAGAAGGCGGGTTGTAACTAGATGATCTTTAAGGTTCCTTCCAACCCAAACCATTCTATGACAAAAACTCTCAAGTTTTAATCCATTTTAGAAATGGCAAACAGGCAATTTCCAAAGGCTGCAGCTTACTTACACTTGAGAGTCTCGATGCTACATGGAGAAAGCACTGATTGTGATCTGGTTATTGCCAGCGTAAAGGTTTTCCTTTTACTGAAAATGCCATCCTTGAGAGCACTGTTGGCAACTCATACTTACATGCAGCCACGACATGTTCCGATGGTAGTTCTCCTCCGTGCCTGTGTTGCTCAGCACCTCGGGCTCAATGCTAGGCTCACTCGCACTCCAAGGGCTCCCTTCTTCAAAAGAAAAATACCCAAAGAGGTGGTTGTTTTTATTGCTCCCTATGTGCTTAAAGACTAGGGACAGCACTTGTAAGCCAGGCCAGCCTTGTGGGAACAGACCAGAGTACACAGAATATGCCACACTGGAAAGACTGCTTTTGGACACCCCTCCCCAATCCTTGTATCATGCTGGCTTGACAATTACAAGAACCATTTAGACTCGGCTCACAGGCCATCTTGTCAGTAGCAAACACTGCTCCCTCCCCACTTTTTTTTCTTAATGGAAGGGGAGAAGATAAACGAAAAACATCAGAAACAAATTCTTTGCACCATTCAGATGCTGCAAATGGTTGGTTTAGTGATCTGCATTGACTGGGCTCTGTGGTTTAAAATGTCAGCAAAAATCCAACCAGAAGTGGCATCCAACTGGAAATGCCAATGGGCAAATTCTCTGCTAATTACCCATGGAAACTGCTAATGTCATGGGGATGAAAGGGGAAAAAAATCCTGATTCTAGCACTCTAGTTATAAAGAACTCAGGCAAGGGAGATGTTTCTCTGGGAACTTCACTGATCCCTGTGTTTCCTCTAGCCATTTCATAACCTTTAGGTGTCCTATAATACTAACATTAATGCTGTTAAGAGGTGGCTGGGGATGAACTCTGGTTAATCCTTTCTTTCTCCTTTTTAAGTGAACTGTGACTTGCCAGAGTCTAAAGAACAGGCAATCCCTGCTTTCCATGTTCACCTGTTGAAATATCTTTTGGGCAACATAAAAATGACCATCAAGCATGGGAGGTTATTTCAGCTCCAAATGTATCCAAACAGTAGTTTTTGGTTACCACCCCTATCAGAGGGAGCTCCTTTAGTCCAACTGTAACAGGAGTTTCTCATGGCAGGATGCACATTTGGTTTCCATAAGATAAATATATGGGGATCCATCTTTCAAAGGCTAAGGAAGGCATCTGTAAACTGTAAAAATATATGTATACGCCAATATGTAGAATTATAGTATTTAGCATGTAGGCATTATGTTCTACATATAGGAATATATATATTACATGTCATAGGACATGCCTATGATATCATATGCTACATAGAATATGAAGTGCATGTCTGTACATATATATATCTCCTATCTGTTAATATGGACAATAAAATATGACGTGACCTCACGTATCCATTATGTCAGATGATTTAGGGG
>JAOXJM010000079.1:42784878-42812754 GCA_026413425.1 Tringa solitaria
TATGTTAACCACCTCTGAAGCTGATGGTTACCTTCAACCCAATAGCTCTTGACAAAAGATAACTGAATGCCTTTGTATTTTGTGGAACAGCAGGCTGAAGGCAATGGTAAACTGCATTAATAGACATAAGAGAATCCACACAAGAATGAACCACTGGAAATCAAATTTCATGGGTTTTACCGTTCACAAAATTAGTTGTCATGTAATCAGTCATTTAGAGTACTCTTCGTACCAGGATTTGCCAGTGCCTCTTTCAGATTCATGGAGGTTTATTTCTTTCCTTGCTTCTTTGTCTCTCTTTCTTTTTCTTACTCCAGTCCCTTTGATTCTGTTGTCTAACCCAAGCCAAAAAATCTACTTGTAAGCTCCACCAAATTCTCTGTAAACCATCCTCTTTGCTTTCTCCTAACTGCCCTGCTCAGTTCTCTGTCAACTGGCCCTCCTAATTGGCTAGGTAGCATGTGAGCTGTCATCTCTTTCAGTCCATCTCCCACACCTCTCAGGTTCCCCACACTCAGTTTCTTAACCCATCTGTTGCCCTTTTCTCTATTTTGAAACTTTCTTCTTGAACTTCTAGTACATGTTGTGCTTCCACAGTCTTATCTTCTTAATCAACCCATGTGATATGTCCTGTTCACCTTCTATTCAACCACTCAACAAGCTTCTCTCTCCCTGCATCAGACACCCACTTGAGTTATTACCCCACCCTATCTCTCCTCAGACGGGCCCAGAGCCCAATGACTTCTCTGGGAATGACTTCCTCTCCAAGATGTATTTATTGTCCACTTACCACAAGAGGCTCAGTACGTGGCCGGGGCATGTAGGGAAAGGTCTCTCGAAGAAAAGTGGTTATCTCCAGGAGAAGCTGACAGGCTGCCATTTTCAGTGCAAAAGGACAACAACATTTGGTAGGATTCACAGTGCCTAGGAAAAATATTTCCATGGTGAGCAAGATTATACAAAATCTGGAACCACAAGGTGATGGACATTTTCACATACGGTGCACAATGCAAGCTGCACTAAAAAAGAGGAAAACCCAGTCTCCTACCTGTGCTACTTTTCCTACACTAAAAGGAACAAAGTCAAACAAATACGAACCCGCGTTTACCAGCACATGCAATAGCACCAACACACTATAGTGCACTATGGTATATATTATATTGTATTTCTCAAAATACATGGAGTTATGACTAGCAAAGAGGTACTGTGCCTATTATTAATTACTACCCTGATAACTGGAAAAGACAGCCTCCTTTGAAGTCAAGCTTCTTTATTTGTGCAAAGAATCCAAGTGCTATTTAGAGATAATCAAGAAAAAATTTCAACTTGCTTAACCAAATTATACATTCAAATGCTTAACCTAAAACAAAGGGGGAAAGAGAAGAGGGATTATTGAAATACTTGAAGTTTTGTGTCTACTGAGTCTAAACAATCAGCTTCAAAAGCTTGTAACCCATCTAGTGCCATTCAAAGCTTGAAAAGTATGAGGGATTCTTCACTGCTTGATTAATTTGAAAAATACTATTTAGGATAATAGAAGCAAAAATCTAAGCAAAAAATCAGTTATGACAACAACTAACCACACCCCTTTTTTTAATAAAGCCTGATATTACCAGGCTTGTTTTCCCCTGTATTTGATCTCATTACTTTTTGCAAAGAAACAGTCCAAACCAAACAAGTGAGGGGACACTGCAAGGATTAGATAAAACCAGATTAATTATGTGATGCTTGCTAATTCCTCTGTAAGCGTTACCAGTAATGAATTATGGACTTTGTAGGGACTGAAATAAACTGAACTATCAAATACAGCTTTCAGGAGAGTACTTGAGCTCTTACATGGCTTTCTAGATCACAACCTGTTCTCTCTATTTGCTTCTCTTAGATCACCCTTTTAAAGCAGCTCTGCATCCCCTTCTAAGTGCCTTATCAGTGGCTGAAAAGGGACAAGAAAACCTATTCTGTCACTTGGTCATGGAAGCGTAGGTTTTCTTCACCTTTTAAAAGTCATTCATGGTGCAGGAGAGGGAAAATTTTGAGTGCATCCTCCTGCTTTGGATATATCTCTTAACAAGCCAATAAAATACCCAGAACAGCCACTCACATTCATGTAGCTGCTAGCACTGGCACACCACACAGTGGCACCTGTGAAGGTCTAGCTTAGGGCCAGTACCTTCTCTTGACATCATTTCCCACAAATGACATTTCACTGCTCCCACCTACTCCTTTCTACTCTAAAGTTGGCCTTTATGCAGTGATAAGAACAAATCCAGAGCCACAGAAAAACAAACAACCCAGAAGATACATAAACAGTGCTAGTACACTACATCCAATGGCAAACAACAGTACATGTACACAGAAACCAGTACGTTACAGCACACACGTATATACAAATGGTGTCTGGAGAGGACATAATGTTTGTTACCACCTTCACTTACACCTACAACAGTACGTGTTTTGACTTTGATTCACAGGGTGTGCTATAATTTGCATGCCTATCCTGACTTTCAGAATCAGGGATCACCACCCCCATTACGTACACACACATACAAATGTGTGTGTTTTAGTCATCTTCTTGCTATGCAAGCTTTTAATGATACTTTTTATACCCCTGTGCTATATTTCTGCCTGAGAATCAGCAAATATACTGAAGCCAAGATTTAAAAGCCTTTGGCAGAGCTGTGCCAATTCACGTGAGGTGAGCAGATGACTCTTCAATGTTAAGAAGCAGAAAAGCAGCTGATCTTACACAAATATTTTGGCAGAAATAACTGGAAAGAATGGGAGTGAACCACTGAACCTCTTTTGGCACTCAAGCAACAGCAAGACTCAAGAAATCAGTACCCTGCAGCTGCCAGTATAGAGGAATTGCAACTCACTGCCTGGTTTCACTCCCTTTTCCCTCAAAGTCTCTCAGTGGTACTACCCATCTGTCATGTTGTACAACCAGGCATGGAAAGAACAGGGGAGAAAGCTGGGGTGAAAGTGAGGGACTGGGAAATACAGCTGGGTGGCAAGAGGATGAAAAAAGAAGAAAAATTAAGTGCTCCTAAAGCAGAGGTTCTTACAAGCGGGGGTTCTTGTAGTAAAGGGAGTCTCCTTACTGTCATCTAAAAAGTCTTCTTCCTCATCCTCCTTTCTCAGGCGCCTCTTGGTCTCCTCATCATAAATGAGGCCCAGCAGGTTGGCAGGGCTCTCACTCTCAGCATGGCACAGCTCGTTGAGGCGGACACCAATTGCCTGCAGACAGAGAGAAAGAAAAAGCACGAGGAGGTGACAATTTCAGCCTAACTCACTGGTGGTAAGGGGCTCTGCCCCATGCAGGCTGTGGAGATGTTCCAGCCAGAATACAATGTGCTGGCTTTATTTTTATTGTCTGTGAAATGCAGTAAAGTAGAGAAAGGGATGACAGAAAGATTAATTGCTACCAAAATCACAATTTATTTCCCCCTTTTTTCAACCAAAAGTTGCAAACACTATCAAATTTCAGGATGAAAAATTTCTGCAGATTCGGTTAAATAACAACAGCAAAAAAAAAATCCCCAAACCAGAACATGATAGGCAGGAGGAGATTAGATCATTATTTGGTATGAATTTCTTCCACTTTTCTTTCTCCCCTTGATACATGTGTGCCAGATTTTTGCTAAGTTTGAGGATACTGAGAATATTTAAGAAACTGTTTAAAAACTTAAACTCAGTTTAGGAAACTATACTGTGACTTAGGAATCCAGTAACAGTCCCTGTTTTCTCCATAGAACCATTGAATACCCACGGGAAAGCCTGCGTCCATCTTTAAAGGAGACTGCCTGATCCACTTTACAAAAATGAGCTGACAATACACATATAAAAGCTGGGAAGGTGTGTGGGTATTGGTGTAGAGGGGATCCATGTAGAGAACAGACAGATTTCCACTGAACACTGTTAAATTCTCCAGAAAGGCATAGATCATTTATTCGTGGCTGTTTGCCAGCATCATTATCAGCACAGAAACAGCCCTCATGGTGCTGTCAGCAAAGCTACAGATGAGGGTGTGCTAGAAAGAACAATGTTCTCCTGCTAAGACACTTCAGAATGCCTACGGATTTTCTTCATTTTCTTTGCTGCAGACAAATGAAGAGAACACAGACAAGTATGTAAAACTTTATCTTGTGATATCGCTACTTTTCAAGGGAGGAAACGTGTTCAACAACCTGCCATTTGGCTTCCTTCATTTTGGGATAGCTTCAGAGAAAGATACTACAGAGGATTTCTGAATCTTCTGCAAGTCAGTACTTACAGTCGTACAGCACTATATAATTTTCCCATCTCAGCTGAAGCAAAGCAGATAAACAGTCACAAACGGGTATTAGAATGGCTTTTCTTCATTGCTACTGAGCAGTTCCTGTGAAATCCAGCAACAAGGAAGAGGGGTAGACTCTGCTACATGAAGAGAATAAGGTGGTATTTTTGTGGTGTGCAAACTGACGCAAACAGCTGCTATCTCAGCTATCTGTGAGCCTCCACGTATCTAAATAAACTCCACATCTCTCACCATTTTTTTTTCCCCTTTTATGTTTCAGGCGTTTAAAGGAAGAAATGTTTTGCTTGCCTCTCTGCAAAGCAGTAATTTATCACATATTATTTATGCCGTGTTGTCCATTCTAATATTAAGTAATCAAACATAATCCCACAGCATCCTAACTAAAGAGCACTGAATTCCTAACATGTATTATCTGCATGAATTATTCGTGGTCTTCCTAGCAAACAGAGAGCATGCCACACTTCAAAAGAAGATGCCTCTGAACAGATGAAGCCAAAGGAAGCGACAGACTGGCCTGAACAGAATAGATTTAACATTGTATTATTTAAAAAGACAGCATAACAAGTGATATTGTATGATTCAATAGGCTCATTGCTGTTACAGGCAGCCCAAATCCCACCTCATGTGGAAAGGGTTTACCGCTGTTAGCCTCTGATAGCTGTTAGGGAGGCTGATTTAAAGGAGATGGCAGGGGGAAAAAAGGCTTTATATTCATTCTTGCCCTCACTAAACTTTGACCATAGCACTGTGTATCACAATTAGCGAGCAAAGACAGACAAGCAAGGATCCATAATTAGCACAATTTTCCAGCCTTATTTACTGAAAGAAAAAAAGAAAAAAAACAACAAAAAACCAGAACAAGGCCTCAGGGCATTCAGAGACTTTTCTCTTTGTCCAAGGATCTTCATTCCAGAGCTGCAGCCCTGCTGCCACCAAGCAGGAAGGATGGTGTGCTGTAGTGTAGATGGATCTGGTAGGATGGAGGCAGAGATGGGCTGGGGGAGGCATCTCACCTTCTTGCTACTGGAGCAGCTCAGGAGCTATGGGAGCACAGAGTCACTCCATCCTTCATGCTGATACTGGCCACAGTGAAATGGGCAGGTTAACACCCAGAAATAGCAGCAGGTTCTGTAGCAGGTGCCTGTACTACAGCAACAGAAAGCTGTTTGTCCTCAAGGTTCAGCCTATCTGGTTGGAATCTGGTCAGAGACAACAAAAGCAGCCCTCTGAGGAGCATCCCTTGCAGGGTCCCAGCCTTACAGGCTTGGCTGGTGGCTGCCGCTTATGCTTGGAGCCCCCTTCACCTGAAACAGCTTCTAGGAGGTAACAGCAGTGCCAGAGAACCAGCCTTGCCCAGCATTCAACATAAAGGATATAAAGGAAATGCACCTCAGCTGTGCTAGGTGCAGACCCCTCCTAAAGCTATGAGACTGTTTGGGGGCCCGTGATGCTGTGGGTAACTATACTGTCCTAGCCTCCACTGAGAAGAAACAGAAATATTCATGGGTGGCAGGACAGATTGCAGTAAAAAAAAAGAAGAAATTTGCACAGTAAAGACTACTCTCCAAATCTTCTCTTGACTCACAGTAAAGTAATGATTTTCCCTTCTGAGATGTTCCTAAGCCACTAACAAACACGTGGAGAATGGATCCAGACATGCCTTACGATGTCATTAAAGTTAAGGGGAAGAGAATGATCTAAGTTGCTTGCCATCGGATTTCCCCAGCTCCTTTCTTGTGACCCTGCATATGGTGATACTTTAACATCTCTAAAAGAAAACCTTCTTGGACTTTTTGCAGCTCAGGCTACTTCAGTTTCTAAAATGGAGGCTGACAAGGGAATCTAACTGGCTTCTAATGTTAACTGACTTGCTTGCTCCCATTTTATCAGAATCTGAAGAAAAGGAATGTCTCGAGACACAGAGTACACAAACAGATAGATAGTCCTGACTATCAGCAATGCATGCAAAAATACAAGGACTACCTTATCCTATGTTCTCCCCTTGGCAGGATCCCTCAAAGCAGTTGGGCTAAGGTGGTTACCTCATGGAACACAGAAGCAAATACATTCACACCACATACATTTCAAGGCACTGAGGTATCAGTGCTGTTATTAACATAGTCCCCTGCCTTTGAGATATAACAGAGAGTAGGGTGCCCAAATAGCATTCCCTGAATTAGCTTCAGAAATGGAAGGAGAAGAGCTGCCAAAGGAACAAAGCTTATTAGCTTGGGTGCTCAGAGCCCAGGTAGGTTCTCCCCCTGTGCTGTGTTCTGCGCTGGGAACATACTGATGTGGTCAGCACCAGCCTGAGGTTCCTACAATGTGCTCCACTGAGAAGTGTGTGTTGGTTGAACCTAAGAGCATATGCATTAGCAAGGCTTTTTTGGCATGGATTATGTGGATAACCCAAGAATGCAGAATACATGGTTTTCAAATTCCCCTGAGCCTTAGATTTTATGCCTTTTTTTTTTTTTTTTTTGATCACGATGCTCACTGTAAAAATATGTAGTTTGTGAAAAGAGGTGAGAAGCACAAAGCTCACTTCCAGTTAGACATACGTAGCAGGTATCCTAAAGGTCAAAGGAACTTCTCTCACTATTTTGAGTTTTGTGAAGTGACTTGCAATAAGTGTCAGACCTTCAACAGATATACCCCGGTGCGCTTTCAAAGAAATTGCAAGCGGCACTGACAGGGTCAGACAGGGCAATTGCCTGGTTCGTGTGTTGTAAGAGATCACGATCAAATAAAACTCTGAAGGACCCAAGCTCAAAACAAAGACAGTTCTTTAGATGACATGCAGTAGCCCCGTAGAGTTCCTTGTCAGTGAATGATGAGTGATAACAGTTTGTACGGGTGCAAAGAGAGGCTGAACAAGTACATCAAAGAGAAATCCATTACTAAATATACAGCACCACATCTAGCTCAAGCAGCCCTGGGCTAAAAATATTTGGAGGCTAGAAAAAAGCAAGTAGTATCACACACCCTGCTCTTACACTTCCTTAGGCATTCACTTATGAAAAGTGCTGGAAACAGGAGAGGGAACCAAATGGATCCTCAGTGGGAACACGGCAGAGGGAGAAGAAAGAAGAGGACACTGTTACATCCTAGCAAAGTCCTTTCCCATTAGGACAAGAGCTGATCCTGGCAGGTTGTGAAGCACAAGTTGGAAAGGAAGCTTATGAGTCCCCATTTTACTGCAACCAAAATTCTGCATAGGATCCAATTGCCTTTCCATTTTGGTATATTTTTTAATGTAAGCAGAAAAGAAACAAACACTTACATCTCCCCACTGGTAGAAGAGCTTAGCTGCATTCCACTGCAGCTTCTGGTTCCTTTTGTTGCCCACGATAGGAGAACGCCCACGGGACAGGCCTTTCTTGGTAATGTTCACATGGTGGCCCTTCATCCACTCAGGCCAGTTGCCACGATTACAGCGGTGAACGAAGCGTGCACACTCAAGGAACAGGGCTGCTCTCGCCACTACAGGAGCTTCCTGAAACGTTTGCAGAAAATACAAATACATTGGAAAAAACTCTCTAAACACTAGAGGATTTTTTGCTTTAATCTGTTGTTTCACAAGTTTGCCATGGAGCCACACAGACTGCGAGATCTCTCCATCAGAGTCTGAAACTGGGATCTCTGCCTTGAGTCACACCTTTTGAGCTAATAAAAAGGTGGATTATAAACACTGAACAGTTATGCTTAGTCCAGCCACTAGAGGGGCAGGAAGAGCCACATTATAAATTTATAAACCACCTTGTTTTAGTACCCCTCTGTAATCCTTTCTTCTTTCAGAAACCACGTAACTGCCAAAAAGCAGAAGCGTGCGTCTGTCACTTTTATTGAAGGAATGAGTCAAGTTTTCTTTTCACCTTCACTAGTAAGGCTGCAAATATTGCAAGTGCAAACGGCAGCTTGGCCCCATGAGCCCTAGCATTTGTCACTTTAAATTCTGCTTGAGCATCTTGGGGGTGGAAGCATGAATGGAGGCTTGCTGAAACTATGAAGAGTGCTACTTTGCACCTGTAACAAGCAGATATGAAGAGTGAAATCCATTACTGGCATAAGTCAACAAAATTTCACTCACCTAACTTCAATGGCCCTAGCAAGCACCAGATAATTTAGTACTGAAATTTAATATGAGGCAGCTGAGTTTCAAAGTGATGGACTTGACTGTATTAGAGGGGAAAATCCTTCTGCCCCCAGCTTGGAAGAGCACTTTCCTCTAATGGGAGAAATTATATTGAGTCTATTTCCCTTTGTATTAAACGGCCCAGCAGGACTCACGTTAGACCAATAAAGAGTGCTTCTGAAACTCTCAAATATGTTCAAAAAATGCACACTGTAATTTGTTTCCTAAAGGGCAGCTCAGACTCAGGAAGGAGCTTTCTTCCCAGCAGTCCACAGCTCTGCAAAAATAGCATCTTTACAGACATGGAAAGTGACTAAAAGCAAATGGTTCTCCTCATTTCCATTTACTTTCCCCCCTCTCTTCCTGCAATTTTCACAAGTCCAAACCCCTTTGGCCAGCAGCTTATAACACTAACAATACAACAATGTTCACAATTCACAAGCTGGCTTTGAAAGGCTCCCTAACAAGGATTTCACAGAGCACAAACATGTGTGTTTCACACATTGAGATACTGACAGCTTTAATGAGACAATTTAAACAGATTAGCATCTACTTATAAGGGGAGGTTCCTCATCTGTGGTCCATAAACAACACATGGGCCTTGAGACCAGGGAAGATGGTCTGCAGTTGATCTGCAGAACATTATTAAATGGCGCTTCCAATAGCGCTTTAATCAGAAGTTGAAAGCAAGAAATTTTGGACCAATGCTCCAAAAGTTTGGGAGTTGGATTTAAGAAATTCTGTATTGCAAGTAAACTTACAGCCAGAAATTACTACCAACAGGACTGAACAAAGTCATGACTTTTAGGGGACTGGCAAAAAAGAAAAAAAAGAGGGATTATGTTTTGTCTATATTAACAAGAAAACATGTTAATTGCTTCCTGAAACAACATCCTCTTGCAGCTTTTTGCTCATATTTTATTCAAATGTTGGAAGAAAATAGCAATCTTCTCACATTTCTCTTGAATAAAGAGAATGTTAAAGCTGGCCCAATGTTCTGATGAGGAAGGCAAAAAGCTGCATTCATTGACAACCAGAAACAAAACTAGTATCTAGAACCTGGAAAAAAACATGACATATTGCTTGTTGCTCACGTGCAATATGAAACAGAGAATAGCTGAGGATTTTATTCTTTTATTCTCACTGATTAAAACCTTAACCAGGCCTGGAGACATACATGAAAAGATAAAGCCCCAGCCTTAGCCTGTTTTAGTTTACCACTGGTGAAGTCACAATTTCTGAGCATATAAGAATCTTGTAAAAATAGGTGTAGTGAACATTATGGAAGATCTCAACTACTGTAACTAAACTAGGATATGTAGGGTGGGGATTGAAGGGGAGGAGGGGTGTGTCCTTGATCCCAGAGCAGGAGTTCCAAACTAAAAATCACTGAAAAGGCCTCCTGCATGAAGGAGGACTTTCTGAACATCACAAGGCACAAGCTCCCTGTGATCGCTTACCTGAGGCTCAGAGAAACCTGAAGCAGCAGCAGCAAGAGAAAGATGGAGATGTGACAGAATGGACAGGGATGGATTCACACCACAGAGAAACACATCACAAATGGAGAGAAATGAATCAGGCAGGCGATGCATAGCTGAAAAGAACACAAGTTACCATGGTCACTGTCAAAACTTAACACAGCAGCAATACTCTCACAAGCCTGCCCGAGTCTGCAAACCTGATCACAAGTCCACTTTTAACATTAGACCTACAATATTGCTTTGTCTTTTGAAAATTGTTCTTGTGCTGTATAAACTGACATGAATAAGAATCCACCATTTTCTTAACAAAATTTCAAGTACTCCCACTGGAGCTTTTCTGTAGATACCCTGATTTGTACTAATAACAGCAAAAGCAATGACCTGGGTAGGAGGGGGCAAATGCAGAATGGATTTAGAATTTTACAGCATCACATTACTGTTCAAGCACAGCTGATTCTGCAGAGTTTTATAACGCAAAGCATTTAGGTCCAGTTTTGTTTTCAAGGACTATGAATTTTCTAAGTCTAATCAACTAGTGGTAATTTTCTCATGCCCTTGGAGGCCCTCAGGCACTTAGAGGAAAAATTCGTTTCCACTGTCTCTTCAAGGAAAAAAAAGAAAAAAAGCAAAGCAAAATAGCAACAAATTACATTTAGAGTAAATAAAGTACATTCAAGTACTGTCAAAAGATGCTTACTGGATAGCCCTGCTTTGTCTAGCCACAAGATAAGTCTGGCATGAGAAGTAGCTTAGCAGCATGTGAAGACAGGTTGTGAGTAAATTATTAACCAAAGTCTACGAGAATTGCCTCAAAAATGTTAGTTCAAATCTCTCTGATTATACCCCAAAATGGCCTAGTACAATCCATGACACAGCTCTTTGTTTCTGTTCCCAGTCATCTACTCTGGAGACCTGTTTGGAGCAATCTCTGATTTCCTTCCAGGTCATGTGCCCTCCTATGGACAAGTATTTCTCATATGGAAACAGTGACGTGGGAACAACAGAGGCTGCCTAAGATCCTTGGTGACAGGGAGACAGGATACTGGCAGGTAATCTTGCAGTTTAGGCTTTGCTTCTGCTCTCCCAATACTTGGTAGGTCCTCTCAAACACAATGCTGCCATAAAGCAGTGCCATTACAGCATTTCAACAAGGATAAGAACTCGCACACGGTACTGGATAAATGTAATTGTGACAGGTATCCCAACATTGCTAAACTCCTCAAAGTAAAGCTTGTATTTACCCACCTGAGTCATTTACACAAGTCTAATTAGGATACTCTAGGTGACATCTTTATATAATGCTAGACAGTGGTTTGTTGGAATCCTCTGCAGAAATTTGACCACAGGCTGAAATATATTACTTGCCTTTCAACCTCCAAGGTTTCTTGAAAAAGGAAAGAAAATCAATTTTATAATTGCCAAGTCTGGACTTAAGCTAATGACGTAAGGATGAAACTGCCTGGAACAGATTATCAATTGCCACTGAATGTTTGCACAGCCACAAATCGTTTGCAGTTTTACAAAATTCAGTCAAGGACAGATGCTGCTTCTGGGAAAATATGTTAACTACATAGTTTCTAAACCTAAGGCAACACTCAATTTATTTCATATATAAATAAATCACTACTTCTGTAAGGATGTAGCCTTTGTTTCATTGTTCTAATTCCTTTAAATCACTGTGGCAAATGTGTATAAACACCCAGGCTGATCAAAGATCTTGAAGTCGGTATAAGAATGGAATTTCAAAAATTTGCATGAAAAAGCATGTTGAAAAAGTTTATGAAAGAACTAGAACTGGAACTGTTTGCCTTTCCGTTTTTAAAGGTTGCCATAGGAACTAGGCTGGATAAAATTGCTTAAGAAGCTTTTTATTTGCATCAAACCTGATTCAAATTTTACTTCAAAAGCCTAAAAACAGGGGCTAAAAGCCCAGAAGGTTTTCTGTTGGCTGTGCTCTACTGACATAAAACATGGGAATTTTCCATAACGGCATACATTGCCATTAAGCAATACAGTGAGATGACAAGCTGTCATCTTTTGAAACCTGCAGTGTATGTGACTTCTCAACTTCCACAAATCTCCAGTGCTTTGTAGAAAAGATAGCAGCTGAGCAGGTACTTGTAAGGAGTCTCCCAAGTCTATAATTAGAACAAGGCTTCTTTCATCTTTAGCTGCAGACCTTCTAGAACTTCTGATACCAAAGCCTTCTGCATCACTCAGTGGAAAGGAGAGAGTCAAACTCTATTTTGTAAAAACCAGATCTGGAAGTCAGAACAACCATCTTCAATCAGTTCGCTCTGACCAGTTGACTTCAGTTGACTTCGTACATAGGCACAGAGTAAGTTGGTCTGTTGCTTAAGCATGCAGCAAATTTAAAAAATAAACAAGACATTTACAGGCAATAGGGGCATGATTGTCAAACCCCTGTTTTATTATCTGATTTATTAGTACAAAGAGCAGTGCATCCTCAGAGGGATCTTAGTGACATAATGGACAGCCTGCCCCCTCACCTTAAATTCCATGTTAGTTTCGAGCTTGCAATGGGGTGGCAGCCTGGCAGCCTAGAAGAATGGATTGTCGTTGTGCAGCAAACCCGTGAGGAGAGACTGTCTCCATAAGCTACCTTCTGAGATCACTGCAACCCTGACTGATAGAAATCACTTCTGATTGTGAGAGCATGAGATAGGCTTCCCTCTCAGCCACTGCTTCCAGAGCTTCCAGCCAGAGGGCCAAAAATCTCCAACAGGAAGAGTGGGAACTAGTGAAGAAAACATGTCTACTGGAAGATGGACAGGGAGCAGTCCAAACAGTAGAGCCAGATGTGAACTGGTAGCAACAGCAACTTTGGGGCAATATTAATGCAGATTTGCTTGAATCTGCAGCCCAAGGATGCAAGGTTAAGAAGAACATACAAAGGCACGATGCACAGAGTGTATCATCCCTAGAAGTGTGGAGAAGACAAAGCAGCACATCTCAGGTCCATGAGCCTGGCATTTCTAGCAGCAAGGAAAACAAATGGAATTATGAGCACAAATGGCATGGCAATCAGACGCAAGAGGTCGGCAGAAGGAAGACAAAGAGATAGAGAGGATGTGGATACTCTGAGAGCAGTGGATTTCAATCTTTTTCTGTTTGCAAACATCCAAACACTTATGGAAGGAAGTAGAAGAGCACTGTGCAGAGAAGTTACTAATAATTCGCTGGCTTTTCATAGCTGTCTTTGTCACTCTCTTGTGTTTGTCACATAAGAACCTTGCAGAGCCCCACTGGCCCATAAACCAGAGGCTGAAGACCACTGCTTTAGAAATGGAACTGTTAAAAACCAGCAACTGCAAGGAAAAGAAGGAGGGACATATAGAAGAGACACTCAGTGTCAGGAAGGAAGGACTGAGTTATGTCACTTCTGTGATTTGGAACTGCAAATTAGCAATATCTGCATTTAAAAGGATGCACACTCTGACGTTTTTGTTTCCACTGACTGGCTCTGGTGACTAATAATTTAGTGTTGCCTAATGTATTTATAACTCTGTCAGATCCCAGAGTGGAATTACTACGCCTCTCCAGGTAGTTATTCGGTCTTCAATCCTCATTCTGTAGGTTATTATTGACACTAGGAGCAAAAGCAGGACGGCTGCGAGCAAAATTTGAAGTCTGACAATAAAAGCTTTGCACTGGCAATAATCTAGTTATGGGGAGCTATATAATGAAAAAAACCCAATCCACTTTGCATACTCATCCAGTCACAGATGCTAAAACTCCACCTCATACCAGCACCACCACTGGCATTGCCGTGATGCTTTACATGCTTTCTGCATGGGCATGAACAGCATTAGCAAACACCAACACACCACCACGTGCTCTCGCTCAGCAGGTAAAAATACGCCAACAAATGACTTACAAGATCTAGGGCTGCTGCCAGGATGGAGGCATCGGGGATAGTGCCTGGTTCACAGCAGTTCAGGAGAAACTGAAAGCGCTTCATGCCTTGGCGGATCGCTCCCAGGTTCACAACGTTCTTGGATTTTCCTCCTTCTTGGTTGGAGGCCAAGTGATCATCAAAGCTATGGCAACCTACAGAGGTAGAGAGTACAGAGGGGATGCAGGGAGGGGTAGGGAGAAGGCAACACAGTCTCTCACCAATAAAAAAAGTAGCACAAACCCCCTTATGAGTAGAGTCTTGGTCTAAACCCCTTCCTCACCTTGATGCGCTGTCTTGAAGGTAACGGGGGCATTTTTACTATATTCATGACTTCATGACATGGCATACAGCAAGCCAGATTCTGGTCTTGGTCATAGTGATGTCTGCCCAAACAATTTCATCGTACTCAGTGTTGAAGGTCAGAATCTACCCCAGTATAGGTGAACCAGAATATGGCCCTTCCTCCCCACCTCTCTAACACAGAACATCATGCTTACTGTCCGTTTTTCCTGAATAATCTCTTATCTTAGATCTCTATTGCTCCCTGAAGTTTACCTGAAAGTGGAGCATGCATAAACTTTATTCATTCACGTATCAATTTAGTAATATATGTCTACTAGGGCAGAAAAATCAGTAGCAAATATTGGAAATGTTCTAGGTGGAAATCAACTACTGTCTTTTTTTTAGGCATACATGTTCTGCAATTACCATAACACCCAAAGTGAGACCAGACTCAACTCCTAGATATCATCATCATTCCAGCCTCTCTCCCTTGAAGAGTTTTGTGCTCTCTGGGGTGGAAAGCTCCCTAATAAGAGCTCCTTTTGAAAATGAAGCTAGAACCCCACTCCAGGGCTTCTTTCAAGCATGATTTTAAACTCCATGTACAGAGTTCCCATAACAAACCAACTAACCCCACTGCTGATTGGAATGAACACTTCTGAAAGCAGACCATCATGCAGTCGGTACCCAGAGTTAAGAGAGTGGCAGAGAGATACAAATGAGGAAAGTCGTTTCAAGGTGGCTGTTCAAAACAAGAATTGTCAGCTTTTGGGCTTTTTGTCTTTATCTACAATACTCTCCCTGTTTACATGTGAAAGCACAAATGTTTACAGAATTCTGAAGGATAGAGCACTGAAGAAGAGAACACCAAGTGGAGAATTCAAGATCAGCTTTACACATGGATTTGAAAGACGTCATCTCTACAGGACTTTGTGACTTCTTCCTCAGGAAAGAAGAATGGCTGAAAACTCAAAGTCCCTTTGAGATTGCACTCCCCAGAATTACTTGGAAAGTGCTTATGTACCACAAACAATAGTCACAACAGAAAATGACAATGTAGATCTTCACTTTTCCCCTGAAGACAGAAGTATATCAATCAAATTTCAAGAGACTACTTTAGGACATCTGTGGCTTTTCTCTCTCCAGCGAAGCTGTACATAGCTTTCCAGTAAACAAAATGTTCCTATGTTGGGAAATAGTTCCTCAAAATGGAACAAACAAACAAATAAAGTAGAAAGAACAGGTAGAACACTTACATAAATGAGCAGGCACAAATACCCTTTTCTTCCAACTCTTCCTGCTTCCTTATAGCCTGTGGCATGCTATCTGAGCCTTCCTGCTATGGCTGTTGTAACGCTAACTCATTTGAGGTACAAACCTATTCAGGTTTCCTATTCAGGGCCCTGTTAGGGCTGTGCCTGTATGAGATAAAGAACAGAAACTTGACTTTCTGACACAGAAAAACATGCCTAAGACATCTCCCTAACCCTTACTATAAAGATCTAGCAGAGGCTTTGTCTATCTGGGCTCAGTGATACTACGTATAGTCTATCACTACAGCCCTTTGCAGTCCCAGCCTTGCACTTTGTTGAAGCTTTGCAAAAGATTCCTTCAGAAGCAGCTGAGAACTGTCCTCCATTATGCCCATCCTGGAGCAGCCCAGCTGTAAGCAGGGGAGCCCTCACTGGCTTAGTGTTAATGTGACTCAGCCCTGCAGAAAATCTCAGCCAGTGAGCAGAGATCATTTCCTAAGATAGGAGGACATGGGATGCCCAAGCTTCTGACCCCACAGTTGCTTCCTGTGCGAAGGTGAGATCACCCCTTGAAGCAAGCATGTGGTGTGGTTCACCTGTGCTGTGTGCCTTGAACACCCTGGCAACTTCTATGGTCACTCACAATGTCTTCATTAAAGTGCCTGAAGGAATGTCAAGGGTCTCATGTAAACATACTGTAACTCGCTTCTGGATATATGCTGTGTTCTTAGTATAGGTAAAAAGATCATTAAAAGAAACATTTTGTTATGCATGAATGTGCATATAATTATGTGTATATATATAAACTTATGCACACCTACAGATACACACACACACACGTATACTTATATACACATCCAGTGGTCTAGATGATATATCACAATGAAGATTACAATTCATAAATGATGTGACAAGTTATTCTACCTTTTTTTTTAATGTAATGTATTTCTCCTCTCTCCATTTTCTTTTAAATTTGGTCTACTATGTTAAAAAAACCCAAAAACACAAGAGGAAATAGCACATGGAAAAAGCATGAACAAAGAAATGGCATAGTGTCATGAATGAGAAGAATGGGAAGGTAGAAATAGGTTCCAAACCAATGCTTTAGGGTCAGACATTGAGGGATTTAATAGTATGCCCACCCACCTTCAACAGGCTTTTATTCTCTTCCCCATAAGCACATAAACACTGCTGATCTTTATGGAAGATACAGAAGCAGTGGAAATTTGAAGGCCCTTTGCAATGTTGCTGTTCCACCAGGTTATAAACCATCCCGCCCTGTAAAGGCTTCACATCAATTCCACTGCACACACAGAAGTACATACACACATGGGCATGTACAGCTAACTTCAATATTTTTTGCTTGTGGTATGTGGTTTCCATTGCATACCAGAGACCCTTGTGGACATGGGGATTCAACTTCCTTAACTGTCACACTTTGCCTTAGAAACTTTAAATACTCTCCCTTTGCTTCAGTTAGTGATAAGGCAACAACCCAACCCTCCCCATCAACATCATGGGACAGTTTGTGTGTTTCTCATACTAATATGCAAGGGTCTCTGTCTTTAACCCATTATATCACTTTCACTATGGTATTTCTAACACATGCATATGTTAAAACCAAGCATGTGTCATATACACTTCTTCTCTCCTAGGCATGTAAAAGGCGTTTCAAGTTCTTGTCATTAATTACATAAATACTGACGTTAGTCACAGAAGGCTGAAATATGCACAACTCTTCCAAAGCTCAAAAAGCCAATATTAATGTATCATCTGAGTATTGTATAGACATAAGTTGTGCCACACATACCGAACAAGGCTTTTGAGAGTCACAGGGCCAAGACTAAATCTGTGCCGTTAAATCAAGAATATGGGCACTCTAGGCAGAAGTAAACTCACAGTGGCATAAAATCAGCATTAGCAAGATGAAAAATAACTTCCTTCCTACAAGAAAATATGAAGGACATCTCACATGAGCACTGCTGTCGCAGTCTGTAAAGATCTCACCTGCCCCTCAGTTGTTCGTTCCCAGTAAAAATGGGGAGAAAATACAGTTGGAAGTATTTCACACCTACTTCAGCACAAAGTAGTGGATGAAGAAAACAATGCAGTTCCTTCCATTGTGGGAGTATTCACCTTCAGCTACCAAGCTTCAACAAGCGGCTGGGCTGATGTATTCTCCTTCTACAGGAACAATACTTTTCACCTAGCAACTAGTTGAAAACTACCCACTAGTGTTTCTGCACTGGTAGAACGATGACCAGTTTACACTGGGGAGATATGCTCATACTTTGCTAATATCACTTGCCCGAACAATGCATTACATGCATTACACTGCAGGTCAGGGACAGATGATGGTGAAATATATACAATGTGGTGTCAAAGTTTAATGTCAGAAAATAAAAAACATAACGCCAGGGAACGTAACACACTGTAAAGCTAGAGAAATAATGGTGAAAAAGAAAATCTACTCCTTTTTGTGTGTTTTTGGGAGTCGGCTTGGGTTTTCTCAAAAAAACAGTAAAAGAACTTCAAGATACAAGGTTGTCTCCTTGACAACAAGGATGAGCTCCGAGCTGAGGACATGAGCATGTGAATGACTGCATGACATTTTAAAACAGAATATATCATGACCTTGTATTATTCATAAAGGCACTTCTCAAACATTGCTGATTTTGAAAATGCATTGCAATTAAATATACTTTCGTGGAAAGAAAAAGTAGTGTTGTTGTTATTATGTTGTGTGCTAAGAAAAAGGGACAGCATCCCTAACGAATGGTATGCAGACACTAGACATGCAAACACAGAAGAAAAGAGATAATTATAACAAGGTTTGTGCAGGGTTTTCCATTTCATCAGTGCTGATCTTTGCTAAAACTGTCAAACGGTCACAAATTGGAAAAAAAAAATAAAAAAAATAAAAACTGATGGAACACCCATTGTTATATTAGGCAATGAAAGGTTTACACACCTAATTTTGAACTGGAGTGCTTTGAAGCAAGCATTAATTTTTCAAGTGTGTTGATCAAATTCAATTTGATTTGAAAAGCCCAAATGTTATATTTGCATAATTTATTTGGATAGTCTTGATTTTTTAAAAAATTGACTTTACTAGAGTTTTTTTCTAAATCAAAACAAAAGAAAGAAGGAAGGGAAAGAAAACAGTTACAAAGACTAAAAAGTTGGAGAAGGCTAGAATGGATACAAAAACTACGGAGAAAGCAGGAAAAAAGGGAAAGGGGCAAAATACAGAAAGAAAGAGATTTAAAAAAAAAAACCAAAGATCAAAAGAAAGAAAAAAGGAGACGAGAACCCTGATTTCTAACCATCTTTTTCTTCTGTGTGATGAAGCTTGGATGGGTGTCTTCGGCAGGTGCGCCATTTACCAAGACGCTTGAAGAAATTCTCCTCTTCATCTCGCCCGTTGTCCAGGCCACCTCCCGGCCCCCCTCCTTCCGACAGCTTCACTGCGCTGGTAAACTTCACCTGTGCCAAGAGAGAGGGCTGGGTCAGGCTGCACCACACCATTACCTCTGGGACTTCCTTCCTTAGACATAAAGCAGCTACAGAAGGGCTGTTAACACAGTGGATCACCATAGCAACACAGGTGGGTCTGCACAGATTTACCTACGCTGAAGCACTTCATCTTTTAAGCGTTCCGCTTAAAGGATTGGTCTTTTGCAAGAGGCTGTAAAGGCACAAAGAAGGAAGGATAAGTGTGACCCAACAGTTAAACCTTAAGTGCGTTGACAGAGCCTACATTTATCTCTCAGTGAGCCACGGCAGCCGCAGAAGTCCAGTATCAAATTTCCATGGCACTGTGCTCTGAAGACTGCTGTGACCAAGCCTCATCGGCTGCAAGGTCCACCTTGAGTAGAATGTTTCTTTGGAAGGCTAAAACCAGCCAGATCTGTCTTTCCAAGCTCTCTGCAATCCTGCCTGACACATTTACCTTGGAACTCTGCCTGATGAAAGACAGACGGTCAACAGAGCTGATATCTAGGAGATCTTCCACCCCGTCAGCCAGGCCAGAGAGGGAGGAGCGCTTCAGCCAGTTCCCTGTTGCAGAAGAAGCCACTCAGGACAATTCTGAAAATGCTTCCAAGCAGAATCTATTTATTAGCAATTGCAGCGTATTTCTCCAAAGTGGCCATGCCAAGGTATGGGAAAATGAGAGGAAAGGGGAAGGAACATTTTCACATTACATGCATTAACTACCATGCAAGGCCAGGTCTTGGGACTTGTAAAGGACATATTCTTCGTCTATCAAATGCTATTTGGAGTATTTCCCTTTTACAGAGAAGAACAATGTCTGCGATATTAAGCTACCAGCCTACTACTTTGGAGATCTGGACTCAATATTCTATTTTGCCACAGATATTCTCTGTTTCCTTAGGGAAATTGCTTACAGTTCCCTTTGCCTCAGTTCCCCATCTATAAAATGAAGAGAGAGGATTTCCCAGCTTCCCGTGGGAGAACGGACATTATACTTGGACAATAAGGAGCTGTGTTGCAGTATTTCTTTAAGGCAGATATATCCCTCTGTGTTTCTCTGCACATGCAATAGGTATATAGAATAGGGAGAGACATACATTTACCTATAGGGAGTTTGAGTTTCTTTCGAAGGGAGATTCGTCGGGAACGGGAACGGGAGCGCCGGTCTGTGGTGGTCCCGGAGTGAGCAGTAGTGCACTCGGATGTGTCCTGCTCAGACTGACTGCTGGTGTCACTCGCTGCACTCTGTGACTTGAACATCTTCCGCCAGAAATCCTTGCGTCCCAGAACAGCCCCTTGGATTTGCTCATCACTGGAAGAAAAGGGATGTAGAGCATGAACTGCATTTCAGTGAAGTTGGGATGCTCAGAGGAATGAGCCCTCCCCCCCCCCCCCTCTATTCTTTGAGGTAGTTTCATTTTGAATTCCAAACACACTCCTCTCAGTAGGACATAATCAAGTTTGACAACTTGCTCAATATTGTTCAAGGCACAAAATAACCATATTTTCTACCCTGAGGAGCTTGTCTACTGAACAGGTCATTCCAATTTTTTAGTTCCTACACATGAAAAATAGATCATCTTCTTTAGGTCAAAACGACCCATATTGATAAGACCACAATGGTGCTTTCTACAAGCTCTGCAGATCTTTTGGACATCACAATAGGCATTTGTGAACCTGCTGGAGTCACAGTTCTCATTAACATATTGAAACGGGGACAGTGTATTTTGCTGTACTCTTGAGATCTCCCATGGCTGTGGGAAGGCTCAAAGCAGAAGAGCTTGCTGCAATTCTGCGGAGCAGTAAAGGGCTTGGTGTTATCCTTGCAGTCTCAGCAACAGTGAGACTTTGCAGGGTCAGTTAAAGCAGCAGAATACATAATATAGAGCTCTGGGCCCTTGTGCAAGCAATGCCTCCACACAGTGCATCTCAAAGCACTTTAACGAGACAGACAGGTATTCAGAGACACAGAGAGGTTAAATGACTTGTCCAAAGTTATTTAGGGACCAGTGGGCATTTATAAAATTTTCTAAAATTCTTAAGAGTATTGATTAAATTTATTTCAATATTAAATGGCAGAATTCTTTGGACAATAGATACTTCAAACGCGCAGTGCCTAACAGCAAGTTAATTTGCTCATTAAGAAAACTGGTGGAGCACCTATGCTGATAAGGGACATGCAACAATCTTTGGAGACTACAAGGCCAAGATAGGTTAGAAATGGGCTGGCTCTTGGGAGGCAGTAAAGGATTAATAACGCTTAGCAAAAACTTGTAAGTTGAAAACTAATAGAATCATCCCACAGAAGGACAAACAAGGCATGGAGAAAGCAGTGATAACATCTCTGAGGAATTAACACTATTAATGGCTACGGTAGAATGAGATATTGACAAATCTACTGCACTGTCATTGAAAATCTCTGGTGGTTTCCCATCAAAATCAGGGTAGATCCAGTTGGCAGCACTGAAAATATGCATTACTTGGATGTCATCAGCAGTTCCTAAAGTCAAGGCATTTGTTGTACCATCCAAGGAGATAAGTCCTTGCTATCCTGCCCATTTATACTACCCCTGGAAGGAAGCTGCTGGGAATAAGTAACACAAGAAACAATCAAATATTTACTTACTGTTCTGGAGTTTGCATTGGGCGGCTTGAGATGTAACTACGGCATTCATCAGGGGCAGCTGATGCCTGGCCTTTGTCAATGACAACGCTTCCCGCCTCGGATCTATACAGACAACATAAATCATCAGCTAAAGCAAATGGATGGCTCATTTCATGGTCATCACATAACTACATGACAGAGAAACCAGCACTGCTGAGCAACAAAGCAGCTTTAGAGATGTATGTACCCCCTCTTCAGCAACTTACTACTTCCCTATATATCATTCATGAAAAAGGTGTCAGCTCTTAGAACCAAATCCAAAGTTTTTAGGAGTTTTTCATCTTTCTTAATCCTTCTTCCCAACCTTTTAATATGACAAGCCTCAAAAAAAAAAAAAAAAACCCAGAGAAAATTATTTTTGATAAAGAGGCATGGCAGGATTAGATTTCTTCTGGGACTTTTTTTGCATATCAGTATTTACCTGTCAGAAAAACAACACTAAGGATGCGATGCACATTAAAAGCTATGTCCCCACAGTGTTTTGGGACTGATACTATGCTTCTTACTTCTCTTAACCTTTCCTCCTCCCAGTAGTGTTCTCTTAGGCCTCTTGTATGAGAGGGTTAGTAGTTTTTTCTGCAAATCTTTTACTGTCTCGGTTCATTAAATTTTAAAGTAGACTGCTGCCACAGTACAACTCTGTACATCAGGAACTGACACGTCTATCAAGATAAAACACACAAGCCCTTGGACTTTCTACATTTCTGTTTAGTGCATGTAGTCATACAGCCATATGCAAGTCAGTCATTTGCTTTCTCCCTCCTAGACACCCACCTTTTGCTCCCAGAAGGTTTTGATTCTTGCTCTGTTTCCTCTGGCTTTTTCCCTGGTATTAACTTTTCAGCACTGTCTAAGAGGGCACTGAGTGCCACTCTCCGAAAGACATTCCCATGAGCCTCCTTGATAAACTGGACCAGCTGCCGGATATCGCAGTACAAGCCCTGAGTAGCAAGACATCACGAAAATGAAAGAATTCAGTCTGCAGTTTGTGAAGAAGCAGTGAGAATCAATAGTGTCTAAGGTACTTCAGCAAGCCATTACTATCTCCAGCTGTTGTCTGATATACTCTCCACATACAGGGTTTGTGCTTTCTGGCTGGGATCAAAAGCTGGAAACTCCATTTACTGCACTCAGAAGAAGCAGACAATGAGGAGCATTACTGCTATGGAACATGCTCTGCAGTGGGCTAAAGCAGATGTAGAGGTATCAGAGGTTAAACCAGCTGCAAGATGAGGGAGTTGCAAAGATGACTTCAAGGCTGCTTTATCCTATTCATCTAGCCCATAATCTTAAAAGCCACGAAAAAGCTAAATGAAGGGGTGGAGGGGAAAGGAGACTGAAAAAAATGCATGTTTTGTTTCAAAACCAGTGGGTGTCTTGGGATTTTTCTTAATTATTTTAGAGCTTTACATCATGGGAAGAGAGTGGAATGACTCACTTATTCGCCAACCTACTCCTACACTCAAGGCTCTTTTTAGTTCTGAACATTCATACACATCTGTGATGTGACACATCATCTCTATATCTGAGAGCAAGGGGATGGAGGGAACAATTTTAAAGGACCTGATTTTTGATCTGTGAACTTTTCTGAAAGACCTTGGATTATTCTGAAAATTCCCAGCACAGCTAGCTTTCAGAAAAAAGCCCCCAAACAAATACTTGGATCTGTATCCTGATTAAGGCTCTTTTTCATAAGACATTGAACACAAGATTTGATTTCATTATCAGAATGTCTGCAGTAGGGCTACAGCACAGGGGTGTTTTTTGGTTGCTTCCATGAAAAATCCTGACTTCTGATAAGGAAAGAGGTGGCTTGAGATTAGCTGTTAGATTCTGCACCAGTTTGGAAGAAGAGTTCACATCATCCATTTGACTGACTGCTCGTGAGGGATAGCACATAGGCAGCAAACAGCAGCACCTTACTTTCCTCCAGGTGTTTGGTAAATTGAACTTTTGTTTAAACCTTGGAAAGACCTACTAAATTGCTATTCAGTAACTTGCATACTCTGCCACTGGTGGGCCATGTCCTTAACCAAGTAAACTGGCTTTCACTTTGCTGAAAGTTGACTTATTCTCGCTGTGGTCTTGATCATTAATCTCTTGCTGCAGCCTATGCTACAGACTATCCATTTGGAAAAAAGCCCCACAGACACTGCTTGAGCAGAGAGGAAAACAGAATTCAGAGTGCACAACTTTGATGATGGCTAAGTGCCCAAGACCCAGGGCAGGCATGACAGGAAGGCATCACATTTACATCATGTTTCAACTGTGACTGCAGAGCTTGCTACGCTCATGGGATTTGGCTAAACTAAATTCTTCCCTGTAAAGCCTCACTGGTGACACTCAAGTGAAAAAGTAACTTTGGTAACATGAAATCAAGCGCTTACCAGGTTTTCCGGGCTGTGCAGCTCATGCGTAGTGGAAGCACAGCGAGTGATCAACGACTTGAACATGGCACTCACAATAATACCTTCTACGCTCTGGGCTGTAGACTTGTTGTCCACTGTGCTGAAGTTATTCCCAAATCCAGCCTTGTCTGTGAAATCAAAGTACAAGCAAGCCCCCTTGTTAGGAACGATTTAAAAAAGATGGCTTAAAGACACAAGTAAAAAGGATTCAGACACATGAGACAAGGGCAAGTCCCCACCTAATATCCTACGCTCAGTTTTCACAATCCCACCCCACAAAAATTAAGAGAAAGGTAAAATACATGAGAAGGCTGAAATCTTCCCAGGAAGATTTGTAATATGAAAAAGGATTGAAAAGATCGGGATCACTCTGACTTTCTTTTATCCATGTATCTCATTTACAACTGTACAGAATAAGGCATAAAATTTAACAATACCTACAGCTTTTTCTAAACTGTTCTAAAGATCAAGAGATGTTTGATTAAGCTGAAAAGTGACAACAGTCATGAAAAGAAAATCTTCTGAACTACAGGAATGCTGTTCTTGCAAGGTGCACAAGGAGACCAAGCTCTTAGAAAGAGTCAAAGAAGAATTATACATTTCTATGAATAACAAGAAACATTCCAGTTTCATTAGGTGAGAGTAAAGACTTTGAAAAGCTGCATAAGCTGCCGTGCTTCAAAGCACGAGCCAGTCAATAATTGATGAATGCTTGGGAAAACTTCCTATGGGCAGCTTCTTTATGGAAGTCTGCGACGCAATTTTTTGATGCTTTCTCTGAAATGCCTGAGATCAGAAGTAGGCTAATAGACTAGTCAGACTCCCCGAGTGCTTCAGAGCTATTCTAACTCTGTGAACAATCATTTCTAACTGTTCTTGCATGCAGTGACCAAGCATAAATGTTTGGTCATTCTAATAGCACCTGTGTCATGGTTTTGGCTGGAATAGGGTTGACTTTCTTTCCAGCAGCTGGTGTAGTGCTGTGTTTTGGATTTGGGATGAGAATAGCGTTGGCAACACACTGGTGGTTTTGGTTGCTGCTAAGCAGTCAAAGCGTTTTCTGCTCCTCACACAGCCCCCTCTGCCAGCGAGTGGGCCGGGGGTGCACAAGAAATTGGGAGGAGACACAGCTGGGACAGCTGACACCAACTGACCAGAGGGATAATCCATACCATAAGATGTCATGCTCAGCTTATAAAGCTGGGGGAAAAAGAAGAAAGGGAGGAACATTTGGAGTTACGGCATTTGTCTTCCCACGTAATGTTATGTGTGATGGAGCCCTGCTTTCCTGGAGATGGCTGAACACCTGCCTGATGATGGGAACAAACTCCTTGTTTTCCAGCTCCCCTGACCCACACTGACCGAGGATACAGTCTGCATATTCTGAAGACAGCAATTCACAATTTTTTTTCTTTTTTAAAGGAAAAGAAAAAGGTGTGGCTTCTTTCTGATGGTACGGTTCAGGAATATTCAAGTGACAATTTCTGATGACAGTTATACTTACTGTCAGTGACTGGCTCCATGCAGAATCCCAGTAAAGCATGCAGGAAATCCACCACATTATTGAGAGAATCCCTGTTCACATAATCCCTCATAGTCTGCCGGAACTGCATCTTATCCAGTTTGTACAACTTTGTGAGGCAGTTCTGAGCCTGCAACGATAGCCATCAAATCACATCACATCAAAGCACATATTCGAGTTTTGCTAATAGAAGCAGGGTATTTTTTTCACTCTTGCTTAGACAGTGCTCTGCTGTGCTGTCTAAAGTAACCTCCCCTAGTAACCAGAAGGTTCTGGTCCTATAACAGTAGACAGGTTTGCCTCTGAAGCAAACAAGAAGTCCAGCACAAGGAGACAGTGCTGAAGGCACCAACAGGGCTCCAGTACAGGTGCCACTGTTGGAAGGTAGTGGTGAAGTCACTGCCACCCATGTCTCAAAGCCTCTACTCCTCTCCCCAACCCCAAGGTAAAATCTCACTGAATACGACTGAAGTAGTAATGTACCACCTCAGCCAAGGCTTATTGCCTTGTTCAAACAGGTTCTTAGCCTCAAGCATCTGATTTTTTGCCTCTGGCTCAGGCCAAACCCATTTGATGCACCTGTACCCAGTGACCAATTTATATCATGCAAAACATGAGCTTTTATTTAAAAGCTATTAACTGTCAACTTCTTATCACAGTAAGTATCCATCCTACTGAGACCTCATGCAGGCTGGAGTTAGAGAATCTGAATTATCAGCTATATGGGAAACATAAACTCTCCTGCTACCTACAATAGTGTGCTTAACTTTCCAGTAAACTCAGACATGTGATTGTCCATGCAGTCAACACAAATGGTGCATGCAAAGCAGTTTGGCCAGACAAACGGACAGGAAATGCAGCAGACTTAGATGTGTATTAGGAAAATTTCTTTCCGTAAAGACCTCAATTCAATAAGCCTGATAAGAACCTTGGCGCCAGGAGAACTATTTCTTTATGCATAGGCCTAAATGTTTTGCTGGCTCAGCTCCAACACAACGTAAAAGCCTAACCGACATTTGATGAATATGGTATATTTTCAAACAGTGCTTTGTGTAGAACCTTTCTACTGTTATCACTGGAGGTGTCTCTTAACCCATCTTGTCCCACTGTGTCCAGAACTAACGCAACTGCTGTGGGCTCCTCAGTACCCTCCAACTAACAGAAGAACGCTGCATGATACAGAGGCAGCCAACCCGCCTCTGAGCCATCTAGCTGAGATCCCAGAACCAAATTATAGCTCTGTTGGAGTGGCTCAGGCTAACCAAAGCCACGGAGAAGCACCTGGCTCCCACCCACACTGTGGGTGGGCACAGTGTAAATTCTTATTACAGTCATCAAAAATGGTCCCTGCTGTAAGTGCGTAAGGCATGGAGTAGGCACGTGCTGGAGAAAGCCTTTGAAAGGCTCCTGTTTGACAGGCACTGAACTGATCTCAGGAAGTCAAACTCTTTTGGATTGTCAGATGTATGGGCTACATCCTGAGCACTTTCCATCACTTCACCTTGGGCAGAACCAAAAATGTAAGGAATCAACAGTAAACATCCACCCTGCCCTTCAACAAGGGCATGAGTCTTCTACTTCTTTGCAGCACACTAACATGCCTGCAAGCACAGTGCACTCCAACTATCAAGAGCTGATGGAGCAGCCCAGCACCAACCCACCATAATCACCATTAGGAAAGGTGAACGTAAATACACCTTAGACTTCTGGATTCAGATATAGTTGCACCTCTTGTAAATAGTGTACTCTGTTGGGGTACTGTCAATGTGAAAAATTACTTACACCAGCTCACACAGGGGATTTGCACCCATGTATTTGTCCCTTCCCAGACAACTTATCCACTGGGGTGCTCAGAAGCACCCTGGGACTCGGGTGCTCTCTTAGCAAGCCCCAGGGGCTGGAAGGTAACACGATAGCTGAAGATCTGCTCTGGCTGGGCTGCAACACAGTCTGTGAGCTGGGGCAAAGAGCAACACATTTACTGCCAATACAGAGAAAGCTACAGAGGGGGCAGACAGCAATCTCAGCAGCTGATGTCAAAAGTACAAGGGGGACGCTTTAATGAGCTTTAGTTCTCTTACATTCTCCCGGAATACCTGGTGTCTCAGGCGATCTCCAGAGAGCCCTCGGTGTCCTTCTCCACAACCATAGGCACAACCCAGGGACTTCACAATTTTAATCAGCATTGTGAGTGCCAGCCTATGGGTGCTGACAGATGGGCCTTCATCCTGAAAGTCACAGAGGGAAAGACTGTGTGAAACCCTGGTACAACCATTAGCATTTTGCTAGCATTTTACTTTTAACAAACTGCTGTCCATTTCTCCTCTCAGACACTCCATTCCTGAGTTGTTATTCTTGAAATCTTTACTCCAATCTTTTTTCAAGCTTTTTTCAAGCCCCTCCCTTTCATCTACCCTCA
>JAOXJM010000079.1:42816892-42832148 GCA_026413425.1 Tringa solitaria
CCCTGCTGATGGCTGCCAATTTTTTTGACAAACTGCACCACATAAACGTGAAAGGTTTGGAACATTTTCCTACACAGAACAAAAAAAACCCTCAAGAGACGTGGGGAGGGGAAAAAAAAAAAAGGAAAAAAATGATTAGTCACATACTCATCAATGAAAGCAGTAACAGTTCTGCAGCTTCTTGGAGTAGAGGGAAACATTTCCTTCCTGATGTGTTAAATTTACCTTCTTTGACTGTGTTCTCTCCATGGCTGTTTGAGTGGTCCGGCAGATCAGAGACCAGCGTGTGATGCGAGTGTGAATGCCTAGCACTCAGGCTCTCCATCTCCGTTGCCGTATCAGAGCTCCCCCGTCTGGTAAACTTTCCTAGGGTGAAGACAAGAAATGGATATTCAGGGTCCTTGGAGGCAAAAGACTGTAACTGAGGTTAGAAATAGAAGGACTGGAGTTAGTAGAAGTCAAGGCCTTCCAGAAGCAGAACCAAACGTTATAGTGGGATATCTCATGGAGGTTCACTGACATAAAGACAGAATGTACAAACTCTCTGCAAGGCTCTTCCCCTCATCACATACTGATTTAGCTGACACATGAATTGTCACCCTCCAGCTTCAGGAAAATAAGACTGATCAGCACTGAAAAACTGCCTTTGGGGTAAGTTATAGGACTTTGGTTTTTTCTCCCCTATTGCAAAATAGACAGGTATATTAGGATGGGGAGTACTAAAGTAAAGGATCTATTGACCATCAGGTCTGAAATATATGATTTTGCCAAGATACCAGAATGAAAGAACTGTAGGTTAAGCCAGGACAAGTATCTGGAGCCCCTGAGATCAAAATTTAACAACGTTCTCAAGCTACTGAATATATGGGAAAGAGGATTTGGATACTGTTTGCTATTCTCGTAGAAATCTGGAGTGTTTGTGTATTAAACACTGACAAAATACATGTGAATCATTTAAGAATTCACTGGTTAAGCTCATTGTCCTGTGTTCCAAGGAGGGACATGTTTACAATGGAGAGCTTACCAAATGATGCCATCTAAGCCAGCAAAAGCAAGAAGACCATTGTATTGCCTTAAGCAATCATTTTGCCACCTATCATCTCCAAGAAAGGGTGTCAGTACAAAATTCTATGACATTAGGAGTAAGTTTGTGAAACAGACACAATGCCTAGATGCTGTTCAATGAACCTGGATGCTTGAAGGAGCCAAAATTGAGATTTAAACATTATATCTTTGCAGTATCAAGACAGTGTAAGCCTCACTATCTGACACAATATTCTATTTATCTTCTATCCACTCGAGGAAGACTGTGAATGTTTTTTGCCATGCTCCTAATGACCATGTTGCTGCCTCTCTGGAGATTTCTCTTTAAAAGACGAGGATGCAACCATTCCTTGCACCTATTTTAAGGTGCAGTTGTGCAACGCTTGCTGCCACTCAGGGAAAGTGTATTGAAGTGGTACAGACGTGACTACAGGTTGCTGCAGGAGCTATTATTCCAGTAAAGATGGTAGTTTCCAGACAAAAATGAACTAAAGCATAAGTCATTCAAGGTCTGCTCTCAGCAGTCAGCACAGTCGCCACTTCTACAAACAGGAGTGCAATGCTGCAAACAGAGCCAAGGACGTAAGATGGCAATAGGATGGATGAAGAAATAAAGAGCCTCTGTTGCTCCCTGAATGTTCAGAACAGGAATGACATGGAACCTGGGCCAGATAGCGATAGCTCACCTAATATGGTGGTCTGCCATCCTCCTCTCTCAATGCCACGCCGGTCCTCTCCGATTCCAGAGAAACTGCCGAAGGAGAAAGTGCTGCGAGTGGGCGAGACATCCAAATGATCCTCATGGAGGAGGAAGGGCACCCCCATCCTCCGTTGCCGCTTCTTCCCGGTGTGGTGGAAAGGAATTGACCCTTTGCGCTCACGCTCCCTGTCCTCTTTGCGGCTCTTGAACTGCAGGAGGAAGAGGAGCAAATACAAGAGCTGGTAGAGGCTTTGAAGCAAGGCAAACTACCATTGGAGGGAAAAAGATAGCATAGATGTGTGGCCCAAGTGCAACCTTCCACTCTGAGCTTTTTATCTTGGCCATTTACCATGATAACAACTATCTGCACTCTGGGACCATATGAGTATTTAAAGAAATTCAGTCTTGCACTAGTCTGGTATGGATGCCCTTGTATAATTTTATGACATTCTCAGACCTTGAGCTAGACTCATAGAATCCACAAAACTCTGCTAAGTATCTCGGATGGTACTTGGATTTTACCTCTTCATGAGATAAAAAACATCAGAAAAACTCATCGAATTAGCTGGAACTGCAGTGAGCAGAAGCACTTAAAATCAGCCCTGTTTGAGTACCCTCCTCTCATGCAGTTTCAGCGGGACAGTTATTTGTATAAAGATTTCAGTATTGTGCTTGGAATACGCATATAAAAAACATATGTAATAACACACAGAGTCACTTCCAATGAAGAAAGATGTCAATCTCACATATAGTGTGAATGTATAACCCAATCAGACCTTCAGCTGCTACTTAGCAGGACATTGAGGTGCTGAATCATAGGTAAATAAAAGCACAATTTTATTCTACTCACCTTTTTGAAGATGTTCATCCCCAAGTCTGTGGAGAGATCTGGAACTGCTGGTCTACGCAAGTTGGTGAGTGAAACCTTGGAAAATGCCTCTGTGCTTAGTGATTTTTCTTCCTCATTACATTTCATTGTAAGATCCTGCAGTTCCCAAAAGAAGGCAATAAGCACAAGGAGAAATAGAGGATAATCAGCTTAAAAAAAAAAAAGAAAAAAAAGCTACTTCCGAGAGCTGTTATAGGAGGACTGTAGAGGAAAAAGACCTTCAATTAACTACACAAAACACTATTTTTAAAGAAAAACAAATGAACAAACAAAAAACAAACAAAATTTAGAAACTTCCGTAATTATTGACCTTGTCTAACATTTCTGTCACCGCAGAAAAAAACCACAGCACATTGCATTGCATTGCACTGCCACAGAAAGCCTCAGGCATTGCTGTCAGTGTGGTCTGGTGGCACCGAAGAGTCATGTTTCCTTCTACTGATTCTGATCCCAGGTATGACCCCGGGTAGCTGATGATCTTCTTGAGGCCTTGGTTTACATCTATGAGCAATCACAATGGCTAGCTTTTTTGAAGCCTTTTATTTAAGGTCTAAGAGAATATGCCCTTAATAACATATGGCCTTAAACATGTATTTTGGAACTGAACTGCAATAAGCAGCACCGCCCCTTCAAGAGACTTAATTTGTAAAAAAATTATTTACTCACTAAAGAAACCTACGACTTCATCAGTAGGCATCCTTCAGTTGTCATAACAGTGCTCCAAGATCAATCATAGTTCTCATCATAGTTTATATTTGTGAAAGCCCCTATAGCTATAGCACAGAATGTCCCATGACAGTGAAAACCTTGAGACTAATTTACTGACAGTTCAGTAGAGGGCACTCTACCCCACGGCTGCACCCAGCCACACGCATTACAGCTGCCTACTCTAAAGAAAGGCTTTGCTACAAAAGGTGGCATAATCTCAGCTCCTGGCCATCTGTTCTCATTAAAGATCTGATGCCACTTTTCATGAGGTGTTTGTGCAGCTGACCTGACCAAATCCCCTCAGGATAATTTTCTTCTGCCTAAATATCTGCTTGTTTCCAATGGAGATGCTCTTTACCCTCACTCCCCCACCAAAAAGCTTGTGCTAAACAACTGGGTCGTGTTAAAATACCTTTTTGCCTTCAATACAGAGATAGCTATAATGCCAACGACAGATTAAGAGACTTCTGTGGTTTAGGTGGTTTGGATTCTGGCTAGCCAGACTGTGCATTGTGAGCTCTGGAATACACAAGTATGCAGTTTTATACACATGAAGGTCCAGCTTCATGTTGGTGACAGTTTTGCAGCTGAAGTCTTAAGCACCAGGTACCGTGTTTCAGTCCTGGGCTACTGGAGACCACGCATTCTTCAGAGACTATTCAGACTAACCAGACTATCCTTGAATCCTTCCATTCATTTTATCAACACAAGAATGAAGGAGACACGCAACAGAAAGATCCCTCTTTGTAGCTGTTTACAGTCTTATTCAGTCAAGGTATGTTTCTAAACCATTTTGCATATATGACTAAAAATTCGGGAAAGGAGTCATCTGTAAAACCCAATAGACAGAAAAGCAGGATTCAACCCAAGGTGCTTTAAACAGTGAGGCCAGCAAGTACTTAATGTATCTTGCTTTTTAGCTTCTACAGCTCTCTGGCCTCTTCTGGCTGGAAAACATTGTATGAACTTATTTTAGATTCATTATCTTTGTCCTTTAGTTACTGAATTAGTGTTTTATTAGGTGGCTTATGGTCACCAAATAGACAGTGAGGATCAGGGCCTACTGTGATACAAGCCATACAAACACACAGAAAGATACAAGTCCCAGTTTTGAAATCCGCTTTGGGCAGGTATCAAGCAAACCACATTACAGAATCACCTTAAATGTGTAGTGTGGTATAGGATGTATTTTAATGAATCAAGGTAGCACTCCTTTTGGAGACTGATTAAAAATGTGGCTATTCTGTGCAGTAGACTATGTGGTAATTATGATACGCAAAAGATGGGTAAGAAAGCAAAACAGTTCTGGGTCTGTAACTCCAGATTTTGTTCTTTCTGTTTTCTATTGCCTTCCTTCTGCATGTCTGTATCGCTACCAGCTCACTAGTACTTCTCTCAACAAGATATTACACTTGAGACCCTTGGCTGTGTGTTAGCATTGCAGTGAGCACTACAGCTCCATTGGTCTTACGCTTAATTTAAGCTTTGGCTCTTTGCCCCTGCAATGTTAGTGCAAGACTGTAGAGGTTTGCGAGCCTCTGAAGGTTTCATTTCCTACACCTGTCCTCACACTGAATTCACTGCATACAGGTGCAATGCAGTTTTCCTTTATCACATGTTGCCAGGTCTGAAATGTTTAGACTAAAGCCACTTTCTAAGGGAAGCTAGTATTGATTTTATTTACATTCCCCAGTACCCCTTTCCCTATGCAACAAGGAGTGCTGCACTGAATCTTCTTCTGCTTAGCTGTTAGGTTTACTAGGCAATATGTGGAGGATGTTTTTCATGTTCTCTCCATCCCAACTGCTTTAGCCCAAGCTTATATTTGAAATGTGATTTCAGGCAGACAGAAAACAAGAAGTGTGAGAGTTTTGCTGAGGCTTAGGGAGGTGCAGGAAGTTACCCTGTTAAACTGCAGAACAACAGAAAGAATGTGGATTTACCAGAAAAATCTACTGGTCCCTGATGTGATTTGCAGGCAGCTGGTTTTGTCTTGAATAAGTTTCTGCCTGCCACTTTATCCCACTGAAACACAGAGTGCTAATATATTTGAGAACTTATTGATCAACCTGAATTGATGGCATTGCATTGGGAGTTTAAGATTGAGAACAGAGAAAGCAGGCTTTACCCGTACCCCTGTGTTGGATGAGCCGGTGAAGTCTCAGCGTACAACCCCTTGTGTAGATAGAAAGAAATGACAAATCCTAGCCCTCTGGAGGTGGCATTCTCCCCTCTGACTAGCAGAGAACCATGAGTGATGAGAGTCTGAATATAAGAACAGCAGTTAAGTGCCTACATTTGGCTGGGACAAAAGAGAGCCTAGGTGCGTCTGTGCACTGCAAAGATTTCAGTCCTCAGAGTTGTAAAGAAGGGGGGCATTAGCTGAAACTTTTGCTGCATGGAAGACCATTTCACCTTCTCTGTCACAGCTGTTCTGTGCAACAAATTGGAAACCTTTTTAAACAGGATTCCAATTTGATGAAGTACAGTAAAAATACACAGGACTGACACAGAGGTTACCAAAAGCAATCAAACCTAGCCCTAGAGGGAAGAACGCCCTGGACAGAGCCCTCACATTAACAGCTAGAAAGTACCCAGTGGAATTGCCAAATGGGTTTAACAGAAAAATGTTAGTGAAGAGCAATGGAGCAAAGGAATCTTCTGCAAGAGAAACAGTCTGGAAAAGCAAGAAATAGCCAACTGTGTGAAAGGAGAAAAGTGTTTCACTGTATAGAGAAGAACCTGCACAATGTTAGTGCCAAACAGTGTCTGTAGAGGACAACCCCATTCATGCTGCCACTGTGCTGAGAACCACTGGCTGCACTCCCTGTTACACTCGTAGATAAACTCGTTAATGTGCAAAATAACTGGGTTGTTATGAGCAAAGGCAGAGGGACAGTATATGCATGGAAACAGTGGACCACATCAACAGCAATATCTCCCAGTTCTCCCTCCAGGAGATGATATTAAAGAGGATTTTCTGTACATGCACAGCAATCCTATAAAATCCCCATGCAAGGGTAGATTAAGACTGAATAGTAATTTATATCACCTGGCCTTTATGGAGATATGTTAAGCTTCTACAGGGATGAAACAGGCAACATTTTATAGAAACTACACTAAAGCATAACACAGTTTAAACAACACTGCTGCTGCTGAGCCCTTAAAACCACAAGTAACCATCAGCCCTCACAAAAATCATTAAGAATGGCTATAAAATTCTGAGATTTCAAAAGTACAGTACTAATATTTACATTGTTTATTTTTGTCTTCTGGCTTATCAGCATCTGGGCTGTAGAGAAGACAAGGTATTTCACCCTTCTCCCTTATAAAATGACAGGTCAAAGACTGCCAGAGCTCTACTATACCGAAAGTAAGGATTTTAGAAAAAAAAAAAAAAAAAACCACACCAAAAATTCTGAGAGCTCTGACTCAAAAAAGACATTTGACAGCAACATTAACAAAACATAGAGCCTTTTACTTGAGGTATGTCATGAAATTGGATTGCAAAAATAGAATTAAATTAATTTAATCTGTATTAAATTTTGTTAGGAAGTTCCATCAACTTAGTAAATCAGAATTTGCTGTTAAAAGCCCACATGACAGGAAAAGAATGCACAACCTAAAAGTAGCACAAATCAAGGAGATTAACCTGAAATGCAGCAGCATCCCCTTTTTATCCCTGGAACAACAGTGAGCTACCCAAAAGAAAAAACATTTAAGCTCTAACACAAAGATCTTTACTGCACTAAGGTCAGGAGTCTGGAGTTCCTTTTCCAGCAAATAGGGAGCAAAGCTTGACACATATTAGGAGAGTTTGTCCACTGAGGTTTTGTTGACAAATACAAAGGTAAAAATTATGCAATCAGAATAGCAGCAGGAGAAGAGGTAACAGCGTGGAGGGCTTTTGCTCACTGTCACTGTTTGCAAAGTCTGCTCCAGTATTTTAACCCAGGTGTTTGCCTGGAGTGTGTGGTGCTGTACCTTTTTCTCTCTTTTGAGGGGTTACACCAAAGCTCAGTGAGTCCTGACCATTACACTATAACACAAAAGCAGTCTGATTTCTTCTGACAACTACATTAGCATATTCTCACATTAAAAAAGAACGTTATCACAGTTCACCCTAGATTCATTATCCCAAATCAACCTTCAAGCTTTCAGCAGTCACCAGCTCTGATTCTAAGCATTCAATTCTGCCTTCAAAACCCTCATCATTCTCAGGGTTCTCTTTCTGAATGGATGCACGTATCTGACCTCTGGGCAGTTTATCCAACACCAAATTTATGCTTTCCACTGGTTGCCCAGCCACCTCTTCCCAGCATCACCAGAACACTTGGCTATTTTCTCACCGATGGCAACAGCTTACCTGAGTTTTGTGGGTATTCACCAGAGAGGGTGCAGCAGCCACCATGGAGCTGCTGCGAGGTCTTGGTAAAGGGGTGATGTCTGGCTCAGGTGGTTTCTCTGGCTTTTCCTGCAGCATATGCCTCAGCCTCTGCAGGTAGTACATTAGTGACCACTGCGTGCCCTCCTCAGACCAATGTGGCTGCAGCAGGCAGCGCAGCACTGCCACATCAAAGTACGTGGCATAGCGAGACTTCTGGCATGGTGGAATCACCAAGGACACCCTGTTCCAAAAAGCAGGAGTAGAAATGTTAGTCGTCGGGCTCCTTAGCCCTTCAGCTCTCTGAATAAAGAGCCACTCAATGATGATCTGTCAAGTTTGTATGTTCAACAGTTCTTAAATTCTTGATACCATAGAGTTTTCTTTGATAGCTGGAAACCAGTTATGTACTAGCTACATGCTGGTCCAAGCCAAAAAACCCAAAAGCTTTACTAAGAGGCCTAAAATTTAGCCAGTCATCAAGAGCTGTAAGCCATTCTAATTCTACTGCCATCTGCAGAAATCACCAGGACGTACACACAGCTGTGCCTGCTTGAGCTTGCACTGACCCTTTGGGACTAAGGCCCTGAGTGAAAACAGCATTACTGGAGACAGGTAAGTGGATATTTAGCTTTCAGCTCCCTAGGGAAGTGTTTTCTTGGATAGGGTTGCTTTCTTAAACTGTGGTCTGAAGATAAAAGTCCAGCACCTGTGCTAACTAAATAATTTGTTTAGCTGGAAAAAGACAACCCTTGAGCATCTGCTATTCAGATACTAGTAATATCTATTTAGGAATGGTTTACATTTTGTACACCAGGCCTTACTTAAGAAGGAGCAGGCAGGGCAACTAAATTAGTTAACCCTTTAAGCCAATTAAATTGACTCTTATACAAGTAAAAGTTACTGTTATGGACACTCTTTGCCAAGGTGTGATAGAGAAAAGTGCATTTTTAGCCTTCATTATGGTTTTCCTGCCTTTCAGGTGGTGTCATTTCCTGATGGGTTTTAGCATGGAATTTCCTAAGTATTGTAGACCTTAGTGGACACAAAAGCAAGATGTCTGTACTACACCTCAGAAACGCAACTCCAGAGATTTCAGATTTCAAAGGGATCATACCTGTTTTCAGAGCCAACCTTACTGCAACAAAATGCTCCAACTTTCTTCTTATTTGTTTTTTATACCACTTCTCTCCCAGTCATCTACAACTGGTCTGACCTACTCTCCGTACATTCACTAGCTGTTAGGAGACAGTCTGTCAGAAAAGAAGCAGTGAAAGGAATGAGAATCACATGGCAAAAGAAGGTGTGAAATGCTGGGGGTGGGGCAGGAACTCTGGAGAGCTATTTTTTTTTTTTGCCTGCGGAAGTACACAATTTGAATGTTTCCACTCAGTGTCTTAGAAACACGCCTGCATGAACTGAGTACTTCTGTGATTTTTGGATTCTATAAAAATCAACAGCACTTCCATGAATTGTATTCTCAGGCGTTTGGGAATCACCAAACAACAAATATTTTGTTGTCACCGAATATCAACTATTTATTTTTTTAAAAAAAAAACATTTATATTATCAATTCTGCAAAACAGCGTGCAAACAGCACTGGCAGGACACCCCCACCTCCAGCTGGCTACCACCACATTCTGAACAGAGGCGTTCAAAGGCACAGTCCAGCAAAGCATTGGGGAGGAAGCAGCAATACTGCCCAGTGGAACCCCTACGTGCTTAAAGTGCTTTGCTGGATCACTGCCCAGTGCACAAACCTGCCCCGTTCATCTAAGGCAGATATAGGAATGGCAAAGGAGAAAGAAGCCTGCAGTGAACGTTGACACCACTTGGAATGACGTGAACACTCTTGAAAACTGGGGGGACAGGAGGCAAGGCTGGGCTTGGAGCAATGTGTGCATTGAGAACTCAAACCTGCAGGGGTTGGTTTGCTGCCAGCCCCACAGGCCAATGATGAAGGCACTTGGCGACTGCAGACCAGCCCGTCTGTGTCAGCATATGTCACTATATGCAACCTATAGATTCAAAGCTTCTCCCCTAGTGCTGCAAGTCAAGGTAAAAATGTTCCAAGTTTGAGGACTTCAAAATAAGCTGTTATAAAAACCTGAAAAACTGAATTAGGAAGGAGAAAATAATGATAAATGGAAACAGGCTATGAAGTTTTCTCTATAAATCTGATGTGAAAGCGGCTTTTGTCACACTTGAGACTGTGTCACAGAGATGCAGCCTGTAAAAAAAAAAAAAGATATCTGGGATACTCAAAGCATCCTGGCAAAAAAATAAAGCCCATGACCCCAATAGCAATTGTAAAGGATGATGTACTGCTGCTTGGTCACTTTGCAGGACCCAGATCTGAGTCTAAACAGTCCTTCATGCTCCCCTGTATGTGACAGAGGCAAACCTGAGGCACAACACAGCTTGGAAGCAAGGCATGTTCTCCTTATGAAATACCTGTCATTAAAGTCCTTCCTGCAAAGTCTATTTCCCAGGCAGTGTGTTCGAGACAGCAGCTGGATAAAGGGCTGTGGCTTTATTTGCTTCAGTGTTAAACTGTATCGCCTGTAAATGGAGATTTTCACAGAGTGGAGCAGGGATAATTAGCCAGGATCAGAGGAACAAGCCATTTGCTCAAGGAGTGTCTGAGGCACCAGAAATTAAACTCTGTGCTTCATAGAGAAGGAAACCTAGTGGTCGTATAATCAGCTCTTGGTTGCCTGTGACTGCAGGGAGAGTGGAAAGGCAGCCTTCCTTCAACCCCTGCCCAAGGACAAAGGAATACTGCGGCTGTTGGTTAGGTAGAGTAAACAACATTTGTTCCCCAGTTGTCTGTTGCTTGGCAACCAAAGCTCCCCGTACAGTTTTAACTGATCAATGAGTCCTGCAAATGAGGAGACATAATGATGCTCTCTTCAAAGCCTGTCTGAAGCTTCATCCCCATAGCAACCACCAGACCGGGCTTGACAAATTGATCACCTGATGCTGTCTTCTTAAAAGGCTGCTTATTTTTTTATAGCTGTGCACTCTCTGAGCAGTAGTGTTCACACACAGAAAGGCAGTTCTGTCCCCAGCTTCAGTTTTACTGGCTCACGTTAATACAAATTAAATAAAGACCCAGAACTGACAGCAGGCTTGACACAAAATCCTGAGGGAAGCCTCCTGATGGGATCAGAACCCTAGAGAACAGTTTTGCCCTTTCCACCAGTGAAAGGCTGCATCGATCCCCTTTTTGAAAAATCAGAGCCGTTCCTACATTACATCCAGAATCCCATTCCATCCCACACTTCTTCCATCTCTGTAATGAAGCAATTTCTTAAAACACTGCAGCGTTTTGGATATGACATTTCCCAAAAGAGATAAGCAACAGGACTAAAACTTTGAGGAGGAGTTTAAGTGACACTCCTAAATCCATAGAGACCTAAAGATATAGCTAGGCTTCTCTCCATCTCCACCCCCTGAAAACACTCATCAGCTTCATTTACTTTGCAGTATTACTGAAAGAAGACACAAATTTCATCAGAAGGAAGCCAGAAAAGATATCAGCTGCCTGAGGAGGGTTGAACCTGCACGTTATTTGTTAGTGTTTTTAATTATAAGCAACCAACATATTAGAAAAGTCCAAAGAAACTGTCCCAACAAGCCAGCTAGAGATTTTTCCAATGAAAGTGGCATTAAATATTAAGTATCACCACCTTGTTCATCACCCAGAACAGAGCTTTGTTGAATTGAGAGTTTGAGATAAACATCCAGCACCCTCGGCGTGTACAGGCAACAGCAGATTCAAGATAAAGGACTTCTGTGACTTCCACCATTGAGTCACACCAGCCTAACTTTTGTACCTGGGATGTGTGGTACCTCTCTCCTGAGAGGTTTGGGAGGATACACTTCCATCCAAGGAATTTCCACGATGACATGCTGAAACAGTGGCTTTTGGAGGCATAGAATCTGGCTGGGTTGTCTCACAGACCACCTGTAGTCCCTTTGGATAGTTTTAATAAAAGGAAATAGGTATATAAACATATTTATCTCTCCCATACTATTTTTCTTACTGCAATTTGTGCTTAGACATGACTATTACTTATACCATAATAACACAGTAATACCATGGAGATCAAGCCTAGGGCGTCCTAGTACTAGGCATTGTACAGGCAAAGGGTAAGACAGGGCTCTTGCCCAAGAAAATATGTAAGATCAGGCTTCCATCCTAGAAGATAAGACAAAACTAAGGAGATCTTGAAAACTATACTCAACACCCTTTGGTTCCAGTGCAGACAAGGTTGGGAGCCTTCAGAAGAACGTGAAGAACTACAGTTTCTGAAGATGGAATACCTTAGGGTGGTAACTGCCCAGTACTGTTTCAATAATATTTCCCCCTCTCCCTCAGCTCCTTATTCAAACTTGTCTAACCTTAGCACAGAACTTACCTCGGTACGTCCACTGTCCAGATTAGGGGATTCACAAGTCACGCTCTGATTGTTGGTGGGAGAACTTCTCTTAGCTGAGAAAAGAAGTCAAAGGAGGACATTTCGGGAATCACCTCTAATATTAAAATGTAGCAATGAAAGGATAAACCAGAAAACAAATACAAACGCAAAGCAGCTCCTCTTTGCTGCAGACTTCCCAGGCATTAGCCACAGCCAGAAAAAGAACTGTTTCAATTTTTGCACAATTATTTCAATTGTGTTGTCAACAACACTGAACTGAAAATCTCTATTTCTTTAAAATTAAATTTGAACACAAATTTTATCCTAAATCCATCTGGCATCAAATTGTGTTATCCTGTTCATACTAGTGACTTTTATTTTAGAGCTCTTCCTCCTCCTATTTTCACACATATTCAGCTCCTTTTCTAGATGACATCCCTCAGAATGTATTGTGATTTCCAATTTGACAAATGCCTTCATCAGAGGAAATGCACAAATGTCACACAGAAAGGTTGATCAGCGATACTGTAGAAGAACAAGGGCATCACAAAGACGAGGATAACAATTCTTGAAATCCTGTCACATTGCAAGATATTCAGATGTGACTTTGTATCAGACTAACTCCAAACAAAATATCGCAAAGCTTCTTCATAGAATTTTTATAATTCGCTGTTTGAAGGAAAATTTAAGTAAATTTAACTTTTTTGTTGCAATTTGAGACAACAGTGCTAAGATAGCAGAATCTTCCTTGATATAGAGAACATCAATCCCAATTTCTATTTCCATTCTGCTAAAAATGTTTTCAAAACATAACAAGAGTATTTTAATTTCAGATTTTACTCCTTAAGTTATTCTTTAGGGATTTTCTGAGCGCACACCAGACCTATGGAAAAAATTCCAACAGTCAAAAAAAACTTAGGACTAATTCTTTTTGTTATTTCCAGGGCTGAAATCCAATTATTAAATTCCAGAAGCTGAAGCAGAGGAGGAAGAGCTAGATGCCAAATATAGTTTTAAATCATTTGAAATACTTGAATCTTTTCAATTCTGGACTGTCCCAGAGGCCTACAAACCCTTCAGAACAAAATATGTCATCCAAAATGACTTGTTATCAGAAAAATCTGATTTAGTGGACTAAATTTTCACTACTGTGAAAATCACAGTTCCGTGCTTTTGAGAATGAGCAAGCGATGCTACAGCAATATACCCAGCACACTTTCAATTCACTGCCTTGTAGGAATTATCCAAAACTATTGTCAAAAACACAAAAGTAAAAAAGGTTTTTTAGAACTAGCCCAGACACAAAGGCTTGGAAGCCTAAGCACCAATTCCAGTTTCATTATGGCTGAAGTACAAAGGAGGAGAAACCCCTTCCAGTATGCAAAAGCAAATTCACAACCTAAGCCTTCTTTGGAGCCTCTTGAAACTATTTAATTTTGTAACTTGGCAAAATTCAAATTTTAGATAGGAGGAGGAGCTACGCTGCCAGTTGTGTGCTCTTCACTGTTAATTTCTGTCTGGTGCCAGTCTGGGAAAGGCTGGCAGGCTGCTGCTGGATTCTGCCTTTGCCCTTCTCAACAACTAAGGAAGATATGGTGAAACAGAGATAGGAGGCTGACAGGAAATGATAACTCTACTGAAGAGTTTCTCATTTCCTATTTGTGCTTTGTCTCTCATCTCCTAGTTAATTATTATGCAAATGTCAGAATCTTAAACTACTCTTGAAGGTTTGACTAGTTCCTGCAGGATTAACATACTCCTTCAAATATGATGGCTACAGAACACAAAGCAGCATCAGGCAAACAAAGGAAAGGTTTCCCAGCTCGAAGGAGCTACACTAGCACCGCAAAATCACAGACCTGTCACGATGTTCCTGATTGGTTTTACAAGGGCATTGAAGGCAGAAACTTCAGGCTGCCTGTGTTCCCACATAGGCTGCCAAATAACAAGGCCACTAGCCAACCGAAATGTCAGGTCAGACTCCTAGAAAGACAAACAGACGTTGTATCACACAAGCTCACACAAAAGAATGTTGTTTCCAGTCTAAAAGGGCTGTAATTTCTTTTATGTACAGATCTTACAAGAAATGAGTGGTACTACATGCAGTTCTGTGGTCAGTCTACGCCAACTCAAGGGCCACTGACACTACTCAGCAGATGTGAATACATTTGAAGTGTAGCTATTAAAAATATTAAGGAAAACTCAATACAAAAACATACAGGAGGCTTTTTCCAAATGAAATTTCTATACTAGTTAATGAACCCTGTTTTTTCCAAGACATTAAGCTGTAAAAGAAAAGGCCATTCCTGTGTCAGAAAGCATCCCTTCTGACCACGTACAACCACTTTGTATTTAGTATTCAATCTCAACCTCAGGATTTACACTCTGAGATTTGAACTTCTTGCCCCAATAAGAATACTAAATATTAAAACATTACTTAGAAATTGAGGAAACATGAAAGCTAACAAATTACTATGAAATAGCAGTATACAATAATTATTAGTAGTGCTGTTCATACCTGAGTTATGTCAATACAGAGACACCGGTACTACTCACGCTTGTGCTATCATTGTTTTCCATGTGCAAGTAGCTGAAATCATGTAAATCAGTACACAAGTAAATCTTAGCAGGATCAAGGTGCAGGTGTGCACTTACTTGACCTAAGGTCAGATAGACATTAGGAGACTGTAATGTTGGTATAGTCCAGCTATCCCCAGAGGGCAAACATGGTAAGAGCAGTTTTGGCAGCATGATTCCAGCTGCACCACCACCTCCTGTTAACATCGCTCCACATGCCTCAGCGGTTGAAATAATTGATACAGACAGAGCTAAAGGAACAGCAGGAGCTGACTGCTTGTAGCTCTCCAGCCCTTCTATTCCCTACACTTCATTAGTACAGCCTCGTCATAGTGAGCTCACAAGCCTTGCTATAAACTAAACTTGTGTTTAATTACTATTTTTTACCAAGGAGCACCTTGCAAGGCTTTTGGAACCGGTAGCAGAAACACGTGTTGCTTTTTCACTCTGCACCGCTAGCTTTTGGTGACACGCCAACAATTTTATCTACAATTTGTGTTACAGGATTACATGCATCCCTCTCTCCTCCC
>JAOXJM010000079.1:42856283-42874259 GCA_026413425.1 Tringa solitaria
GAGTGTATACGTAAGATATCACTGAAGGAGTGGAAATAACAAATTAATCCTTATTTCTGTGTTTCAACTTTAGCAAAAGAAAAGAATAAATAACATTCACTGTTACTACAGGAATTAAAAAAAAAAAAAAAAAAGAAAAAGAAAAAGAGAAAGAAAGAAAAAAAGCCAGAACCAAACTATTGCAGATTTTTTAAAAATCCAGAATCCAACCTCAGCCATCTTTGCAGACCTTTTTACAAACGTCTGGACCCCACAAAAATCATACCTTTGTGCAGAAAGGGAGGGAAGGGAAGAGTGAAGGAATCCTTTTTCTAGCATCACAGAAGAGACTTGCATCTGGCACTAAAACAGGGTCACGGCTTTTAGTTGTTACAGAAAGCAACTTCATGCTAAAATTTTCATCTTTTTAAAATGTATTCTTATGAATAGGGAAAAAAAAACCCTGCTAACATCTACTTTTACATACCTAAAATTGCAACACCAAAGGGTGCAAGAGACACAGATACTGTGAATAAAGAAGTAGAATATTCAAGTATATGAGGAGGGCGTATCACAAATGGCCACAGAGAAATATATATATCTATAATACTGTATCAAACAGATGGAAAGGATGTGAAACCGGTGGTGCGTACACAAATCTAGCCGTTTAACCAACTTTCTAATCAGACACAAGTCCATTGGGGTGGAAGTGCTTGCTTTCAACAGCTTTTTTACGTCACTTCCCCAAGCATGGTTCAAATGTTTTCAACTACTATTTTTAGTTATTAGTTAAATAATTTATTGGCTTCTCAGCTATACACTGACAGAATTAACCAGGTCCAAAAAAATGTTAATAACTTAATTCGACTTTTGTTCTACTCATTTGTACAAAATAACACATTATTTTTAATTAAACTTTAATTTCTCTATATGCCCTTCCTTCTGGTAAGCTGACTGTTAATTTAACCTGTAATAACTTACAATGGGCAACTTTTTTTATTTCTCCATCTATCAACAGAACAGTGAAATGAGCAACTTGGGATATTAACAAGGCTCTTCAGAAAGAGGTGGATGGCCTTCAGGCACATGAAAGGTAAAAATGCATTTTATCATAGTACGGTACTCCATGCAAGACAGAGCAGAGCAACAATAATTGTCCAATGTAACATACTGCAGTTGTATACCCATATAAAGCCAGTGTCTTCCTGTTGTAAATGGAAATCAGGCCAATTTCTGCATTTATTGAAGGTTTTTTTTTGTTGTTTTTTTAACTGTATGGTAACTACAAGTCTTGGGATGTGACTTAGTTTTAGACATGGTAAAGAATGAATGTAACACCTGCTCTGAGCCCATTCCTGCCAAGAGCTCATGCCTAAATATTATTACTTCATACAACGCAAAATGAGCAAATTCATAAGCCCTGCTTAGCGAGGGCTGCCGTGACATCTTCAGCAAGGGTAGCAAGCTGGGGTGATTCAAGCAGGTTGATGCTTCCAGAGGATGAGACGTTGCTGAGTCTGCGTGGCGAAGCCACGCTGGACCTGCCTGGTGACTGCGTGATGATCTCAGCCCCGTGATCGACACGGGCTTTAGCATGTTCTCTGAAGTTTAGCTTCTGGCTGTCAATCTGCTCCAGGAAAGCAAAGGATTTAACACATTATATATTCACCAACTTACCTTGTTATAGATCATCATTTGGGTCTCATTTTGTTTACTTTTAAGAACTCTTACAAGGATTGAAGCTTCTTCACTCATTAGAATAATTGAAACTGAAGACTTTATCACATCTTTAATATACATTGGTTTACTACGTTACATTCTCTTACTACTTCTGCCTCTTATGGATGACTTAATGAGCACTACCATTGTTCCCAGCTGTATGAATTTAATAGACATTTTATGGGCACTGGGGTTTGTTTCTGAAATCTATTTTTTCAAATGTTTGTGGAGTGATCTTACTTTCAAAATGTCGTCTTCCTGTTTCGCAAAGCAGTCCCGATCCTCTGGGATCCCCATACTACAAACTTATTAGATCACACCTATGCTGTACAATGACCCCAAACAAGGTTTATCTTTAGGGGGAAAGCCCGTGCACAAACTACAGGATTTTTTACTTTAAGATTCACTCTCAGCTTGGATGTGGATGTGAGATCGGTCATTCCAAATTCCAAAGGGCGTCAAATGGCACGTGAGTGTGCTTGAAGGAGAACAAAAAGATGTTTCCTACTTAATTCAGAGCCATTACTGAATTCACAGCTCTAATAATTTCACTGGACCAGATGCACAGTGGTCACCTTTTTTCTGATGGCTGTCCCCTTACCTTGACGTTACCACCACCAGGTACGTGGTGGGCATTTTCCAGTGAACCAACTTTCGCCTGAGCTTTTTCTTTGAAATCCAGTTTCACGCTCTCAATTTTCACACGCCCACCTCCTACACAGAAAAAGGAAATACAGATTAAGAGGCTGGAATGACTCAGGAGAAATTCTGCCCCAATGCACCCAAGTGCGTTCACGCTACTTCCCTTTTAGTTGAGATCTAATGGTTTTAGAGAAGCACAGAACACCACACTGCACGTTCAGTAAAATTTAAAATCTTCAACATGTATTCAGACTGTAAGCATGTGCTGCAGCCCTACTGATTTTCATGGGATTTAAGCATATACTTAAGCATTTTGCTGACTTCAGTCTGCATATCAGTATCTTGTCAAACTGACATTATCCCACAGCAACATCCTTCTGCATTATTTTTTATTGATTCTCTAAACTAGATTCTCTAAACTACCTTTATGTCTTTATGTCTTTAGTTAAGTAGAGTTAAGAATATTATTTTTATTACTAAAGCGTATTTACTTTCTCTTGGACTATAAAAGAGAATAGTATCGTCCATGTTTTCTCCTCCACATAACAGGATTAGGTCTTTGCTTTGTCCCACACCCCAGAAACTCCTACAATACCTGGCTTGTGGTGGATATTCTTGAGCGAACCACACTTGGAAGTCACATGACTCAAGTCGATCTTCTTGGTTACGATTTGTACCTGTCAAGACCACACACACACACACAAATTACAGGAATGAAAAGAAATAAATAAAAAGCCAAGCCCTCTGGAGGAAGAGCCCAAGCCTCTACAAATCACTGGAAAAGGAGACATGGTTAGTAGAAAACAGACCATGCCACAAAGGAGGAAGCACCTGGATTAATACAGCAAGCTTCCTTCCCACCTAGGGAAACGACAGAGCTGGGTTAAGCTTTACTATTAGCAAAATGAAGAGGAGGACAAAGCAGATTAGCTTGTGGGTTCTTCCTAAAATGTTTCTGAGCCTCCCCTCAGGGTAGATGCTCCGAAGCCCTGCAGGCAGCAGGGCGCATCCCATTTGCTTCTGCTCTTGCACGTGCATCCTGGCAACTAGGAATATTTCAATGACTGTTTTTTTTTCTCTACCATCTGCTTCATATTTTTCTGCATCTAAACACGGTGTGCATTTCAGCTCAATCCACTATGGAGAGCCTGATGGATCTACACATGTAGACTCCTGCAGCTGTACCCGAGCTGGCTGGTGCCCACCGGAGAGCAGCGGCATCGCTCTGCTCAGCCAGGCAGCAGCACAGGCACCCTCCCTGCTCTGTGCCCTGCTGCCAGCCGTGACTGCGCTGACACTCCCGTGTCCTGTGACACTCCTGCCTTGCTGCACTCCCGGCTGGCTCCCAGAAGGGGCCCCCAATCACACTGAGTGTCTTAGCAGGACTTTAAGAAGCTGCAGCTTCTCCAGGCCAGACAAGAGCTCCAGGATGACCTCAGTGCCAGCGGTTTGCTCACATCGCCAGCAGTGACTTAAGCCAGCGCTGGTGGTTGTGCTGAATCTGTTTGGATCAGATGTGCCCGCATCATCAGCTCGTCCATCTGAGGGGAAACTATTTCCATCAGAGGGGTCAGAGCCACCTTAAGCTCTGACTGCGACTGCTAGAATTAACGGGTGTCTGGTCAAACCCAGAGCGACCTCAGTTTGTTGTACTGGAATAATGCTGTGGCGTTAGCATTAGCACTCTGCCGGATCCCATCCTCTCTCTGCGCTTTCTTTGTCCTTATGTTTTATCTTTCTTCTTCTTCCTCTCAGGTTAGCTGAGGAAGGACTGATACACTGGAAAATGCCCAACTGTGAGGCTGGAGTCTCACTGTGAGCTGGAGTCTCTTTCTGGAAATTACTTTCTTGGGCCACTCCCGTGAAAGGCCCTGAACCATTTTGGCTCATACTGGACTTTCACTGTCAGCATCCTTGGATGTTTAAGGGATAACCCTTCTTTTCTCATTTCTTTTTCCTGTCCACATTCTGGAAACATGTTGTGCTCGGTGGAGGAAGATCAGAAGGTGACCACTGCATACACGGGGCTCACATGACTACCAGACCACGCTCACATGTGAAACAGTAGCAAGAAGGAAAGTAGTGCTCAGAGGAAGGGAGACAGAAGGGTCTAGCTGTGCAAGGTGGGTCACCACAGTGGAGATGCCTGTTCACAGGGTGTCTGTGCTACTTACATTTCCTCCCCCTGCAGAATGTTTGATGTTATCTCTGGAACCACACCGGGACTGAATATCGCTAAAATCGATCTTCTTGTTTAAAATCCTAACCTAAAAGGAATCGGAGGTAACTTACTATATACCATACACACACTCCACCGGGCTGCAGGACAAGGGAGCCAGGATAATTTTTCCTCCTGATGGGACTCCTTTTTCTGACTCTTGTATTGAAATGTGAGAAAGTAAACCATACCAATCTCCATACTTGGTGTGCTAACACAGCACATGTAAATGTACTAAGCTGCTCTTTTTTTCTGTCCCACGAAGTGGTGGTGAAATATAAAGGGGGAAGTTTTTATCCTGTAGATATGAAAGATGTCTTTTCCCTAAAGAGCTCAAAGAACTCTTGCCTGGACTGGCCAGCCCTTGGACAGCCTGTCCTAAGCTCTCTTGAGCGATGGGCCAGAGTTTCTGCTGAACTGGCCACAAGGAGAAGATGGAAACCCTCACTCCCACAGCTCAGCACTCCAGCCTTTGATGCAGAAATCCCAGATCCAGCCAGCTCAGGCAGGGGTTGAAATCCTGAGGTATTTCACCCCTTTTTCTGCGATACAGCCATAACAGCAGCTATATTCATATAACAGACCTCAGAGTGTCCTGTTAAAGGGGATTGCCACAATTAGTTAAACCGAAGTCAGAGCTCTCTACTGCTCTCTCTCTTTACTGTTGTTTAGTAAAGGGCAATGCAGAAAACAACAGCATCTGGAAACCTACAGCTGCAATCACTGCTTATTGATTTCTGGTGCTGGCCATAAAGTTGGTCACAACAACTTTCTGGCACTGTGCTTCTCCACTGTGTTCTTTGTTTCTGGCAGAACAATTACCTGACTTCCCCTTGATGGCACCAGCCTCCCTTACAGATGCCAGGAGTCCACATTTTTAATGTGTTACCTTAGCCACAGAGGCACTGCAGGCATAGGACAGTGCCTGGAGGTGAATTCTGCAACAGAAAGGCCAAGCCACTCCATGCCTGACCCCCATCTAGAGCTCTGTATCAAAGTTGTTCCTCTACCTGGCAGAACTCAGGTGCCACTAATGATTGTCCTCCCAGGGAAAGATGTTCTGCTGGATGGCAGTTACCAGTAGGGCAGGAACAACTGGGTGCTGAGCGCACACCTGAGTGCCACAGCTTCCAGACTTCTTTCCCAGCAAGGGCAGGGGACTGTGTTAGGCTTTTCAGGTGTGTGAGAAGGTGTTTCTGGTTAAGGCTGCACCTGCCTTCATCGACTTACTCAACGAGTACCACCCATGCAGCATATTTTTTCTCTGGGTTAAATATGAAGTCTTTATCCAAATGTTGTGTTGGATATTATTTAATTTTTTATTTATCTTTTATTAATATACAATATGAATTTAAAGAAAACCACAGAATTTTGGGCATTATCTATGCATTTTGCTAAATGGCACTTCATTGACATATTACTTGGCACAGTCTTGTTGGTTGCTGTTGTAGATGAACCTACAGCGACTATCGATATTGAGATAAGAGAGAGGGACAGATACACCAGTGTACCTTAGTGTGGCTTCTTACCACTCCAGGAACAAAAGCAGCTGCAAACCAGCTGAATCAGTCAACGGGAAGAATAATAATCCTGTGCAGTTTCTGCTTCCTGGTTTCAGGTCCCCAAACTGCCCCAGGCTCTCTGATAAATCTGAGACAAATCATTCCCTCCACATCTCAACTCTGCGAACTAGGAAAAGACTATTTGCCCTCTTACAGGAATATCAGATTTCACAGTTTTTGGCTCCTGCAGTAGGGATAATGTCACATTTTAGATAACAAGTTGAATCCTTTGGCACTAAGCACCTGGAGGGCACCCTTGACTTAAGCCCAGTAAACTCCAAGAAGAAATTTTCAGAGGGCCACATTTTGCAAGTTAACGTGAACAACTTCTTCACAGCAAGCTGTTTCATGGGTCCTCCTCATTATATGTAACATAACTGCTACATCAGTCAAACCATTAGGATGTTAAGTATTCTCTTGCTTTAATAGATAAAGATCTGCAGTGGTAGCATGCTCAGCAAGAAGGGTGATGACAGCAGCAGAAAACTCCACAACTGGTAGGTCACCTTCAGAACGGCACCTTCAGTAGGCAAAATGACTTCTGTCTTCCTCTCTCCTATCTGCTTAATCCGTCCAAGTAAACCAAGGTACGCTAGAACATGAAAGCAAATGCCTTTAGAACTTTATGCTTCTGCTTTCTCTCACTATACTATTTGTTTAAAAATGTACCCCAGTACTATACAAGACAGGTGTCACATCAGTTACAGAAATACACATGATGTGCAGTCAGATCTGGCTCCCAGAGAGCTTCAGGCCAGACACAACTGGGCAAACCAGAAAGCCTTCCTAGCACTTTCTAAGCACATCTCACCAGCACCTCTTAGCAATGGCCACAGGGATGCATCTGCTCTGAAAATGCTGAGTTAGGGGTCACGACAAGACCTCCCCACCGTGGACTGAGGGTCTGTAGCTTAAAAATGGAGCGAAAGCAAGGTGAAAAGTTGAGAGTGTGCCTTTGATCAAGTGCCTAAAGGTTCATTTGCACGCAGGAGCCTGACAGTTTATGAGTCTCATGGCCCATGGACCTGGCTAGCACATATGTAAAGGACCAATCATCTCAATTATCCTCTTTGTCTCACTGGGTGAAACGTGGCCCTGTGCAGAGGGGCCAGGAGGAGACCTATGTATCATTTATGTCCTATGCTGAGGGCTGAAGTGCGCTGAATGATGCGGATGTGTTCTGCTGGTCATCTGCCACAAGGAAGACGATCCAGGTTTTTCCTGATGACCTATTTCTCCCTTTCCTGGGACGCATCAACACTTCTGCATATATTTAAATCATGACTGCCCTCTATAACAAAGTGTTCCACAAACTAACGAAGCCTTGTTTCCCACAGATTAAAGCTTTAAACTGCTTAACCCCTCCATCCTATACTCTTCAGCAAGCCCTATCCCCTCTTGCCAGCAATGTCTCCCAAGCATTCTCCCAGGTCTGCTAGACTGGGCAAATAGAAGCCAATACACCACTGGCCAGCTGTTTGTTGCATCTGACTGTAGAGAAGGGGCTGAGTTACCACTGCCTTTCCTTCAATGACAGTGTTTTGCTGAGTCTCTGTTTCATATCCAGTCAACAATTATCACCCAACTTGAAGGGACCACCGCCTGTGTTTCTAACCACCGCTGCCTTGCCAGCACTGGTTGAAATGGGCCAACAAGTTACAAATGAGTTGAGGAAGGCTAAGACTGCGAGCCAGCCAGCATGATTGCACGAGCTTTGTTTCCTTTCAGAAATCAGACTGTAAACATTAGAGGGAGAATACCAGAAAGGGACAGGAACTATTTAATCTAAAGAGAAACTTTGGTTTGTAAACAAAGAATGTAAACTGACTGTGAATTACTTGATAGCTGGAATCTAGAGTGAAATCTGTAACTATCAGAACAGGAAAGCTCTGGAACTGCCTCCCGAGGGAACAGAGATACAAGAAGAAAATGGTAAGCTTTTATGATGTCACTTGATGAAAGTGCTATGATGAAAGGAATTAGATGATGCAGCTGCCTTTGATAGAGACAGCCTGAACACCATGACTCACCAGGAAGGTCTCTGTGTTCCTGAATGTGTATGTACATCTTGTGTGGGGGTGGAGGTGTGGTAGGGATGTATATATATGCACTTCAGTTGTGCTGCACATTAAATGAAAGATCAAGCCTGCTCATGCTCTCATTCAGGAAAGGGAATGCTTTAGTCTGTGGCAGAAACACGACTGCTTTCTGTTCACACTCACTAAACATCCCACAAGGTAATGTCCTGACAGATTCCCTCATAGCTCTTGTGCTGACCTGCCAGTCTGAAATGTGTACATCTCTTCTGACCGAATGCTGGTTTGCCCAGGTATGCTGTATAGAGCCTGGAATTTACTGTTTTGATCAGGACCAAGCTGAGGTTCTTCACCATTTGTCATATCTACATGGAGTTAAAACACAGTGGAAAAATTAAGCCTTACAGGCAATGCGGGGTTTATCCCACAAAAACCACGTTGGCCAAGGATAAAAATGGCTTCTGTCTGAAGCCCTGGAAGTCTTACAGACCTTAACCCCAGTCTGTCCTATGATGACTCCTCAGCAGTAGTCCAGAAGTGAAGTCCAGGGCAGAGAGTGTGCCGAAGTACACACAGTACAGCCTCACTGTGTCACGCTACTTCTAAGTAGTCCCCAACAGGAATCGGACGCTGTGCTCCAGTATCTTCTGTGCTGTTTGAATGCTGTCTGACAAAGCATCAAGAGCTGGATGGCAAACCAGCATCCCTTCAAAGAGAATGTGCACACTAATGGGTAGTCTGCTAGGAAACCAAGTGCTGAAGGAATTTTTCTTGGGGTTCTGAGTCACCAACCCTGGATGTATATAAAAGACGGGTGGACATAGTGCCTAGAGATAACAGTTAGTGATGGTTTTTGTCAGTGTTAGGCTGATGCTTGGACTAGATGATCTGAAAGGTCTCTTCCAACCTAGGCAATTCCATGATTCTATGAAGTATATGTAGATCTGCCCTCAGCAGGGTAAACTCTTAACTCCCTTCCTACCTATAGTGGCCCGACTGGCAATCTAAACATGAAGGGGCTGTGGTCCGGGGGCAATATCTACACTAGATAAGAGGGGATGTTTTGGATTACACTGACTAACATTAGGAGATGTGACAGGCTGGCAATACCTGTGAATCTCCCAGTTAGATATATGCCTCATTATGGCTGTTCACAGAAAGTCAATTTGGATTTCAAAGTCTCCGTACGCAACAGTTTCCAGTCTGGGGACCTGGAGCAGACTCTCCTCTGTCACTGCTGTGCCACTGTATTGAAGATGAGCAAAAATTTGTAGAAGAACTGAGTGGAAGGCAAAGACATGCAAGAGAGAATTTAGTCTGGTTGTGCCTTACTGCTAAAGACAACATCAATGATTGAAAAGTGCTTTTGAAAGAGAAAGAATTATGTTCCGTTGCTGCCCAGATTCATTCAGTTCAGCTGCTTTTCACAACAAGAGGGAAAGCCCCTAACTTATGAGCATCTGGGCAGAGAATCCATAAACAGCTTCCCTCTTGTCGCTTACCACTCTGGTATATGTCAAAACAAAGATACTCAAAGAACAAAATTTGTGATGCTGATAAAATTGCAGGCTCTGTATGTATTTTCCAAGAAGCTGATGATTATATTCTCCCTGCTTTGCAATTATGGCCTCTGAGAAGCTCTACTACAAACAATGTGCCTTAAGCATTTAAAAATACTGTAGCTTGGCTCCACTTGCCATTTGAACATGCTGTGGGGATGTGATATTGGGAAAAGCTCCCAGAATCCTAGTAACTTATCAAAGAGGTCAGGTTCTTCCCACAGCATCACAGTGATTTGACACAGCTACATCCCAGGAACTAGGCATTATTTCAGAGTTTGGTCTCCTAGTTAACACAGGGATGGAGTGAGACAAGCATTGATCTAGTATAGGAAGCAAGCTTAAGGTTAAAACCTGGTTAGAACCAAGAGACAGTCCTAAGTGCTTCCAAATCTATATGCTGCCAAGGACAGAGAATACTACAGTTTTCATGCTCCTGGCAGAGGCTACGGGTAGATGAAAAGGAGAAGGATATTTGGTCTAGCAAAGCCTTTGAAGAGAAAGACTGTGCCTCAGATTTTCCACATGTACAAACAGGGCTTGCGGTCATGTTCAGCCTTTGCACCCCTGGAGTTACTGGATACATACACTAGTGAAGCTGCCAGCCTACAAGCTAGTGAGATTCAAAATAAAAGGCTGCACTGGACATAGCATAGGCAAAATAATGTCCTCATCTTGCTCTCAGCACAGGGTGAACAAGATGGAAGAATAATTCTGACTTTTAAAAACGTACCCAGAGACAGACACTAGGCATGTAATATTTTAGCCTGAACAGTTAAACTGTGAAACAAAACCAAACAAGTGAAAATAGGTAGTTTCAATGGGAAGTGTCAGTAAAATAGATGTCTTGCAATCAGCCATTCTTTAACACTTGCATAGGACAACGATGGCTGATTTACAAGCTTCTTTCTACCTATTTGCAAATAACTGTATTCATCCAATTAATAAGGTGGCCACACTGAACTAGGCATGTCCCTGTCAATAAAGGGAGAAAAGCTTACACAGAAACACTGAGAGGTTTTGCATAATTGTGCTGGGAAATACAAAGTGAAATGATCACTTTCCATGCCAAAGAATTTAACAGACAGCTCAAGGAAATGCAGGATCCACATCAGATAAACTGTAACATGTGTTCTGTAAATACACTCCTTACTTAATTTGGGGAGCTGATCAAAAGAACAGTAAAACAAGTTGAAGGAGATTCATGCATACCAAATAAAAAAGATCCTAGAAGCTCAATTAAGCCAGTTAAAACACAAGAACCTTTTTTTTTAGTACTCCCTTAAACAAAAAACCAACCAAACAGATTTTGTTAAACTACAGAGTTTGATACTTAAATTTTAGAGGCAACAGTTCCTAGTCATGGAAAGAGTGCTGATAGCTTCAAATATCAAGTGTTGAGCATCAAGTATTGAGTCACTATGTCTGGATTTTCTTTACTCCATCATAATGGAGAAAACTAGGTTCAAAAGTTAAAAAAAATATCTTGTGTTTGTCTCTTCATGCAAGCTGGCTTTTCCAAAGGTTAGCATCTCTTTTTATTGTTCAAATAAAAAAAAGCAAAATGAAGGTTTTTATCCTTTCCTTTCCTGTCCTTTCCCATCATATGACTAATCAGCTCTGATCCAAATTATGTACTGCCTGAACACTTTTCCCAAAAGAACAACCTTCCCCATTTTATTGCCAAAATCTAGACTAGAGCACAGCTGAAAATGCCTCCTCTGCTGAACTTGCTGCTGGGATGACTCAGACTGTCATGGCAATTTACGTCCTGCTAATTTCAATCTACTCTAGAAAAAAACCTTAGCTTCTACCCTTAACAAGAGACCAACAACGTATGGTACATCACGGATGGGATTTGTCTCCTCTAATATTAGCCAGCTAGGAGTTGGAGCTGGTCACTTAAGCTGCCGCTATAGTTGGTGGAAAGATACTGAATCCTCCAGAGAGTGATACCTTCAGCTCTAGCTGGGCAGACTGAACACACTCCATCTGACTGACAGAAATCAGTGCGCTGCTGCTAACTGCCTTCACGAGAGGGAGAAGCATCGACTTATGGCTACCCTAGCCAGTGGAAGTTTTGTTACTGGTTAAGGCCCCATCAGACAGCTTGTGACCCTCCTGATTGTGGTTCACAGTTTGTCCTCAATGAGCATGATACACATTTTACAGATGGCTGAGGCACAGCAGTGATGCTACTGTGGCTCAGCCATGTAAAAAGTGAATGTCAGATCTGGAAAGAAAGTCCCAATTCCCTGCTCATTTCTACCAACCAAACACGTTTCCTCAAAGAAACCTTCTGAAACTTGCTAGAGCCTTTGGCAATGATTGCTTCATTTTTCTAAAATTCTTCAGGAAGAAGGATCTTGCTTTTTATTCAGAATAATTCAAGGCTTAACTGTACAGACTGTACTCGGGCAAGCCTTCCATTAAATGAGTGCAGACAGAACACAGGAGCTGCAAGATGTTATTTCTGTACAATCTGCAATGATCAGCCAAAATTCTAAATTTCAAAAATTTAAAAATTATGGTTTTGAGCTGTGACAGAGTTTTGAAATTGTGCCTCAAAGTCCTATTTTTTCTTTCCATTTGAAGATCTGCAATTAACAAGGGATGCATTAGTTTCTAATTTTCAGTCCAGAACAAATGTCCTGTAAATCCACAAAAGTGGGAATGTGTAAAGGAAACAAAAGCAGACTGACAGAGAAGAATTTATCTTACAGATATAAACTGTTGACTTAGTAAATGCACAAGCTTATTCAAATGAATGTAGCTAATAGTGTGGGAACAATTGCTTCCAATCTCTCATTAGCTAAGTACTTTAACAACAGCCATATTAGATCATCAGCCACCCGAAACAGCTGCCTCCTGTGGCTCCAGTTTGGAAAAGCACCAAAGCTTGAACCTTATAGCTCATTTATGTTCATCTCTGTCCTGAGCAGGGACCTTCTCAAAGTGTTGGCTCACGTATGTTGCAGATCACAATGGATTGGAAAAAAAGTGCATGATGTGCCAGAAGGAGATGGGAGACAGGACGGGACACAGTAACAACTCAGATTGCACTTTTTGTTAAGCCTTTATTCTCCACTACCTTTTAGGATGCTCTTCATCAACCAGTACCACAACAGCATATAATCTAGATCTTCAGAGTAATTTTTGGGCTGTCATCAGTGTTTGTAAATTGGTGTAAATACATATAAAATAGGAGGAAGAGTAGTTGTAAGATGTCGTCTCAAGGTGAACTTGCTGAATACCCTTTTGAGCTGCAGTTCTCCCAGGAGGTGCTCAGCTCTTGGTGGGCCATCAGACCTGCCTATCTCTGCACTGACTTTACATCCTGGCAGACTGTAGCTGAGGCAGGGAACACTTCAGGAGCCCACTTTTCTCTGCAGACTGGGTCATAAATTGTGATGATGGGGGTGTGTGCTGTGGGGGAATCTCTCCTGCCATCCAAACTGACTTTGAACCTAACAAAAATTGTGCAAAGACGACACCAGATACCCATCCAAGCTGCCTCGTCTGCCCAGCTCTGAGATGTCTTATCCTTCCCTGTGCCAGTCTCCTTTATGATTTAATGCAGAAGCCTATTCTCGTTGTCAGCATTTTCTGTTGTTTCTGGATGGGTTCTACTGAATAGTTGTGTCAAGTATTTATTTAGACTTTCTGACCCATGACTAAATGCACTTTGTTTTCTACAGTTTAGAGAAGATTAAGTTCTTTCTTAATCTTCCTAAAAACCTTCAAGGAACATTTCATTCTTCAACATGGCTTAGGTATTTCATTTTTCTTTGTGTCATCTTACTTCTTACAAGGTGCCTGGCTGTTACTATAGTTACTGATATTTTAAATCTTGTGCCCACCGTTCTAGTCTGTACAGCTCCATCCACTTTGATGAAGCTATGCTGACTCATATCCACTCAAGTTCTTGCCCATGCATAGGCTCTGATGTATACATTTTAAGACTACCTTTTAGTAGTCTTAAAAATATAAAAAGATATCTAGGTTGGCTTTATCCTTGGTTGAAGGCCTATGATGCTTTATAAATACTCTGCCTGATCCGTAATAAAAAAATTGGTGCACTTTAGCACTCCAATATGGTACAAACCATATCGATAGAAAGAATTTCAAGAAGAAAAAAATACCAGAACAGAAAAGAAAAAAACCTGTTCTTGGCATCTGAAACAGATTTCCAACCCCTTCCCCCAGTTCTTCCATACTTCCCTTGGGCTGTCTGAGAAATAACAGATGCAAATGGGTTACTTTTGAAAGCACAGCATTTCCTCCACAGCTGATGCGGTGCGAAAATCCATCTGAAGCCCAGCAGACATACCCATGAGCAAGTCGCCTCTGAGCTTTGCCAAGAATGATACATTTCACCATACTCTAAAGAGAAAACCAGACAACCACCTACTGGCTGCATCACAGAGTGGAGAAGCCTTCATTTTTCCACACTGCAGAATACCAAATTAAACACATACTCATTCCTAGAAGAAGCTTAATGCAGTGCAAAGTTAGCTTGCTTCTTCCCCTAGAAGCATGCTCTTGTTTTTTAAATACTTTTTCCCCCTGTCAGGTGGAGCCATTTCTCTCCTTTTCTTTGTTTCTGTGGCTGGCAAGTCAGAGCTGAAGTAAAATCAGGCTGCTATCTGATGAGTTTTTGATGAAATTCAAGGCTGAAGCACTGCATTTCTTGATTTATTTAGCATTCAGGCATCCCCTGCTTCTTCATTTCTACACCTCAACCTCTGGCAGTTTCAGAATGCATCTGCTTTCTCTGGGACAGCTGTAAGCTAAGAAAAGACCTTGAGCTAGGTTCAGATATGCCTCTGGTAAAAGGATAGTCTGTCTCCAAATGACACTTTGAGGTTGCATATCTGTATTCCTTTACTGATTTGCATGTCATTTTTATGTACTTAACTTGCCCAGATATATGCTGGCTTTTTGTCTGCTTGTTTTTCCTGTTGTTATTGCTATCAGCACTTCCAGTTCAGGTTATAAAACTTGAGCAGCTTTTTGTTTGTTTCATGTATCATCACTAAAAGCAGATAGCATTTAACAGCTCATTTCAGCCAGTGCAATACCTGCCACCAGACATTAAATAAGAGAGCAGATGCAGGGAAATGAAATTAGCTTTTGTGTGTTCCTCTCATAGACCCTATAAAATTCAACTGCTGAAAATGGAAAAAACTTAATCCTAAACACTCTTGTCTAGACTGAGCAACTATGGCATAAAGGAGACAAAAAGGAAAAGCTCAGCGAGTCTCTCTTTGCCCAACCTGGAGCTCAGTGGCCTCATACCACCAGGAATTAAAAAATGCCTTCGCTTCAGCAACATTATGTCCACCCAGCAGGTTTCCCCTGTTATCCCCAAAAGAGTTAAATGCCAACTTCTGTGCCGGTACCCAGCAAAGACTGCAGAACTGCTAAGGAAGTGTAGCTGTCTAGGCTGGGTGTTTACAAAGAAATACAATTTGCTGTGCCCACCTGGTCTTCTATGGTTGCTGCAGTCCACAGAGAGCACCAGGGAGGAGGAGGATAGGCTAACCTGATGCTGCTTTCAAGCCCCGGGTTCAGCAGCTGGGCTTGTTATGAGGAATGCTAATCCAGATGCACAGTCTGAACTCATGCTCCAAGCCTCCTGGAGCCCCTGCACACCCTGACCATCTGCTACGCAATATGTCAAACGGGAGTTGAACTCCCAAACAAAATAATTACAGACAATTGTCAAAATAAAGGCAGAAGAACCCTTGCTGAGGCATTATCTTCTTGACTTTATCTGAGTAACTGTCCAAATGCCAGAAAGGTCTAAATGTGTTAATTTACCATGAAAACGGGATGAACCCCTAAGAGATACCTTCCTGTTTAACACATGAGCCTGGGGTGTTGTTTATTTCTCTGGAAGACCTGCAGTAGGCATAGGGTTGCAATGTTAAGTTTTGATCCAATTTATTATGCTTTTCCTGAGAGCGTTAGACAAACCTCAGCGTTCTGTATGTTCCACTCTGTATTCCAAAACTCATATATATATATATATATATAGTATATAAAAGTATCTGATCTGGAAACACTGTGCAACCCAGCTTCCTGGACTGTCTTGTTTTCAGGACAGCTGAATAGGGGAGCATGTCATTCACACTGGTGTCCCATCCCTGGAGGTAGTTGAGAAATAAACCTTTTCTAAAGCATTCACGCTGCCACTGCTGTAACTCAGTGATCTCAGGGAAGTAAAAAGGAGCTGGAGTCACAGTGTTTTCATCACGGAGTTGTGTCCAGCATTAATATGAAATGCACAGGTACTTTTTACAAAAAATAAATCAACAATTGTTTACAACCACAAGACTGAGTTGTCCATATTTTTAGTGCAAATATTGGTAAGCTGTATTCTTTTTCCTCATTCAGGCTCTTTGTTTCTAAATAAAATAGGATTTCTTGGCTTTATAACTCTTTAAATATTAATAAAATGGACCACTTCATCCTGTAAGCTAGAACAACATTTTTTCCAAATAGAAAGACAAACAAATTGCTTGGACATAATTTTGGCTTTTAATGCCATCTATGTTATCTTTTCTGCATTGCCCAAAAATGAGAGAAGGCTATTCTAGCTCTGGCCATAGCTCTCCTTGGTAGGGCGTCAAGCAAAGACCCTTTAGAGGAAGGTATAAGCACCGCACCTCAGGAAGATTTATAGTACTTCCTATTTGATCTTTCATCGGTGTCCAAAAGCTTCTGCTTACAAGCCTACATGTTTACTGTCCTTTCCAAAGTTTGGCGATTTCTGTCTGTAGTAACAAAGGATTTTGCTACCCTACACACGTTCAGTCTTCAGCTGAAAGCAAATCTCACGGCAATGTGCTTCATTGCATAACTCTGCAAGGCAGAAAACTAGCTCTCTCTTTCAGCTTTTAATTGCATCAACATGTCCCTGAATTCTTGTTCTTCCAGATAGTGAGAACAGAAAATCCTGATCTGTCTTCTTACACATTCACCTTTTCTTATTTTATATCCATTCTCCAATTTATACAATTTAAGCCCTGTTCCTACTTATTCAAACCCTACAGCAAGAAAAACATGTAAGTCTAGTATCTATCCTCTCACATCATTTTTAACTTTGGGGGGATTTACCAGGTTGGAGGCTGCAACCCTCATTAACATCACCCAACACAATGCACATGTCACATAAAATGCCCCAGGAAAAGGTCACGGTGCTATAGAATCCTGCTAACATCTATCTAGGTTGAATTTGAACTTGCCTGAATTAAAAGAAATCTGTTTCATTTGCTGATATTGATGAAGACTAAGTAAGCAGCAACTGCTGAGACTCAGGCTGAAACACATCTATGGCATGGAGTGCAAACTCTTGTTTAAAATTTTTCAACTGACTTCAGTGAGGCACTGTTAGGTTTCAGGTGACAAAATTCTTTTCTGAAGATTGTCCTGGCCCCTGCCATTTAATATCACTTAAACAACCAATGTATATGGACAAAAGAAGCAGCATTTGCAAGGCAACTCAAAATGGCTCCTATCCCATACCAATCCCAAAGGTGCATAAGGTGCACATAAGACAAATCACATATGGATGAACATAAAGAGTGGAATCCTTACCTGCCCCCCTTTGGGCTGGTATTTGATGTTTTCTGTTGATCCAATTTTGGACCTGACGTTCTTGAGGTCAGGCAGAGGCTGATTAATAACTCGTAGCTGCTTCGGAGTGGCTGGAGATTTAGGAGGAGTGCGAATTATAGCAACTTTTTTCTCAGTAGGTACCAGTATGGCAGATTTAGGGGTCCCAGGAGTGTGGGGGGTTCTGGAGTAGCTGGGTGTCCCTGGAGTGCCTGGAGTACGGGAGGCGTAGCTTGGTGGTGTCCCTGGAGTGATGGCAGTGGAGCCAGGAGTAGTGGGGGTAGAAGTCCCACTTTTTCCTGTTCTGCTACGAATTGGCTCTGATCCTACATGCAATAAAAAATCCAGCATTAGACCCACAGAAATAAAGTTCTTCTCTTTGTACCTCCCAAGACCATGTACAAAGCGAGATACAACCCTAAGATGGCTCTGCTAGTGCTCAAACTGCTGAATGTCTGACCCCGTGTCTAATTTTGCTACTCAACCTGCCAGGAGTTACCTTGTCATGGGTGGCTGAGCTGGCAAATTGCCCACATGGTGACTGAGCTCTCCACTCTCAAACATGGGTGTGCTCTCCACAACAACTATCACAGAATCACCTAGGTTGGAAGGGACCTTTTAAGATCATCTAGTCCAACCCA
>JAOXJM010000079.1:42879592-42904954 GCA_026413425.1 Tringa solitaria
ATATACCTAAGCATGCACAGTTTGAGGCTCAAATGTTCATTCAGCGGTTTTCACCTTTTTCAACTTGCAGGTCATGCAAAATGTTTTCCCTAATGAGACTGGAAAATTCTTACAGATTAAGATTCTAAGCACAACGTAGAGACCTCATCCTTTTCACTCATATTACACACAGTGTGATGTTACACTCTGTGAATATGTGCATCTAACAGTGATGTTAAAGATGGACCAGACTGAGATCCTTCAATGGAACAGCTTGTGAAAAGGCATGACCTTGAGCTAATGCTCCAAGATTATCACAGTCTAGATACCCTCAGTGTTATTCAGGGAGCAAGGCACTTTTTAGCATCAGTAATAGCAGCAGAATCTGGCCCAACCAGATTTCAGTGACAAGCTCAAGGCTGGTAGAGCAAGCAAAGAAACCACATGCCTCAATCCCTGCCAGTGCTTTACCCAGAAAACTATTCTTATTCTCTGATAGCAATACATTACCTTTGGCCTCTGTTATAACTCATGCTGCTGGAAGTACCAGCTGTCCACAGGACAGATATCTGTGTAATCTTGAGCAAGACTAAGGGATTACTGACGTTGGGATGCAAAAACCTCTATTTTAGAGCTGTTCCTAACACATGGCCGATGTTCTCATCTCGCTACCGCAGGTACACAACTCCTTCCAGCAGATGGAACTGCTCAGCCTTTCCTGAACTGGTTCTGCAAAGTAGTATGTAAACTGTAGTCTGAAGATGGCTAACAAAACTGACCAGGTTGGATGATCTAACATTACAAGTGGAGAGGAAAAGGCTGCACTTGAAGGACATAAAAGCTGAAAATCGGGGAGAAACACAACAACAAGAAGGGAGAGGTCTTTATAAAAGCAGAGGTGAAGCCAAGGCACAGAATGTAAAATGTTTGAGAGATGCAGTAGTGTGGCAATCAGAGAAGTGAGGCAACAGGGAGAGAAAGTAAGCACGGGACAGATTTCTGATCTTTGCCATGATGTAAGAGGCAGAAAGAAGAAAGGTGCATAGAAAGCAGATAATTTCAGAGAATGATTTTGCAGTGCTTGTACTTGGAGCACTCCATGAATAGAGATGGCTCTGAAAATAGGCTAGTGTTGACTTATGTTGAGTAAATGTTGATCACCCCTCAAGAAAAGACAGTAATAAACCATACTGTTGACTCAGACCAGAAAGTTGCCCAGATATTTCTTACTGTACTAGTAAAGAAGCTCTAGCAGTTTCCCAGTTATAAGCTGAAATGCGTCAGACCTGAAATAAGACATGAAATCTCAGAATCCATGGCTGAATTCAGGTCTAAATTTCACAGCTCCTTTAAAGCCTCCGATCAGTTACACTGCTATCATCATTAACAATTTCTTACAATTCATAATATGCAGAACTTTATGAGGCAGAGTCTTCTGTTCTCCAAAGAATTTTGTGATGTGGTTAGATGGATGAAACAAATCAGCTACGGAAAATATTATGAAATTTAGAGGAATCCTAATGAACTTCTTCATTGTTAATGATGGCTAACAATGACAAAGTATTGCTGCAGATGTGAATTTGCATGTGTCAGTATCACGTAAAAAACAGTTGCACAGGGCACAGTAAAAGGAATTTGGTTTCCTGATGATTTTGGAGTGGTGGGACAGGAAGAGCATAGGGTCAGCATGGAGCAGGGCGGAGAGGCACTGCAGTATTTGCTGAAGGAAACTCAGCAGAGGAGAGACTCACAGGGACCAGGACAGCCTGCAGAGCAGCTGAAGGCAGGCCACAACTGTCAGGTTAAAACATTGAGAGAAATCAGCCGTCCAGGAAACAGCCATTCAGAAAGCACTTAATCGCATATAAAATGCTACAGGCACGACCTGTGTAGAATGCACGGGTATGTAATGGTGCATCAGAAGACATCCAGTGAGTCCTGGGGGAAGGTTTCTGCCTGCATAGTAATCAAGCAAGGTGGCAGTATGAATTGGGTGCTGCAGAAAGGGCCAAGTAAATTTTACAAGTAAATCCCAGAGGATGACCTGGCTCAAAATGCTGAGCAACACCCAGCTCCTGCAGTTTGGAGTCTGTGTACCCCCTATGGACCTGCAAACTGGCATCATCTATTACCTGGGACTGTATTTCAGAAGTTATTCAGGAAAGGTGGTTTTAATTAGCCCTTTAACTGAATAAGGAATATGGCAAACAAATTCTAAATGGAACACAAATATTAAATGGAACACACAATTACTTACTGGATTAACACAAAAAGATCTGAAATAAGGACAAAAGAAGATTATAAAGACAAATGATAAGATGGATTTTTACTCACTGAGAGTTTTTCCTTCGCTTGTTTAAATACAGCAGGAGCCTGGTTTGTTTCACCACCTGCTGCTAAGAGACCCAAAGAAAGACTTCATAGTTAAAAACAATAATAATAAGCATTTCCACTTAGAACACTTTACACTTGTTAGAACAATTAAAAGCCTTGGAATTACTGTGCAAAGTAATTACCCTGTGAATTACTCTCAGTTAACTGTATGCAGAAAAGTACCTGCCTTTGAAATTTCCTATATTCATCATACTTGAGGTAAAATGGCTTTCTACACGTTTCAAACAAATCAAAATTTTGTATTCATGTTCCTAGAAGTTTAGAAACTACAGTAAAAAGTTCAAGAAACAGCTGACAACTATAAGAAGCTCTAGTTCTGAAGGTCAATCACCAGACACCTTAGAATCCTGATACTCAGGACTGTCCTCTAAAAATCAGGCTCCTTTAAGTAACCCACAAATGAGAATTTTGAGAGGCCCCTGAAATCACCACTGTTCAAAATATTAGCCAACATTCCTAATGAAAAAAGAAAGATTCACTGCTGAATTATCATCCTAGTTTTGTCAACAAGGTCAGTGTGCCATGGCTCAATGAAGCCCTCAGACTTTAGCAATTCAAATGATATCTGGGACATCAAGTACGCTAATTCAGTATTTCATTTATCTGACAAAACATGGTTTGAGGTAAGATTTTTTTCTGACTTGGACTCCATCCTTATGAAAAATTTTGGAATGGGACAGCTTTTCAGAAAGCAGGTCATTAGTTTCAGCCCAACACTGCTGCTCAGGAGGTGATTTGCCACACAAAGACTAGATGTGAAATCTTTAGGCATCTCTGCCAGGATGCCCTTAGTAAATGCAGAAGCAGGACAGCGGGCACAGACGACAACCTCTAGCTGTAAACCCAATTGTCCTCCAGCTGTAAAACCAACCCTAACACACCCTACAGGATGGAACCAATTTATTTTCTCTTTTCCCTGTGCAATTCCCAGGCATGGTGAGGAGATCCCTGGTTTTCTGCCACACGTCCCACTCTAGTTCTGCCCTCTTAATATAATTTCATTGCTGGTTTTTTTTTTCTTTTTAAATTGAAGGAGTAGGAGAGAAAGCTTGTGATGGGGACAAGAATATATAACTGCGTACTTCAGTTCTTCTGAATTTGTAATAGGGAAAAGTACAGCACAGCCCTCCTGCATCACATTTTACCACTTCTGTCACTGCTTCTTTTGGTCTGTTTTGCATCTCTTCTAAATAATCACAAATAGCTTCTTTCCTCCTTCCCTTGGTATTGAACCCTGAGCAGCCATCGCTATGAAGTGGAAAGAATAGCTGTGCTGCTTGCGCTGACTTACCTGAAAGCACCACAACTTCTCCATCTCAACAAAAGATCCCTATGGGCTCTCCTGCCAGTTTCAATGCACGGCAAACATGGATTACCTCAGGGGGTGACCCCAGAATTGAAGACGAGGAACAGCAGCGTATCACACAGTAACTCCCACTCATAGCCAGGTAGTTGTCCTGGCCCTGCCACTGTAAAGGCTCCTCTGATGGCACAGCTGCACTGACATCTCACAACCACTAACAAAACACAAGTCCGATTGGGGTTTCATTCATGGAACTACACGACTCCGGGCAAAGACTTCACAACTCTTTCCTCAGAGCTGGCTATGCAGGTTTTTTTTCAAATGACAAGGATGAGTCTCTTAAGAAACAGTCCCTTCCTTGTGGATATGGCACTGTAAGTTACCAGTACTTGCCAGTGCTTTACATGGCAATTTTTTTTCTGGTATTGAGGGGAAATAGAGGAAAGATGTCATTTCTCAGGCCACTACGCAGAAAATAGGAGCAAATATCAACTTTTTCTGGTAGACACTTATATCTTACGACTGGGCACGTTGTGTTTTAAAGTCACAGTAAACGCAACATGGAGGAGTTTAACTGACTACAACACACTCAAAGCTGTACAGTCTACACTGCGAGGGACTTTTGGTGGGGCCCCACTGGCCAGGTATCATTAAAGTTGACAAGACCATTCCAAATAGGACACACTGACAGTCAAAACTGGCTTCAAGAAACAGTGCTGTATTTCACACAAAAGGAAAATGGGAGAGAGACAATGTCCCTCTAAATTCCAGATCCTGGAAAGAGCTGAATGACTGGTTCAGGCTCAGGGACATGTAGGTTAACGTATGGCCAACTCCACTCTTAGGATATCACATCACACTGTACTCTTTCTCATGGCCTTCCCTCAAGTCCCATCAGCTAATATAAAAAGGTGAGGTAGAAGAAAATAAGGGATGCTGTGAATTTTCCAGCAACACTAAGTATGGTGAAACTTTCTAAGAGATATTTTTGTTCACTTTGTGGTGTGGTTTAAGCTCCTCTGCTTTAGGGCCCAAACCTCAAAATTCAAACTACATTACTGAAAATTTTATGATCAATCTGGGACCATCATTTTGGTTGCTCTCCATCTCAGAACTTAAATTTACTGTGAGGTCACTTCTGTCTTGCATTTTCCACTTCGACTAAAACATCTGCTTCACTACGTACTGCATTGAGAGAGAAAAAGCTCTGACGGTTGCCAGGCAGCACATATGTAAGGTTCTGGGCAGATTTCCTTATGCAAGTCTATTGCTATGACACAGGCCTCTCTGGGATGCTATGGGCCAGAACACTTCAGAGGAGTTAGTGGTAGAGTACCTGAGGGCAAGAGAGCACCAACCACAAAGTTGAGAACACTATAAAGTTGATACTTTTTTCCCCCATTCCCACTGCTTATTGGAACCTCCTGGGTCTTTTGAAAGCATATGTGAATCATGGGTGATAACTTCTCAGGTGATCAAGCTGTGCTTCAGCAAACAGCAAGAGGTAGCAAGAAGAGTTGTTTCAATCCTTTTGTAAAATTCCTTGCTCTTGGGTAGTTCTGGTCCAGAGTGCAAGTTAGGACAGCCCATCACTGCAGTACAGAGGGGCCTGGATCAGCCTATCCTTCCCTGGTTCCATTTCTCCTGAGAGGGGAAGTAAAACCACCAGATTCTCTCCCAGCAGAAAGGCGACGGGACTGAGTATTTAGTTTGGTTTTCCTAATGGGGGCAATACACACTTCATACAGTTGGGGCACGATATTAAAGCCACCCTGACATAACTATCCTTTCACTGTATTTTCACTAGTCAGACCTCCATATCGAGACTGGTCTAAATGTAGAACAGGAGTGACCCATTGGTGCAAAACTGGATGGGAACGGCTTCTTAGGAACACTTTTGATATTGCACTGTTTAACTAGGGGGTGGGTTCTTAATTTCTAGGCCATGAGAAGAGGCCTATGTAGCTCTGCATTGCTGTGCATGCTGCTTCTCTCAACAGCCCTAGTTTCGCTCATGAACAACCGCACTGCAGCACATGGGTATATTATGTGACAGAAAACCTGGCCTCTTTTTGGAAATTCTTTTTTCTAACATCACCAGAAAAGTCAAGATGTTCATCTTTCCACCCTGAACTCAAAGGAACAACAAGTAATATGATGAAAATGCTGAAAGTGCTCTTTTCGGTCCTCTAAATAACGATACACCTATCAAGGTATAACAGGAATCATTTGTTTCATCCTTTCATCTTCCTCTACCAAATATTAAGATTTTTGCTTGGAATGCATTCGTAGTGTGAGCCCAGATTTCTTCTCTCAGCTTCATGCTGCATGTGGCTGGATTCCCCCTGTGGATTTTGACTGTACAGCATAAACATCAGTGACAGATTGGGAAGTGTCAATGCAGATAACATCAATCAACAAAATATAAGTCTGAAACACTCCTTATTATGCATGAGAGTAAAAAAGCAAAATAATGGAAATGCATACCATGGTTTAAGCTGTCAACATTTTCCCACCAGAAAAAAAAACCCACAAAAAAAGCATAATTAAGGAAAAAAAAAAAAAAGATGAGTAGAGATTCCTACAACACCACACTATAAGCACGATGCCAAGTTACAACCACTGCACATGGAGGTCCAAGCGATGACAAGCATACATGATCATGGCCTCCATTAAATAAACAAACGAATACCAGGAATGAAAGAAGAAAAGAAAAATGATACAAAACATCAAAGAAAGCAATACTATCTGTGAAGATTGATACTCTTGGAGAAGAAAATAAAAAAAAAATAGAGAAGCTGCTACAGCCATGAGATTTACAAAAAAAAAATAATATGTCTATGTTTGCCAGCCACATTGCATAACTGAACAGAATGCAGTCACCTGTCTGCTTCCGTTTAACACAGGAGAGATGAGTTGGTCTAGTATATTTGATAGCAGGTTTTAAAATGATTTTCCTGGAGGGAGAGTGGGCCTGAACTTCAGTTTTTTTAGCAAGTTCAGCTTTCTTATACACTGCTATGGACAAGAAAACACAAAAACATAGAATCAGGAAAAAAAACAGCAAACAGTTTCATATGACAATACATCAAGTGGCAGGCCCACTGCTCCACGGCTCCATCCCGATGTGTCACTTCTACTGGGGTGAAGGAATCCTACGTGAGGTGAGGGGGAGCACGGGTACATTAATCTCAGATGCATTACCCAGTGATCAGCGGGGATGCCTATAATTGAAACGGGACCAATGGAGCAGTGAGCCTTGCACATGGCTCTTCATACAGTTGTACAATGTCTCATTAAAAAGCACTACCGTTAATACCGTTAAGGTGCACATCATCTACTACAGAGTAACGAGATCGTACCATACAACAGTAAAAATAAATAAATAAATAAATAAATAATTGTAATAGGGAGTTTTAAATGAACCTTTTTTCCTTCTCACTTCATCTCTGGAGAGTGTGCTAGGTTCCTTTTTAGCTATTTTCCTTTCAGGAGTGGAAATCCTGCCTCTCCCAGTTTTAAAAGGTTTCTCTTTTTTATGCTTATCGAGAGATGATCTTCGTAATTCTCTCTCTGCCTTCTCCTCTTTAGGAACAGTTTCTAACTGTTCAGTCATGATGCTCCTATCATCATCTGTAGGATCAGAGCAAATTATAACAACAAACAAAAGATTAGTAACAAATGTTAACAATACTGCAGTGGAGCAGGGAAAAATAGTTGAAGATAGAGCAGATGGATTAATAAAAAAAGCAGACTATTTTACCATTTTTCTGAAACATGCTGAGATTACTATTACAACTATAATAATTTTGGGTTTTGATCATTATGATTTGGAAGCAAAAATACTTAACAGACAAAACAGAAAGGATAATGCACACCTTGAGTATCTGCCCAGAGACTGTCTGTGTCCATGATGGAGTCATCGATTGTTGTTTCATCTTTGTAATCATCACATGTCTCTGTCTTGTAGTCGGTGAGCGGGATTTCCTCTCTCTGGGGTGAAGCAGGAGCTTCTGGGGAGCCCTCCTTGGGCTCAACTTGAATGTCAGCCACTTCCTCAACCTCCAGCTCCTCTTCAGCCTGGGAGTCCCCTGTTTCGATGTCTTCCTGCTGAGTAGCAGCAAAGCGCACGCTGTGAGAAGCAGATTCACCCTCATCAACTGTTGTCTGCACCACTGTGATGAAGTCATCCTCTACCGTTACCACTGATTCAATAATGCCTTTCAGTTCAGGCAGTGCTTCTGGGCTACCCTTGGCTAGCATTTCTTCAGCAGTAGGTCTCCCAAAGTCTATTTCTGGGGGCATTTCTGACAGAAGATGGTGTTTATCCTCTTCCTTTTCTTCTTGATCTACTTCTACCTCTTCTTCCTCATGTGCTTCCGCTTTTGTGGCCCCAGCTTCCACTTCATATGGCAGCAGCTTTTGGATTTCCGTAGGTTTCACAGCTGTATCAGGAATCTTTTCGGTGCCTTCTGCAGGCTGTGGTATGCTCTCCATCTGAATCTCAGCAGGCTCTTCCTGGATTGGCTCAGGTTTTGGAATGAGGAGCTCCACAGAAGGTTCCTTTGCTGGTAACTGTGCAGGCATCTCTTCCCTAGAGACGGGAGGTTTTGGAGGTTCTGCTTTGATATCCTCTGGTTTCAAGGATTCTCCGTTCAAACCTTCTTGGGTTTGATCATGCTCTCCACTAGATTCATAAGATTCTTCTTTATCAACTGCCTCTTGATGTACCAGATCGGGCTTAGCTACTTTTTCCTTAATTTCAATTTCAGAGAGTTTGGTGCTGTCCTTCATATAACTAGGCTCAATCTTGGAAAGTACATCTGCATCCTTTGCTTCTCTGGACAAGACAGTCAAATCTTTCTGTTGAGTATCTCTGAGTTCAGGCTCTGCTCTTTTCACAGAGGCTTTGTCCTTCCCGGATGGGAGAGAAACAATCTCACTGATCTTAGCATCTAACTGACTCTGATATTCTTGGTCAGCTCTCATTGCAGCCACTTCCAAATCGTGCTTTATAGCATTGTAATCTGGTTTTATTGGAGCTTCCATCTCAGCTACTTCAGGAACAACACTAAGAATCTTCTCCTCCTTCTCCATCAACAAAGAAACAGCATCCTTTTCTATTGCTATCTCTGTAGCTGATATTCTGTCATACATGGTGTCATCGGTTACATGAATTTTATCAGCCACACTTTCTTCTTTCATTTCTAAGATTGCCTCAGGTCTTGTCTTCTCTGGCTCTGCACCTTTAACAGGATAGACCGCTTTAGAGTCAACTTGATCTTCACTTTTTTCTAGCACCGTATCCAGCTTCTCTTTTTTCTCCTGCTCAAAGTCCCTTGCCAGAATGGACTCACCAGTGGCATGCTGACCTAGGTCTTTTTCACTGAGGAATTCTTCTTTCGATTTTTCAGCTGCTGCCAGCTTCACTTCTATTAAAGACAGGTCAGGAGCCAGGCCACGTCTCAGTTTTTCATCTGTGCCTTCGTAAAAAGGACAGGTTTCGCTCGTTAAATTCTCACTGTCCTGAACGGGAGAGGGGAGCGGGACTGTGTACTTATTGAAAACACAGTAGCCCAAATCTTCTAGTTGACTTTCAGCTTTTAGAGTTACGTGGTTTTCATCTGTCACAGGTGGCAGGGCCGTGCTGCTGTCTTCCAAAACAGTGTCAGAAGGAACCGATTTCTTTTGCACCATCTCAGCATCCGCACTCACAGAGGCTAATCTAGATCTTGTACCTGCTAAGTCTAACATTTCAGGCAGGTCAGGAGCCAGGACAGCCCCATTTTTGTAATATTCTTTGGCCTGGAAAGGTGATTCGACCAAGGTCTCAGGCTGGACTTTTTCTTCTGCCATTGCTTTTTCTTCTTCAACATGCTCATCTTCCTCTCTACTATCAATGGGGAAGCAGGGGGCCTTCTCCAGTGCTGGTGTGGTTGCTGGCAAGTAGTCATCGCCTTCATCCATACTTCCACTAGTGTTCGTTAGGATATCTGAAGCGAGGGGAGAAAGATCATGTGCACGACCAAAGCTAAATCCTAGAGCTATTGAATCCAGGCAGGACATGGGCAAGTTAATAGACATACTTCTCTGTTCAATTGCAGATCTCCCCCCAAGTCCCAAGCTCCTGCTCAGAGTTAGGTCATCTTTATTTTTACTGTGGAGTTCTCTCTTATCCCCATAGACTTTGGGGTCAATAGTGAACATTCTTTCTGTTGGGGAACTTGGTTCTTCAGATTTGTCTGCTGTATAGCTCTGAGCCAGGGTGCTGTACCCTATTTCATGAATAGGCCCACTCTGCTGCTGATTCAACTGTGTCTCTAATTCTTCCTCCTCTTCCTCTTTGTCTTCAGGTATCAGTCGATCTGTCCGATAAGGCTCATACACACTCTCTTTAGTGTCACTCAGCTCATAGTAATCACTGCCTTGTTTCAGAGCATCTGCTTTGAAGGCTTCCTCTTTCAGAGCAGAGGTTTCAAAATACTTCGACATTCCTGATCGATCCTCCTCTTCTTTCATTTGATGAGGAGATGAAACACTTGTCTTATCCTCCTTGCTGTCTTTTTTAACATCTTTCTCTTGAGAAAGTCCTAGAGTAGGGGTCTTGTCAGTGGTTAAACTTGGTGCCTCAGGGGCTTTCTCTGTTATTCTGGATAACTGAGTGGCATCGGGGTGCTCTACTGTTTTCTCAAGGGTCAGTTCATGGCTTAACTTGGTTGGGGGTACCTCTGTTTTTGGCTGAACCTCCTTTTTCATGTCTACTGTCGCTGGGAGCCCACTTTGGTCCATTTCTTTTTCTGCTTTGAGACTATCGGGTGACTTTTTAGCTTCATCATCCTTTTGAAAATCTGCTTTGTCTAGGGAAAGTGTCGTAACTTCCGGTTTTGTGGTAAATTTACCATCATCTAATATTCGAGCCTCCCCTTTATCATAGAAGTCATACCTTTCTTCCTCATCACTCTCATCCTTGGTCATGTCCTTTTCCTCCCCCCATGCAGGGATTTTCTGGGTGCTTGGTGTTTTCAGGCCATCTACAGTTACTGCTGAGACTTCTTGCAGAGCTAGTGTCCTGTCTTTATGGATCTGTTCATCTTTAGTGAGATCTTTGGCAAACAGTTGGTCAGTGGGTTCCAGTTTTGTTTTGAAACTGCCTTTGAGTGGAAGCTCCTGGGGGATAGTGGGAGAGGGGCCTGAAGGAAGTTCACTTTTGGCTGCTTCTGCCTTGGGTTCTGATGGCAACAAAGAACTTTCACCATGGCTGATGGCAAGATCTTGGACATCTTTAAGGTTGTCTTTAATTTTCATGGATGATGAGGGCACATCTGCAGTCCTTTCTTCTGTTTTGCTCCCCTTAGGCAGTTCAGAGGACAAGTCCTTTTGTTCTTGAGAAGCAGGAAGCTTGACAACAGATTCTGCAAAACTGGCTTCCCTTTTCTTTTGTGATTCAGTTTCCAAGATCTGTTCTGATAGAGGTGAAGGCATTTTTTCTTTGTCTTTGCTCATTTTATCTATAGCCTCTGTTTTTGCTGGCTGTGGAACTAAGGCATCATGTTTAGGTTGCTCACCAGTCTTACTGTCTTTCTCATGTTGCTTTGTGTCTAATGGTTCTGCTGTAAAAGGGCGTGCGCCCTCCTGGACACGGAATTCCATCTTCGTGGCTGCAAGTAAATCTGAAGTAGTTTGTTTGGGTTTTACAACAAAATTATTTAAAGCACTTACAGGCAGGCAGTCATGTGGCTTACAACAACATCTTGGTATGAATGATGGAAAGGAGAGGGAGAAAGATGCGAACATGCAGCAAAGCCATCCACCTAGAAATCTGCTTTAAAGTGTTAAACCCTAGTTTCCTTTCAATATATGAGGTTTTATAGTGAAAATGTGAGTTGTACACATACAAATACGTAACCACTGAAATGAGATGATTTCATGTGAATTCCTCATCTTCATGGTTTGTATCCAACAGTAAAACCACAAGTAATTCTAACTTCATTAGTATGCTTTGCTGGACTCTGTAACTTGTGTTAGTTTTGAGTTAGTGAAGTCTGCAAGATTAAGTTCAATCAGTAGTATCTTTGTATGTTGCTGACGTTCAAAACATACATAGTTATACATTTCTGTCTCTGTTTTACTTTTTTCTTCTACATGCAGCCTAAACTAAAGAAATAATGCACACAAAAGATTTTTCCAGTGTCAGAAGAGGCTGGTTTTTTAATTGTACCAACTTTTGACATTTACTGCTTTCATGAAATCATTATGTGTAAATCAGCAACAGAGCTAATAATAGTCCTAGATCTTGAGGGTCTGGTCTTCAAAATGGCCAGCCATCTTCAGCTATAACTGAAGTCAAAGAATACTTGGCATGTTTCAATGACTATAGATCAGGCCCTAATTAAGTTAATTTGAAACTAACAATGCTACTCCTACAGTCTGTCACTATACTTTTAGGGGGTAATACCTAGTTAAGTTCTTTTTATACACACTCTGTTAATCATTAATAGCTCGTCCTTTTTTAATATCCTATGCAAAATAATGATTCCTATCATATGGAAAACTTCCCATTGTGGAAAATATGAAGACAGATACTGCAGAATGTGGCAGAACTTTCTGCAGTGATCTGTAAAAAAAAGTTTTATGAGTTTTTTCTAAGGCTTGTTACAACAAGCATTGGGCCAACTCTGAATCTCCTCATCTCTGATTTAAAATCCACCTTTTTGCTCTGGTGATTCTGAATTTCTTAGAACAATTAGTATCAAAAGTATTGGCCATTCTTGAAATAGTCACATATGTTAACATATAGTCAAAAAGCAACTGCCATTCTAAACTCTACAGGTATAAAAAGCAGAGGCCAACTACAGTAATTTTTCTCATTTATGTTTTTACACTTGGTGACTTACTTGCAAACTCTATGAAGTATAAAAACATGGCCATCAAGCTGATGTCATCCTCATTTCACAGAAATTAAATAGCTACTGACTCTCCTTATGTATCCTACCGTGCATCTTACTGTAGTGCAAATGAACAATACCAATGGTATCAAAACATATTCTGACTGCCAAAGGAATTGAATATTCTTTAGCTGGGCCAGCCACAACACCAGCCTCCCAAATACAGCATTTCTTAGCCAGGTATTGAATGGGTACATCACTACCCCATAGAATGTGTTTTTACACCTTGTTGCACTGGCTGAAGAGAAGTACCATTAAAAGCAAAATCTTGAAGCCCAGTTTTTACATACTGAAAGAGAATAAATTGCAGTAAATATTTTGTTCAGTAAGCAGAGCAGAACTTCACCCTATGCACTCAATCCTAAGCTTCACTATGAAGGCAAATATTCCAGTGGAAGTGACAGAGGTTTTGCCTGACCAAGGCACTCCAGCAGGGTTAAACATTTGTAGTAAGGCAAGACACAAAAAATCAGAGTTCTGGCAATGATCGAGGAGAGGAGGGGCAGACTGCAATGAATGGCAAGGATATGACATAAGAAGCAATAGTTTTAGGGAAGCTAAACCAGAATGCACTTAAGCACACATCAAAAAAAAAGCAAACCACCAAACCAAACCAAACAAAAGAAAAACAAACAAAAAACCTGCGCGCTGCAAATAAAAACATTTCTACAGTTTAAGGCTCATTGTATCGTAGTCAAAGTCAATAAATCTACTTTTTGAAAGCAAAGCAGATGAATCTCTGCACCAAAAAGAAAAAAATATACATAGATTAGCAATGTGACTGGCAAACACATCTGAGATGAGGGAAAAAGGCTTACGCAGAGGAATCAGCTTAGCTGCAAAGCGTATTTTATCATGGCAAAGTAAAAAAATCAGGATTCAGCCACAGCGGTGGGAAACCATGTTGTCATACAGCACCTATGCAATCATATGATCTGCTACGCACTCTTCAAGCATAATAAGAGCAGTCATACTAATAAATGGGAAGAACAGGAAATGAAACAGCCTTGGAAAGCACTGGAGAAAGCTGGAGAAGGGTTCACCGGCAGCAAACACATGCAAACCTAAGGAGGACAGACCTTCCTCGGCTGAGGAAGGAGAGGTGTCCTTCAGGGGCGTTTCCGCCACAGCGGTTACACTCTCCCTGCTGGATGCCACACTTGGCGCTTTGTCTTCACGACACACTTTGGCCTCCAAACCAGAATCCGACTGACCCTCACAGAGGCCCTTTGCCTGGTCCAAAGGCTCAGTGGGCCCGTGCTCTTTCCCCACTTGCTTCCCAGGAAGAGCAGCAGGTTTCACTTCCACAGCCATCGGACTCTTTACTGGTTCTTCTTCTTGGGGATGGAAAAAGGAGGTGACATCAACACCGAAAGTAAACACCAAGCATCCAGCCCAACAGGACTGCTTTTGCATAACACTTTCAGCTCTGAAGATTTTAGATTTAAGTGTACCAAAGGACTGCTAGTATCTAGCCCTTTTTAGTCATTGCAGAACTGAATTTTCCTTAGGGGAAAAAAAACAAACCAAACAAAAAAAAAATCTGTCTCCTCCAGAAAAGCATGTTTACAGTGTAAGATGAGAGCTGAAAGTGTTTTACAGGTATACTTCTCCCAAAGATGACTGTGGGTCAAATACTCATTGCAAATGGAGATGGTATTGAATGATGGATGGCCTTGACAACACCAATGCATCAACAAGCTCAAAGTACACTGATATTTTTTCTGATAAATGTGCTGTTTAATCTGGTAGAAGACATTCAGCTGAGGTGGAGGAAGGTACGAGGCATTAATTTCTTTCCACTGACCTTGGCAATACTGACTGTTAAATGCCAGCACATCAATCTAGCACATGGATCCTGGATTTGGCAAAATACTTATACACTTCTGTAGTCTTAATAAGCCTTACGCATAGTTGATAACTAACGGTTTCGCCAAGAATTCAGCCAACATTCCTACACTGAGCAAGTTTATACACGGTTTCTCCCTTAGGCTGCCTGACATCTGAACTCTGTATGTGAAAATCACAGGTTTAACACAAGGACTTCATTTTCTGTTTCCCCACTAGCCCCCATGCTCCTCGCCACCAATTAAGTAAAAAAAAACAAATGAGTGCAATATAAGTATTTGTTCATCTGAATTTTTGAAATACATCACTCAGCCTATGGGCTCTTAGGATCAGTGTAACAGTAGCAAGAGCTGTCTTTACTTACGCCATGGCAGAAGAACGATAAGCAGAGTCTCCATTCTGGACTGTATTCCTGCCATTGCTACTCAGACAGAATATTACTGTGTGCTATTAGCATCCCTTACGATAAGAAGCCAGGATTAAGTGTGAAACCTTTGATTCAGCAACATACTTAAGCAGTTGATGAGTAGCCATGCTGCAATCAACCTGATGACCCCCCTGGGTTTAAAATGTGTCCTCACACTTAAGGACTTTGCTGAATCAGACTTAGAACAAAGTGGTTTTGAATCTGGAAGTAGATGTATCCAGCCTCTTGGTATTAAAGTACAAGGGCTTGATTTTCCTCCTGAGATTGGCCTGGTTAAAACCAGACTATCAACTATCCACTTCAGTTCTGGCCTTTAAGAAGTGGTTTAAGGAACACAAACGCTATTCGAGGCTGAGAAAATATCACTATGTAAAGTACAACACATTATTAATAACATAAAAATGTAAATAAGGTTATAAATACTGTATCTTAAATGAACAGAAGCCAGAAGATTCAGAATCGGAACTGGACTGATGCCTGAGTGTTACAGGGATATTTACTCATGGGCAGATTGTGAAAGCAGCCTGGCAGAGCAGCACGTGTCCAGCCACAAGAGGCCCTGACTTGAATACCTTGCTTTACTTTTTTTTTTTCCCAATTTTATGTAGTTTCATACGTGCATCCTTTTCAATTAAAAAAATTTTAAGGAAAACCTCTCATTTTACTCTGAGCAATTTCTGGTATACACCTCCATTTCCTGAGATACTTCACACAATGCCATAAGATTAAAACTAATTCTTCACCAAAGTAGAAAGCTATCCCTGACTTAAAGAAGGAATTCTACAGACTCCCTTTGTGCAGCACTCTTTTATGCCAAACAGACTGCTTGCGTACAGGCAGCAAGTGAGGAGGGCTGTTTCATAACGCCTATCTTTTCACTGATGATCCAGCTTATTTCCCTTTTTTTTTTTTTCTTCCTCATAGATGATCTGAGATTTTACACTTTCACCAGAGGTAGATGCATACGACTGAAATGGAAGTTGCTCATGAATTAACCAATCAAGGAGTGCTGTTAAATACAGCTGCAGGCACCCAGCTATAGTAAGGTTACTCCTGTGATTTCTTGCCTCTCCTAGCTTCAGGCAGACGTGCGGACATTAACAATCTTCAATTATTAGCATTGATCTCCTTCTGGTGCTGCTGCAGTATTAGGCTGTATTACCCTGTTAATTCTGAACAGCTCTCCTTTTCTTGAAATGATCCAGTGAGCAATTTCAGGTATACATCTCCATCTTTCTGAGACACAAACCTTTCGAGGATTCAGTACTGTTTGTAACCTCAGCTCCTGTATCCCAAAATTGAGTTAGTCAAATGCTGCGAGACGAAAGGTGATCTATTTTGCCTTGGAGAAGAAGTCAGCATTCCTGTTAGCCACTGAAATAGATTCTCCCTTGATTTCTCAAAAGGCATTTCACTCATATAACCCACACTAATAAAATACTACTGATGTGCTCAGGCCATAGAAAAAGAGGGTACAGAAATACACTAACAGTAAACTTCTGTTTCCTCTTTGTTTGCAGCCAGCTGACACAGCGATAACTGGATGCATCCACAAAAAAACCTGGAGATCAAACATGACCCAATGCTGCCTGAAATCACTTGTGTATATTGGGGTAAAAAATTATTTCCTCTGCCTACTAGAGAATTAAAGACCTTCCACTGCGATCTTTGGCACAGACATGGGGATTTTTTCTCCATTGTGTTATCAACTGACTTACCTCCAGTAACAATCTTTTGGCCTATTTCGCACACTGCTCTTGGCAGTGATTCCTTGGCACAAAGAACAAATTAGCTTAACACTTCTTTTAACTAGCTGCTCCTTTTGCTTCTGCTATAAGCCAGGCCAGCAGACCAAGAGGCCTGATTTAAGCGGGAACCATGGTTTCGCTGCCCCCAAAGTTGCACTCATTGCTCACGCTGCAGCTTCACTTTGAGATGGAGAGACGCTGGAGGGGCACCACTTCCATGTGGGGAGAAAACACAACCAGGTTTCCCTCCCCAGAAAGCAGCAATCCCAGGCACATATATAATGGAATGGATGGCAGATGGGTAGAAGGGAAGAGGAACAAAATGGGACCATGTTCAGTTCACCTTCATCATGGCCCAACAAGACCACTGTGCTCTTCACTGTGGCGCTGGGACGGGTACTAGAGCCAGCCCACTCTGAGCTGAACAGAGGGTGTTCATAGTACTCCTCATCCGAATTGTAGGGCTCATCATCGGGCACAGACACTGAAATGGAGGGGGTCAGCTGTTTACGCCACTCCCTGCTGGCAGCAGGCCCACAGCCCCGGCAGCGGTGGAGCGGTCCCACCTTATCCTCCGCCCCTTCATCTACAAATAGACACACACAGACAAAAACTGCAGGACAGACAGACAGACAAAAGACAAGATAGGATGGACACATGCACTAGCGACACTAGCCACCACGTCACACTGCAGAGTGGACGCAATTAGCCAGGCTACAGGTCGATGCGGGATGGAGGAATGAGACAGCCATGCATTTTAACACAGGGGCCATGTGTGTGGCGTTTCCTACAGTGCCTCTGAACATCGGAAACCAACTGGCGGAGGAACTTAATTTCGAAACTATGCATCTATTATTTAGAGGAATACATATTATATACAAACCACATCTCACAACTTGCACCAACAGTCACAGGTACTGTACAGCTGACTGGCTGTATTAAAAACCTTTGAAGTATCCCAACACAGTTGTATCCCTCATAGTCACCAGGTGAAGTACTTGAAAGTGTAAATTTTAAAAAGGTCTTTAATTAAAAAGCAACAAACCAGCTCACGCTTTGGTCAATGGTGGTTTTATTTCTCATTGTATCTCTTTCAGAATTCCCCACTTTCTTCTTTTCCCTATAAATAACATTTAAACAACCAAAAAAACCCCTTCCCCAAATAGCTAACCACCTTTTTTCCCCCAGCTCACAGTAATCTCTGTTAGGAGCTCCAATATGTATCATTATGCTGCAAAAGGAAGATTATCCATGTTTAAGATTCCACGACAGCCTTGAGGCTGAAGGCATGCTACGTGCACCTATGCACATACACAAACACCACGCAGGGAACTTAGTTCAAGAGAACAGTTCTCACAATTTCTTTCAGGGCACAAGGAGTGTCTGAATCACCAATAGTTTAGTTGCTGCACTCTAGTAGTGGAATCCAAACCCCAGATTCAGGGGCTTATGCATGCTTAAAAGAGGTAGGTGTGAAAAGATAAGCTGGCAACCTGCCTCTGCCAAGCAGAAAGCTCTTGCAGAGCACTGCAATAGGAAATGCTAAACACAGGTCTGATCCGGAGCTTCCCACCTTTTCCCTAGTACTTAAGAGCCAGCAGCAAGGTTGCAGGGAAACATCTTGATCCGCTTGCAATGCCAAGCCTGTGGATTTCTCCTCCATAGACGCTCTACAAAATTCAGTGACAGATTTGAGGGGGCTCATGGTTTGCAAAAGGCTAGTTACAGGGAATGAGGACACATCTCAGGATGCGAGAGATCAGGAACCAATTCCCTCCTAAACCTGAGAAGATTCAATACTACAACTACTACTTCTTTGCAGGGTGCCCTCCTGCTAGTCCATGTATTGCTATGGACAAGAGTGGAAACAGTCGACACAGTCACCATCTCTTCTGCTGGAACTGGAACATTGTGGAGAAAAGAACATGGAGGAGGAGGGTGTGTAAAAGGGAAGGTTCTCCTTGGGTTGTATTTATCCAAGGGCCCTTCAGAAGTAAAATGCATCAAGGAGTGAAGATGAAACCCCAGGACTTCTCTATACTGATGCAAACAAGGCTGAAAATTCCTTCTTTATAGGCTCTGAATGGATTGTAGGCAAGAAAATACTGGCCCTGCCTCTGGCTCCTTAAAACTACAGGAACTGATAACAGTAAAAATGCTTAATACGTATTATGTGATGGTCCAAAATCATTAGAAGTGCAAAGTCTAGTATTGTTTGGGGCTGTTATGTCTGTGACTATTACAGATATACATTGTTTATTTATCAGTTTTAATAAAGATATTTTCAAAATTACTGCAGATAATTTCATTAACAGGATAATGATGTCTTTAAAGGAGGATATGCTTTTATTTCGGCAACACAAAAAATCCTTTCTTTGGTATTATAAGTCTCTTCTAATAGTTCTTTTTCATCTCAAAGCAGGGAGAAAATCCCCAATGTATTCTAAAGTCCAAGACTAAAACCACTTCTCACAAATGCTAATTGTGCTTTAGATTCCAGGTATCTTTTGAAAATGCCTTTCAAGAAGTAATTTTCACTGTAAGTAGATCCATTTTTACAGGACACTTGCTTCCTTTCAGTTTGCAAACTATTCTGATTTAGTATATAAAGCCTATTCTGAAATGCCTATTTCAAAATGGAAGGCAGTCCATCAAAGTCATCCTTCTATCTTGTAACATTATGAAAAAATTTTCCATGAAGACGGTGTTGACCATTGTCAAAAGGCGCAGAGCACAAAAGAAATGCTAAGTTGGCAAGAGAATATCACATCAGCCCTGCATGACCAGATACAACTGATAAAAGGATTAGACAGTGCTAGGGAAAATTTCATTTCCTGAGAAAAATTACATTACTATAGTTGAAATAAATGAAATAATTTCAATAAGGCAAATTAGTTATCTTACCTTCTGCAGCAGTAAAAAGGAAGAGGCTCATTTGAATGTTTTTCTGCAGCCAAATGAAAGAGAGAACTCTTCATCCACTGGCTCCTTTCTCTCATGAAATACACTTGACCCACAAACCTCTCTGTCTTTTCTACCTTTTTTTTTTTTTTAATTTGTATTTGCTGCATGGCTGGCCACATCCACCTTTGTCATGTCTACAACAGTGATTTCCTTCCCACTATGACTGAAGGAAGTCTCTTTTGGATTCAGAGAAATGCAATACGCACTGACAAGTGCATTAGGAAAACGTTCTAAGAGTAAGGGAAAAAAAGGAGGCCTGAGGTAGATACACACACCACGCGCTCAGCTTTTTTGTTCAACAACTGTGGAACTGGGTTAAATTAATAGATTGTATTTTACTGAGCAGAAAGACAGAGAGACAATGTAAAGGTGCATGAAGATGAACAGCCAGATAGTATAGGGAACTGAAGGTTTAAACAAGTACAGTAAAATTGGGTCAAGCCCTACTGAGGCAAACTCTTCTGAATGGGAGCTTTGCCTGAATAAAAATGACAGGTCTGGCTCGCTCAAGTCAGCAAAAGCTCAACTTACCCACAGGAAATAAGGACGACACCTTCTAACACCCAGCAGAACACACAATTTTTACTGCCATTAACTACATTGAATTGACAACACTGATATTTTGGGGAAAAGCACCATATACTTGTGGTGAATTTTTTTTCAAAAAGTTCCTTCTGTTCATCAACCAACTCTACTGTGAGTTCCATTTTCAGAGCCAGACATAAACAAGAAGCTTCCAGCAGAGTTCATTAATGACTCAGCACATGATTTCTGTCCATACTTCACCTATAAACCTACGCTTTTAGGATTTATACAGGCCATCTGCTCTGAAAAATGAACAGCTGAATCAAAATCTCGTCTTGAAAAAGCATCTTTTGAGTAACATTAAAGGAAATTATTTGAACGTTTTTAAAAATGGTGGAATTGTGTAAATCATCAAAACACCTCCCAAACACTGCCCTTTCAGTCCTTGCAACACCTCTGCTGGGTAGGTAAGTGCGAGCTATTACGTTACCTGAATTCTATGTGCAAGGGAAGAGAAAAACAACTATGTTGAGTGACTTGCTGAGTCACACGCACAGCTGGGAACAGCCGAGTCCGCTAGCTCATAACAACCTCCAGTTGCCTAGTGTTCTGCCACCTTCTTGTGGTAATACAGCAAAATGGTTTCCATTTGCTTAGGGAGCAATCTACAACCTCCTGTCAAGTAGTCAATATAAGCACTTTATAAAATCCTAAAATACATATAAATAATACTGCTGATATAAACAGTACGCAAAGCTAATCCTCAACTAAGGCCATATGAGATTGGCCTGAAGCACAAGAGCAACCCTTTATTGTGATATCAAAAAATCAAAAAGCATATGCCGAATTAGTCAAGTGAACTATATATTTAAAAATAGTGGTAAAACCCTGGTAACAATTCTAAAAGCCTTTTCTAATGCCCTACTAGCTTCCTTTTCAGTGTGACGAGTCGAGGAATCGTTGTACTACTTTTTAAACAAACAATGTGCAGATTTAAACAAAAAACCTACCAACAATCAATTAATCAAATTTTTTCATACTGGTTACTAACTGCATCCAGTAGGTATTTCCAGTACAGCGGACTGACAAATGTTGTTGTTAATACAGCCTGTAATTGCATTATCTCAAAAATGACCGCAGGATGGAATATGCCTAATTGCAGTGCCCTGATAAATTAAGAGTCAGATTTATGCTAGCACATGAAGTAGGAATCATCCACTTGCAAAATTAATAGAGGCTCTGTGTTAAAATACCAACAAAGTTTGTTCAGCAGATGATAAGAAATTATTTTCATGCACTTATTTAACACAAAAAAAAATGCTAAAAGAAAATCCAAGAAGGAAATAAATGGAGACATAAAAATGCTATTGACATGGCAGAGTTCAACTGACAGTTCCCTGGAGATTCCAAACCCAAATCCTTCCCTCAAATCCACATGGTATGGCTCAATTTTAACATATTGCTGCCTCCCTATACTGATGGCCTTGATGCAGCAGTCATCTTCTGTTGAACAAAGCACTGACGCACATGCTTACCGTTATGACACCTCCACTGGTATTTAGACCTCTGCTTAAAATTAAGCCAACGCTTAAGTTCTTTGCTGAAGGGTATTTTAACAGGAGGAAAATGTAGTGATCATGGGCTACTGAAACTGAACATTCATTGTGCAGAACAGAGCAGAAATTTGCTTTGTGAGACTAGAATTTGACTCCTGTACTCTGTGTACAGAACCCCCAATAGGTGTAGGCACTGAAGCATGAATTAAAGGTTGAAGACTAAAGAAATGATCCAACTCTGAATCTCCTTGCTTTCACGCATTTAAGATTCCAAACCCAAAGTCAATGTTAATTAAAAAAACCAGCCAAACAAATCCTGAAAAAAGAAAGAAGACCCACACTGAATCATAGTTTTGGTGACAATATTGGGACAACAGAGATCTTGGCTCATATTGCATATAACAGATAAAAAGGTGAGCATCTTATTTTTCTTTAATATGGATGTACTTAACATATCCTGTCAGTTACCTCTGTGCATATGTGTCTACCTCATCCATGCATTGCAGTTGGATTGCAGACGGGGAGTTATTGCTAGGGAATGCCTTATCTTTTCACATGAAGGTGCAGACAGCATATCTCCATTTTCTACTTCCCCCATCCTTCAGATTCATACCTCATCCCTCAGCTGACAGCTCGTGCTGCAACGTCCAGGAGACCCTTACCTTCCTCCAGAGCTCCAGTCTGCTCGGAAGCTGGTGACGGAGGCGGGGAAGGAGGCAGGTTGGCTGACTCTTCGACTGCTAGAAATCAAACAGTGAAAATGAGATAGAGCAATTAATTCCTGGAAGATCGATGCTTGATAAAAACTGGAGCCAGCCCATTCTGCCCAGCTGAGAGAATTATAGGATGGAGGCTTGTACCTAGCAGGTTTTCAGAGAGACCCTTTCAGAATACATGGATTTTTAAATTTACACATAAAAGGAGGGGTTTTTTTCTTCAGATAGTATGATTTGTTTTCAAAATTCTGGTCATAGAGTACAATACAAAAACCAAGTACAAAATTATCTTTTAAATCGGTAGTGCCACTTAGAAAACCTTCAGTCACCCAAGGCAACAACTACAAAGCATCTGGGCATGCGAGATTTTATAAATTCACGCTGACTATCAGAAACTGTCATCTAATCTCTTCAATTTACCTGGAATTCATGAAAAAACCCCACCTTCTGTGTGCTTTTTTTTTTTTTTTTTGCTGAGCTCAAGGTTAACCACAGAATACATGCAAATATTGCTTATCTAAATACAAAAGACATCAGCACAAGGAATGTATGTCAGCCATGACATAAGTTCGGCTGAGCAAAGGGCAGAGAAATCCTAGAGGCACTTAGACTAGGTCTTAGATCCATTCCCAGTCACAAGATGAGATGCTGAAACCAGAGGATGTTTTTCAATTATTTCAATTCAAGTACAATGAAATCCTAAAGAAACTACTTCTTAAATGAAAGCAGCATAACCTCTCAATCTGATTCCACACCAATCACTCTGAGAATTTTTTTTCTCTAAAAGCAGATCCACTACTGGGCCTTAACCACTGTTTGGGGTTTTTTTATATATATATTAAAAAAAAAATTAAAGTAACAAATCTATTTTAGCAAATCTGTCTTATAAATGCCACCTCTCAACAGGCATAGCTCAGCTTCTGCTTCAGGGCTTCTCCCCAGGTGCAGAGAGGCCAGTTTCACAGCCCAGCAAAATTCGCCAGGCCTCCATCTATTGATTTTAGCATGGTTTGGAAGAGACCCTTACGTGAGTTGTCCTTAAGACATGCTGTCCAGGGACACAGCGTTTATATCTTCGTCACAATGCAATTCTACCTGTGCTTATTTAACAGTCACTGACCACAGGAACCGTAACACTGACAGTTGCTCACTGAAGACAAACTTCTCACAATATTTTTAAAATTTCTTATCTAGATGGAACTCAAAACCCATTCTGCCTCACCCAGGCCCCAGTGATGCAATCTGTGCTTAAATATGTATGAAGTGTTTTGCAGAATTGGGGTCTTTCATGTAAAATTGAGTCTCCGTAAAGAAGGGAATTACCAAGCAACACATCCCCCTGACGCAGTTCAAAATTAGTTCAAGGAAGCAAAAGACCTTGGGAAACAAATTTCCAACAAATATTCTTAATTGCTCATTGACTTTAATTCATTCCTAAGCAGGGTCTAGCTGCTGTACCAAAGAAAGCAGAGTGCCTGTGGGGAAAATGCCATTAGGCATTATTTGGATTTGATCACGACACACGTGCGCTCAGCAGAACTTATCCTGGGGCAGGCTTCCAAGACTTGCCCTACCTCAGGACAGAGTAAGGCCTTTCTCTGGCCTTTGTTGTACGTGTTTTGAGCAACTGTGTGGAAGTTTTCTGGCAGGGAGGAAGCACTGTAGGTACAAATGGATGTATAATTACTTTTTTATTTATGCATACATATACACACATACACACACACTTGTATTTCAGAGAAACATTTCACAAAGGAGCCGGCAGGAGGATGGGGCTACAGCATGGACCAGCGGCAGTGGCACCATTCCCAGTCTGGACCACTGGCATTTGCTTCTACAAGATGTAACTCCCTCTCCCACAATCTCTCCTCACCCTGCCTGGATGCTGACCCCACTCCCATTCCACCCTGTGTGCCCTGTTCCGTGCCTACTTCCTGCTCCTCCTCCACCTTTACGAGTAGCTACCACCCAACCAACAAAGCCTCGCTTTCCTATCGTATACCTGTCCTCTAATCTTTGCCTCTTCAGACATTAAGCTTTCTCTCTCACGTAGTACATGGCTGAAGGCTGAACGCAGAGGGGCTGCGAGAGCACTGCTGGGTCCCACCAAACACGATGACAAAACCACTACCACCGATTACACTCACAGCCACGCTGCTCAGGAGCCAGAAACCACGTGGAGAACCGCTGCTAGAGCAAACGGTGAATGAGACAGTCACAGGGCCGTGAAGAACTGAGGCAACAAGGATACTGCTATTATTAAGTGGTTCCAGCATTTATCTGGTGGTGCTGCAGTTTATGCATCTGTAACTGTTTTTTGTAACATACACAGGTACATACAACATTTGCAGGCAGGATACTACGAACATTCTTTGTCTTGTTTTACCTAAAGGTAGTGGTCCAGGCTGATCTTTGTGCTGGGCTTCTTTTTCCTGTTCGCCTTTCAGGACTGCTACAGCTTCAGCTGTTACTACTTGTACTATCCTCGCAGACACTTCTTCTGTGGCAGAGGCAAAGTTAGAAAAAGAACAAAGAAAAGTATGCCAGTAAGAACGATGTTTTAAAATTATAAAGATTAGCTTAAGCAATAAGAAAAATGGAGGCTGACTGAATAAATTTTTAAAAGGTAATATTTTTTTCCTGAAATACAAGTATATCATTAAAAAAAACCAACAAAAAACCAGAAGGACCAGATATTCCAAAGATCTCAGTGGAAAATGCTGAGTATTTATAAAAACCAGGACCGCAGTCTTTACAGTAAGATGCAGAAAGCATCATTATTAAATGCTCTTTCTGTTAGGGACAATGTGCAGCAACTGCAGAATTTTAAGATGATAATTTATTAAATGTTAATTAATTTATTAATCATTAATATTGTTAATCATAATATTAATTTATTAATCCTCCCTGGAAGTGTTTAAGGCCAGGCTGGATGGGGCTTTGAGCAACCTGGTCTG
>JAOXJM010000079.1:42905054-42929648 GCA_026413425.1 Tringa solitaria
ACTCGATGATCTTTAAGGTCCCTTCCAACTCTAACCATTCTATGATTCTATGTCTAAAATTTTGTTTTTGCAGGTACTGTTTTGCAAACAGGTGGAATGGCCAGCTGAGTAATGGGATTTCTTGACAGTTAATATATGGAGTTAGAAGCATTCTTACATGCACTTTGGATGATATTTCCTCCTCACCAGCATACAGTTAGTATGCATTAAAGGCACTTTCCAGACAGACATCTGTGCTGATGAGGATCTTGAAAAAGAAAGGCTAAATAACATTTCTGTATGATTAAAACGTATACTTTGTCCTCCTCACCCTTTTTAAGACTGTGACACAAAGCTTCGTTTAAATTGAGTATTACGGGGGTTGCAGGGGATAACATGTCCTTGGTAGGACAGCTCTCATGCCATGATCTCAGACACGGGCTTGGCTCCTGGCCACCCGCTCTCGCTGTGCTCAGCGCAGGGAAGGGCAACTTGCATGGAGATGGCTGAGACATCACATGCTGGGTGTCACAGGACCTGTGCTCTGCTCTTCCTCATCGCCCTCAACGTGTGGCATGCCCAAGAAGGGCTGAGGAACCAGGTGCCCTGGTGACCGGAGGGTGGCAGTGGGTCCGCTCAGGGAGTAAATACTTCTGAGCTGAGAAACTGTATCTTCATCTTCTCTCTAGACCCACTAAAACGTGCAGGGAAATGTCATCAGGCACTACTGCATGTGGAAGTAACCAGAGATGTTTCACGCCCTAAGGGCAGTTCAGCCACCTTTGATCCAACAAGGGTTGGTCCAGCAGGACCATCTACATCTTACTCACTAGTCAACGCATTCTTCCCTCTAACAGCCCAACTCAGCAGAAATAAACCCCTTCACTCTCCAGTTATTTCTCAGCGCTGGCTGAGGGTTGTTTCAAAGGCAGGGTGCCAGGACCCAACACAGAGCTGAGCTCTGGGGAAGGCAACGAGCCGCATGGCTGTGGGGCCACCAGCTGCATGGCTGGGCACACACCTGAAAACACAGCGAGAATTTCAGTGCTGCTCCACCTCTCTAGTGGAGACATAGGTTTCTCACAGCAATGAGACAGCAATACACCCATCTCCTACCAGAAGACACTCGCAGAGCCCTCTTTAATCACCATCCCGAGCACAGAAATGAAGCTCTCTGCTCACTCATTACTGCGTCCTTCAGGCAAGGACCGGCTGGGAAGGGGAAGTATATGTAAATCAATGTCCAACATGTAACTTTACAGCAACCACCCAACCAAGGGACACTGTCCGTTAGATTAATAACGATGATTTCTTCTCGCAGTTAGTACTCTTACAGAATTCCTTTGTATTTTGAAGCTATTCCTCTTTGTTTGCCCTTTGGAAAAGTGGATTTTTTTCTCCCAAAAAGCACAGATGTGAGTTACTTGACTTTCACAGACATGTTTGTCTAAAAACAAAGTGCTGCATTAATCTCTCTTTCCCACAAACTATATAATGAGATATTAAAAAACCCACCCACTGGCAAAGAACATTTATAATTGTTGGTATTTATATCTTATAATTCACTTCCCTCCTGACTGGTCGCCAGGAGGTCAGTGACTGCAATAGCTTTATTGGCTGCAGCCAATAGCAAGAGTAGATGGATGAATATGTCAGAACAACTACCAAGCAATGAAACAAATAAGCAGATTTAAAAAACTGTTAGCCCAAGAATACATGAGTATAAACTTGCCAAGGATAAATTCAGACTAGAAATCTGAAGACGCCGCTTTCCTACTGTTAAGGGTTTTTGAAGTTCTGGCAGCCTTCCACAGCAGGAAACAACTTAAGCGGTTTTGAGTGGAGCTCGATATATTTACGAAAGGGACCGCATATGATACGGATGCCCGTATTACAGAATCACAGAATGGTAGGTGTTGGAAGAGACCTCTAGAGACCATCTGTCCAACGCCCCTGCCAAAGCGGGTTCACCTCAAGCAGGCTGAAAAGGAATGCATCCAAGTGGGTTTTGAGTATCTCCAGAGAAGGAGACTCCACACCCTCTCTGGGCAGCCTGTTCCAGCCCTCTGTCACCCTCAAAGGAACATTTTTCTGCATGTTCAGACAGAACTCCCAACTTCTGGTGTTCCAGCTTGTGCCCGTTGCCCCCCGTCCTGTCACTGGGCACCACTGGGAAGAGCCAGACCCCATCCTCTTCACATCTGCCCTTTAGATGTTGATAAGCTTTGATAAGATCCCTTCTCAGTCTTCTCCAGGCTAAACAGACCTAGGTCTCTCAGCCTTTCCTCATAAGAGAGATGCTGCACTCCCTTGATCATCTTCATAGCCCTCAGCTGGACTCTGTCCAGTAGCTCCCTGTCCTTCGTGAACTGGGGGTCCAGAACTGGACACAGAATTAGCTGGAGGCTGTGAATGGCAGCTCTAGTTCTCTGTCCCTCTCTTTAACAACCTGACCCTAGTATTAGATGAAATTCCACTTTGTTGTTAGTAGATCAAATTGAGCACCATAATTTCATAAATCAAGTCACGCATGTGGATAGTTCCATGAACCAAAGAACAGGGATATTGATTTAAAGCCCATCAATCTTCCCAGCTGCCTTTCAGGGTTGTGCACCTCACTTTGGCTTTTCCACACCTGCTGGATGCTGGGGGTGCTCCTTGGCAACTCTTGATTCCTTCCTCTTGTGAGAAACGTGAACAGATACCTCCCAGACTGTCACATGGGGCTGCTGTTCCAGAACAGTGGACTGGACACAAGTGACCCCTCGGAATCATTACAGGTCCTGACAATTCCCTGTGTTGTGAGGCACGTGCACACTGCAAAGCACAAGAGGCATTGGAGAAAATTGGGAGCATGAACCTGCAGCTTGGCCCATCCTCTTCCTGCAGGCCCGTGGTGCCCTCTCCCACACCACGACATGCAGCCAACGTGCTGCAGCACTTTGCATGGGTGGGACACACGGGTAGGAAACAAACTGCTCTTCCATAAAGCATCCTTTGATACTTTGTATATCCCTGCTCAGATTCTGCTTTTTCACAACAGGAAAGAGCATCCTACCGACAGCTTTGGTGAGCACAGAGAACAGCCCACAGCTTTGCAAAGTACCATAACTCCAGAAGACCCCATGCCAATTACCACCATCGCTTTATGCCTGGATGATGTGACATGTGACCCTTCTGTCAAAATTTCCACAATTTTAACAATCACAACATTACTAACAAAAGTAACGTCATCAAGTCTCTACTGGTAGCTCAGATGAACAAATCAAGACTCAGGAAGATTGTCAGGAGAACCAATTTTTTATCCTTATTTTCTCATGAAAATTTAAAGAAAAGTCTCCAATTAATTTTTCAGATATAGAATATGCAAATGTATACCAGGTTTAGTACCCTGGAGCATACCCAAAGGAAACTCAGTCACCTGCTCTCCATCACCCAAGCTACTGCAAGCCTTCTCCCAGGAAGGTAATACAAATCCCTATTAAAAATGGTCTCCTTTGTTACAGAATTTATACTTATTCCCATCCAGCCTGGTTCTGGAGTGCAAATGGGCTCTCCAAGGCTGGAAGAGAACTCCTACCCTCTCAGCTCTCTTCCTGATTTAATTTGCTTGGGACAAAGATTATGTTCCACAGGGAGATATGGTTGGGGGTGAAAAGGTTACCTCCTGAAAAATGGAAATTTCAATTTCAGGCTATGCAAAATAAGTAAATGAAAAATACAAATGGCCTCAGGGATTTGGGTTGTTTTTTGTTTTTCTTTGGATGGAGTTTTTTAATCAAGAAAGGCTGACTTCTGAACACTCTGTTAATGGATATTTTGGGTGACACAGGAGACACAGGCAGTTTGCCAGAAAAGCAGTGCGTTTGCTATACATGACTGCTGCAAAAGGGCAGACATTTTTGTACTAATGGACAATATAAATAGCATATCCAATGGGTAAGTCAAACCCTTCCAGGGCAGCTATTGAGACTCTTCATAGTTTACTTATGGTTCAGTTGAAGTTCAAGGAAGCCTAATGATAAAGAACAAAAAAAGAAAAAGGAGAGTTAGCCAGTCTGGATGCCAGGCAAATTCTTCACAGCCTAAAAGCTCTGGATTCATTAGAGACAGTTTTGCGTGTAGATATTTATTTTCCTTCTCCTTAAGCAGGTAGACATTTTCCGACTCTACTTTGTGCCACAAAAATGGCACTAACAAATGACAACACCAAATATATGTTTCTTAAAGGCAGCAAGGACCCTGGCTTCACATAAGACTCCAGCAGAATGAGGAACAGCAACATGGCTTTCCTCTGCATTTTTCTGAGAGTAAAATCCTGCTTCTTTTTACCCAGATGTCAGCTGCTCGTGATACAGGACACAGACTGAGTATGCTTTTAGGCAATGTGGCACCAAACAGTACAGGTGGTCCTTAAATGTGAAGTCCATAATGGAGAAGAGACATTGTGAAAGATCTTCAGATCTTCGGCAGGAGCTTCTGGAAGTCCCTTAAAAAGGAGCAGGCTAAGCCAAGAGGCCTGGAGCTAACACACGGGGATGGTGATTCTGCTGCCCCCTCAAAGGTTGTCGCTTCAGACCAAGCTCCGATGGGGATGTCAGGTCAAGTCTGCCCAGTTGCTACTAGTGTGTGCCATGGCTGCTCTCTGGCAGGAACACAGGACCCTGCACTGCAGAGCGGGCAGGCACCTGTCTTAGGCACGACACTAATTTAAACCAAAGTTAAATGAGTAAGCAGTCTCTGCTCCTGGTTTTGGAAGTCAGCCCAATTTTTCTACAAACCCCATCTCCCAGCGACCAAATCAGTACATCTGGAATGTCTCTCTGACTTATCCACAGACAACTCAGGAACGCAAATCCTTTCCGAGTACGGGGATGCACAGGGGATGCTGAACCAGCTGCTGATGGTATGGGGAGCTGCAGCCTTTCCTCTGCCTCCAAAAGCTGCTGCCCTTCTCATAAGCCCACCTAAGAGCACACCAGCTCCCCAATCACCCCCCAAGCTTGCTCTGGCACGGATGTTCAAATTGCAGTAGGTGTCAGTCAGATGCTCCCTCCAGACACCTGAGCCCCCCTTCACTGACAGACACTCAACCAGGGGCCACTGAGCCAGGTTACCAGCAGAAGGCTCTGGCAGGCCCTGCAGCCTGAGGCCCGGGTGGCTGAATGTTTTCATGGGAGCTCTGGCTGGGTCACCACATCCATTCTGCCGAATACAGAGGACATGGCTTTCCATCACTTGGATACCACAGCTAAGCTCCTTCTGAGAGGGTGACGACCACCAACTGAACTCACCTCTCGAGGTGGTAGTGTTACCAAAGGCAGGCCTCTGCTTTGTTTGTAACCATATGCTAACTAAAATAAGTTAATTACTGAGCTTCTTACTGCGTAAGAAAATAGTTGGTCACTGAGCTGATACTGATAAGGATGGGATAACAAGAAGTAGTTAATCACTTCAAGGTTCTCTCATATGTCAAAATATGTACTCCCATACCAATTAGGACAGAGCTGTGGCTACTTCAAGGAGCATCCTTATCATCCTCAAGAAGCTGGCAAACCTGCAATAAACTTTTACTGTCCTGAGATGACTCAATACCTTAAAAGGATAATGTGAGGAAGGGTATCCCTACCCAAACGACCACCAAGGAGCTCATGGCTGCACAGAAGTGTTTTGCAGATGCTGCAAAACTTAATGCGCACGTGCAAAAGGACTATTTGGTCATCTTAATGAATAAGTAAGACAAGGTGGAGTTACGTATTAGGAGGTAGGCGGAATAATGAGAATCTTTTGTATTTAAATAACAGGTGAATGTCCCCAGTAAGGTGTGCTAGATTTGTGGATTTCCACCTAGCACCCAACATCAAATAAAGCAGTATCTCCTCTATAAACTACTTCTGGTTTTGAGAGCTTTTGTTTCAGGTAACAGTTTTTGGCGACCCACATGGGACATCTCATGTAGGCTTGGAGTTTGACTGCTTCTCATCGCTGTGGGGAAATCACAAGTGGAACTCCAGTGCGCACTGGACGTCTTCTCCGGGCACTTCCCTGGTGATTCCCCATTGGGTGGTGAGTAACCAGCTGAACAGCAAGTTGAGATATTGCACGTAAGATATTTTATGGTAATGGTAACTTCCCCTGAGTAAATCGTACCAGAAGAGGTACGCGTCGGTGGGTTATAATTGGTATTTGCAGCTGCTGGGTTGGTTTATTTCCTGCACTTGTATGGTGACAAGCGGAGCGGGAAAAAGGGTTGGAATAATGGAAAATGTGTCATCATCCCAGCAAGGGGGTATTACGAAGACTTCTCCATTAGGACATATTTTGAAGCACTGGGGAAAATTTGGGAGGGATCCCCCAGTGCGAAGGAAATTGATTGAATATTGAAATCAATGGTGGCCTGTATATGTGTTGGAAGATCGGGAAAAATGGCCAAAGAATGGCACGTTAAAATATAATACTATATTACAACAGATGTTGTTTTGTAGAAGGGAAAGTAAATGGGATGAAGTTCCCTGTGTTGATTCATTTTTCACCTTGAGAAAAGACAATAAGAGCAGAAAAGATTGTGGTGTAATGGTAACAGATACTAATGTGCTGGCATTAGAACAGGAGTATGGGAAATCAATAAATGAATCGTTAGAGACCATAGTAACAGTAGGGTGACTTCCCCCTTCCTGCACACCCTTCTGCCCAAACTGCCACACCATGCCCTGTTCGCCCGCACTCCTGGTCGCTCACACTCCCCAGGCTCTTTTTTATAGGTGTGGGGGATGTCATGGTTGCTCTGGCAATGCCCACACCTCATCAGCATCTCCTGCAAGAGCTGCCAACTCCTGGCAACTCTCTCTGCTGCACGGGTGTTTCCCTACCTCAAAAAATCCCCCTGTGTGCCAAGATCTGCCACTCTGCTATGGATAGGGATGGCTCCAGAGGGGCCCCCCTTGACAACTCTGCTCCCTTTGTGCCCTTTTAAAATGGTTTTCTTTCAGCCTCAGGCACTTTTTCTCTTCCACAACCAGTCTGTTGAGGAGCTGAGTTTGCTATGAACACCACTTCCTCGGTGAAACTGCTCAGGCTCTGACAGCCCTTACCCAGCAGTACCTCTCCTCTTCTTCTCTCTCCTTCCCACCCCTCTAGGCAATGCTGTATTATTATTGGGAGGGTCTGTTTTGACAGGAGAAACTTCCTATGGGCACAGCTGACGGCACCTTCCTGCCCGCAGGTACGTGCCCCAGCAGGGATCCTGCCAGCAGAGGAACTGGGGGTAGTAGAGCTGGTCCCAGGGAACGGCCAGTTCGTCAGCTCACATAACAACCTCGGTGATTTCTCAGGCCAGAGCTGCCCCAGTCAGCCCAGTTTGTCTCCCCAGCTCTTCTCCTCCTTCCTCGACTGTAGTCACTTGTGTTCCATTACTACCATTCAGCCAGTTTGCTTGGCCCACCTTATGACTTCCTCCCACCTGAGCACTCAATTCACAGCAACAGGAACAGCTCCTCCTAAAAGGAAAAAGCATTTTCACATCCCCACCGGGGATTTTACCGGGATGCTCTTCTCAGAATGGAGCAGCACCACCTCCTGCTTTTTCTAGCAACAGCTCTATCTGACACCACTCTGGTGGCAGCGGATCTAGAGTGTGCCGTAGCCGTGGAAGATGCCATCTGGTCTCTGTAAAGCAGAACTTGTTTAAGGCATAAACAAAGTTTAACGTGCTGGAACCACACAGCACAACAAATGCTCCGGGAGAAAACCAAAGGGAAGGGATGATGGGAAGGAGGAATGGAGAGGAGGAGACTGAAAATCGCGTCAAAACTTCACATGCATTCACAATGTCACCCCTCAGACACCTACCAAGAAAATTAACGGTGAGCTCAGTTAAAGCACCGGGTAATTAATGCTCCTGGAGCACTGAGGCTAAAACAGGGATATAGAAAGATGCAAACAGATAATAGTTTCATTAATTTTGCTACATTTTAGGGAAGGAACATAGGCAGGGCACAGCAAAAGGATTAGCTACATGTGTGCTTGCAGAATTGGGAAAACAAAGCAATTTCAGTCAAAATGTGCCTGTCAAAATCCTCAGTGGGGTGCAGAGCAGTTTCCAAGGTAACCATCCCTAATTGTTGGCACAATGGAATCGAGTCAACAACAGGAGCACAGAGCAACCTGTGCTGCTTAGTGAGGCAAAATACCCCAAATACATTCCTGCAGAAAGGAAAGATACAAAAGGGCTATTTGCTGTCTTTGACAATTTGAAAAGCAAATAGGACCTATGGATTTTTTTCCCCCCACGGGGTACTGCAATATCCGAGTGCGGCAGGACCACAAACCAAATAGCTATTCGATTTGTTTGGAGGCATTAGCCAGTCCCCTGAGGACAGGTCCTGAATTCACACTCAGCTCTCCTGGATGCTGCTGGACAACTCATGTTTGAGTCAAGACTGCTGAAATGCTGGAGAAAAAAGACCTGGGCTTCACCCAGTGACATTTCCACTGAAAAAACAAAACAAAACAAAGACACATCTTGGACTTTATTACTGGGATTGTGACAACTCTAAGTATTGCTTTTTGCACTCAGGTTAAAAGAGAAATGCACAGCAGCAATCAAAGCAGCATGAATAAGTTATATAAAACCCAAATAATGCCAGCAGGTTTGTACTTGCAATTGAAGAAAAAAGCAGTAATGTAGCTTTACAGAATTCAAATATTTGCTCTCAAATGGTTTTTGTGAGTGTAAATATTTTGCTGTAAGTAGGTCCTTGATCTGGATGTTGGCAATATCAACAGTAATTGGCAGGAGGTATGAAGGCAAATAATGGGAACATCAGCTTTTAAATTAAATGAAACCACAACACAACTGACAAGTATCATTTCCCTAATAAACTCATTGACTTTAAGCTACTGTAGCATCAATGAGGATAGTGACAGATTAATTTAATCACCAGGATTTACCAGCTAACCAACTGAACAGGTCAGAAAAGGCTTGTGATTTGGGAAAGAGCTAGCTTTGATTGTTTAATGCATTGAAACCCAAGGGTAGGAACATTCAGACTGCCTTTGGGGACAGATGTGTGGCAGTGACTATGTGAAGAGCATGTACAGGGGTGCTACAGCTGGATACCCGACAGCAGCTTCACGCCCTGGTGTGCCCCACTGCAAACAGCTCACACCTCCGTGTTTTGGGGTACTTCAGGTATTCAACAGCCCCTCCTACCTTCTCCTTAAACTCAAGACTGCAAATCTGAATTGCCACGATCCAGCCCCTTAACACATCTGCTTTGTAACAGAGTCAAAGTGTTATATCCTGGCTGTATCCTGAGCTGCAGCTGAGCTGTGTCGGACCAGTTGTGCTCTGGCACAGACAAACAGGAAGGCTGAAGGGCAGCTTCACTGCACATCTCAGGCTACTCCACAGCGTTTGGGGAAGCAGCAGCCCAGGGCTTTGGCTGCCCGTCCTCAGACCACTTCCACACCTTCTGCATGTACTTCAGCTCCACTGCCCTGACTGCATTTTCCTGATCACCTTCTTCAGCAAAAGAGCCGGACAAGATAGTCCAAATCTCCAAGGCATTCAAGTGGTAAAATCCCAAACGACTCACACTTGGAGCCAGGAGCAATTCTGACAGCTCCAGTGACCCCCCTCCTCCAGCTCCCCAACACCTCTGTACACACTCATTAGGCAGAGGCCTCTGCTATGCTGTAAAACAAAACACTAAGGGATCAGGCCCCCCCCCCAGCTCTTGAATTATGAAAGTCTGTTAAAAAGGAGTCATACAAATGCCAGGACAGTAAAGCAATGCTTTTAAAACGAGCTCTCATTACTGCAAATACTTGCTCCCTCTGCATCCCCTGAGTCGCATCTTCTTAAGTCTACTGCCTGGAACAAAATATTTACTACTGTCAGCATTTCTCAGCCAAGTCAGAGGTGGGAAAAGCTAATCAGTTCTGTTTTCTCTGATGCATCAGCAACACAATTTACAGCTAGCAATACTGAATACTGCAATACTGAAGAAAACACCAGACCCTCAGTGAGGTCTCAGGACCCAGTATCAGCTGAGAACATCACTCACACATACGAAGCAGCTGTATCTATCTGTCATAAAAACATGAACTCTTTAGAACTCATGCAGAAGAAAGCACTTTGGCTTCAAAACAAAGAACTGGATATTTGATCCTTTCAGTGTGAGTAAATACACATAACAGGTAATTCACTTTGCAATCAATATTTGTTTTGAACGTCAGTACAAGTTAAGATTTTAAACAAAGAGACTTTTAAGAACCCCCATAGAAGTCAACAGAGTCTCAGCCACCTACAGCAGGAGGTGACACGTCCCTTAAAGTTCATTTTTAGCTCCTCTTGAGCTGATTTTAAACACTTTTTACAGCGTTTCCTGTGACTTAAAAAAAAATAATAAAAAATTCAAAGTATGCTATACAAACTCTGCGGAATTTAAAATTAACATTAACCTGTGCACACGTTGTGTGGGAGTCCTAGTTGTGCCTGGTCAGAAGGACTGAAAATCATTCTGTCAATGCAACAGGATTTTGGTTCACCCCGTCAGGGGATATGGTGACACAGAAGACGCAGCAATACCGTGCCCTGTGTACACCCCAGGGCTCACGCTGCCAGTCCAACCCTGATGAACCAGCTAGCTCTGCAATGCAGCAACCGCTGCATGGCTAATCTCTTCCCAGCTCTGCTTCCCAGCCTAGCCCTGTGTCTGTACCGAGACAGAAGTCTTTCTCCTGCCGACTGTGAGGAGCAGCGCTGCGTACTTAGAAACAAGCATGTGCGAGTGTTCCCACAGACAGGCAGAGCAGAACAGGTCCAGTGTCACATACCAATTAACCAAGTCCCGCAGAGGTCGTGACATGGATGGATTTTCAGAGCAGTTCTGTCATCTCTCCCCCTCTCTCCTGGCACTACATCAGCGTGTCTGCCCGGGACTCATCCCCGAGCACTCACACAGCCTGCTCCCATCCACTGCCTGCCTGCCCTTCGAGATTCCCAAAGACAAACGTGCACCTACTCTTGCAGAAGGGAGATGCTAGAGATGCACGTAAAAACCCTCAGTGTATCTTCTGAACTACCTCTTCCACTTTTTCTGACAGAGCTGTCTTCTCTCTGCACTTAGAACACCCGCAAGCTTCTGCAGCCACGGTGCTGGGGACATCTGGGTACTGTGGGGAGAGCTGAGACCAGGGTTTGGGTCACTGCAGCCACCAGAAGAGGTCTGCATGCAGAGGCAGAGCTCTCAAGCACACTGGAAATGAGGAGCAGCTGTGGAAATTCAAGGTCACAGAGGAGCTACACTGGGTGACTGGGATAAAGCTTGGAGTACATAGAGAGAACAAGAAAGAAAAAAAAAAAACACCCAGAGGCAATGTAAGTGAGAAAAGAGGCGAAGAAGAAGGAAATGCTGACAGTGCAATTGTTTAGAAGGACAATATATTCTTAAATAGAGAGAAGGGATGACAGTGAAAGGAAAGAGAAAACAACTAATGGACGGGGCAGCTAAGCCCTATCACTTTAGAGCTCACTGAGAGACCTGCACAGGCTTTGTTACCCTGGTTTTGGCACATACCCTGGCTTTGGGGTAAAAAGCAATAGTCACAACCTGAAACCTTTTCCTTCTCTCATATGTGGTGCAAGGCTATGGATGAAAGCAGTTTTGGTACATCGTCAAGACTGCCACATCTATGCAGCACTGGCAGCTGATACTTCTGCTCTTCGTTATTAACGTACCTGTCTCGACAGATGCATGGACAGAGGAGCAGACTGTAAATTAGTTTTATCATAACTGCCATAGACTACATGGGTTGCTGGGAGCTGTACTGAACTGATCATATATCACTATAAATTAGTCTCAAGGAAAGAAGTAGGAACAAAAAAATTAAATACCTGGGGTTTATTTTCCCCTCTCAAAGTATACAGTGCCTGCAAGTGAAACTGATTTCCATGAATTATTCAATCTACTTGGTCCCGAGTGAAAATGACTCTCTGGGAAGCAGCTAACAGGTTTTCCTGCCTTGGAGATAACGATATATCTCAGTTATTTTTCCATATTCTGCATGCAATTAAAGTATTGAAGTTTTGACCAGGTATTTTCCACACATAGAAGGGCTCATTCACATGATCTAACACACACAGCTAGGGGGTCTTGAGTTTCCTGACTTTTTGCATGTCACGAGGAATGCCTCAGTAATAACAAAACCCTGAAAAACAATCAAGACTGCATTTCTAACCCATCACCTCAGAATAGGTTTTCCAAGCACCACTGACTCCGTTCTGCAGTCGGTCTGTGAAACAGCACATGAAAATGTAAATGTTTTGCTCAGCATCTCCCAAGGAATAAATGATAGAGTCAGAACCAGCTCATAGCTCTCTTGCTTTTGAGTCGTGCCTTTGACTTTGCTGATCAACCTTTTCACAGCTGGTAAGGACAGGCACAGGATTATCAGTGCTCATCTGCCAGCTAATGCCAGCTGGCTTTATGCTGATTTCCATCCCTTCAGCTGGCAAAGGCAAGCAAACCTGTATTAATTATCATTATAAGGATTTAATTTAAAGTGAGCAGTTAAATCTACCAGTAGCAGCTCCATGAAATGGAAAAATCCAAACTGAACCACCAGTACACACCTGGTTTTGCTGTCCTTACTCAGGATATGAATATAACATGGGAAGAGATGATTTCTTTCCCTATACTGTAACCTCACAGACTAAAACAGCAGGGAGGACAAAGACAGGGGGTTTGTCCCTGTGTTCCTTCTAATCTTTCCTTTGAGTTCCTCTGAAATTAAATCCCAGATTGCTTTTGCTTTCCAATTTTAATACAGAGTAGCTCATCAGGGTTAGTCAAACCAAGAAATTTGCATATACATATATCTCACACATGTATTTTGCACCATAAATACACCCCAAAGTAATATTTCTGTTTCATTTCCATGAAAGTTGTGCCTCAGCGAGGACAGCAGAGTGAGGTCCCCATTGCAAAGCGCTCCCTGTCTCTCTCCCCCTCTACCCTGCCTCCCTTAACCTTGAGAAGCAAACGCTAGAGGAAAAAGAAAAAAACCCTAAATCCTCCTTTGTCAGACACCCTGGCTGTGGCTCAGAGCTGTTACATCGAGGCTGTGCGCTCCTGAATGCTAAATAAGCTCCCAGGCTACATACTTTCTCTTGGCGGAGCTTAAAAAGAGCTCTCACTCCGCACAGGGACGTGTTGGCATGGCAACATGGAAAAAAGGAATCAGCAAGGCCTGGCACTCCTCGCAGGAGCAGCAGGCTGACTGCGCGACTCATTTTTGTAACTGATCTGATGGTACCTACCTCCTCTCCGCCAAAGGTTAAACCCTTGCCCGGTGGAAGGGGTGACGTCCAGCCTGCCTGCTGGGAGGACCTGCCTCCATCAGACGCACCTAGGGATGGCAGGGAGCTGTACAGGCCTTGCACTAGGCTAACCTGTGGTTCCTTAGGGCTGGAAAGGACACCTAGCCACACACACGAGCATCCGTAATGGGAATGGGGTGAGAGGGCCAGGAAATGAGGCAGGAAATGCCTACCAGCATGTCCCAGGTTGTCACCTAAGAACCTGCTGCTTCTCTTTCAAGGTGACTTTGGAGAAGAAGATGCCATTTCAGCTCTGCCTGTAACAAAACCAGCTGTGTGTCTGCAAAACAAGGCTCTGTTGTTTTGTAATGAACCTTCCTCCAAATCTTCCTGCCCTGAGATCAAAACTGGAATGGAAAATTATATGCTGGCACAGTCCCCAGCGATACCACCTTCCAGCTGCAATCGCAAAGCCCCACTGCCAGATACTGCCTGGTGCTTCTGCGTGTCCTTAGTGCTGCCATCCCAGGGATGGAGGCCGTGATGGCTTCCCCTCAGACATGAGAGGGAAGAGCCATCAAAGAGCTCCACCTTCACCTCTCTGCAAGGGGCAGAGCTGAGCCAAACCCAGAGGGCAGGAGCCTGCGGAGAGGCAGCACACAGCCCTGCCTTGCCGCCTGCCCATGGCCCTGCACAGTCCTCCTGCGTGATGGGGGGTAGCTCTCTTCACGCAAAAACTCCCAGGATGCATTCTGTATTTGATGGGATATTCGTTTTTCTGCAGCAACAGCCATCCTGGCTACAGCAGCAGCCCAAGAACGGCCACAGGTTTTCTAAAGGCAACTTTGATAAACAGCACTCATGGCCTACAGTCTGAACTACGGGTGTGGTTGGAACGACATGTCATGAAAGATATTTTCTCCACATCCCAGCCTTGTTGCTCCTTGCTGCATTTCCTAGGTTGTTATCGATTACGTTTTTCTGGGAAGGCTGACGGCACCAAGTGAGCACTGGTTGCCAGGCCAACACACGCACAGCCGCTTCGCTCCTACTCCTTAAGGAAGCACAGCTGCTTATAAAATTTCCTCTTACGATGCTCATACTGTAACAAGAAAACACCAAAGTGAATCAAAACACCAAAAGGGAGCGCAAAGGAAATGGCTGGTTGATGCCTTCCCTTGGCCGGATTCAACGCTGCCGTGGCCCAACGCAGCAGTTGACTCTAATGGTGTAACTGCACCTGGTTTGAAATACAGTTTTCAATAGCAAATCTGAACCACACGCTGGCATTTTCAGAAGAGCTTTAGGGATAAAAGGGACTGATGGCTGAACTCTGGATCTCTGACTCCCAGTTATGGGAATCAATGGCACCTGCACACTGGCTTATCGGACCCCACTCCCTTTCAGGCAATAATTTTTGTATGCTTGCACTGCCCCAAACTGTGCCAGACCCTCCAGCTCCTACCAATACATTTCAATCACAGACTGACTGATTTCTGAAGTCCCAAAAGGAGGTGGGAGGGCAGAGCCAGCTCCTCAGAGAGGTTAGGGTTAGGCAAAATGCAACTTCTTGCTGGATTTAGGGACAGGAAAACCTGCAACTGATCTCTGCACCAGCTAGTGAATACTCAGAGTCAGGGAGAAGAGAGCTGGGAGTGGGGGATGCATGGAAAAAGATAGCATTTCTCTGGCCTCATTCCTGGTCCTCTGCAGAACAACTGAGAAGGATTTCTACAGCAAGTTTAACAGAGAACAGTAAAAATAACATTTTCTACAAGTGCCCCAAAGAGGCTCTGCTGCCTATGCTTTCTTCAGCAATGAAATATTAACATGTCTAAAGTATTCCAATAATATGTCACAGAAAATGACACTTGTATTACTTTTAACACAGAGAAGAAAACTTTCAGAAGTCTGGCACGTTTGCCTGTATCTAAATTGGCAAAGAAAATGGTGCACAGTAATTACTGTCACATTTCCTGGGTAAAGGGAGGGAGATCAAAATGCCTAATTAACAGCTTCTTTCCCATGGGAGCCATCAATGACATGGTAACACGCATTCTTCCAGCTTTATAAAATAAACAACTGAAACAGGAAAAACATAGCAATCACATTCATCTTTGAACGCTGTTGATTTTGCATCCTTCTGTGCATTTTGTCTGTGTTGCTCGAGACATGCAGCTTCCTGAAAATGCTCACGCAACAATAAGGCTGGGAGGCTCCTTTGGAGAACAGGCATTCAGGGAATTTGTGGGAGGCTCTGGTAACTCCAGAAAGGCTTGGGCAGCAGCAGGACGAACCAAACAGCCAAATGAAAAGGAAAGCTCTGACAAAGCAGTCCTGTTGGAAAAACTAAGGCGGCCTCTGTACAAAGAAGGCCTGTTTGTATGTTTACTGGCAGTGCCATCTTAGTATTACCACTTGTATGGCAACAGAGAAAGAAAAAGACAAAGACACACAAAGGAAAAGAAGATTAAATGAGAAGTCACTAGAGAGGGAAAAACTGTTAACACACCATGGCACCGAGTGATGACTCGGCACAGTTTCAGCCCGGAGAGGCTGTTGTGTTTACTGAACCCATGCACAAAGCTGCAGTCCTGCCCCCGCACAACCTGCCATTGCAGCTCCAGTCCCAGCCCTCATGGGCTGAGTACCCCCAGCCAGAAGAACTAAGCATCATGGTGATTTTCTAACAGCACAGTGGTGGTGAGGGCCGTGAACAGGATCCTCTTTACCTGGAGACTGGCTACTAGAAGGCAAGGCTACGGAAGATGATGGGATACAGACTGTTTCCTTGACACACTGCCAGGTGGCCGAAACAAGCACAATCCCTGTCTTCAACATGGGGCTTTTTTTCATAGCCAACCTAAAGGTACTCCCCACCTCTGCTCAAGTACTTACTGGCTATGCCAGGGCAGGCTTTCTGGCTGACATTCCCTGCAGTTTATTTAAATACACTGAAAGATTAGCTTGTCAGAGGAACAGATTTGTTGCAATTGCCCATTTAGTCTGGCTGAAAAAAGCCTAAAACAAATGGCTGAATTAGGATAAATTACATTCAAGGCTGTAATGTGATTTGCCCCTTCCCACTTTTCTACTTGGTTGTTTCTGCTTCCTGCCCCGGCTCTGCTCCCTTCACAGCTCTCTGCCTCTCACCTCTCCTAGCTCTCCCACTGCTGGGTCTGGTCCCCCACCATTCCTCAGCCCCTCAACTCCTCCTCTTCAGCTCAATACTGCCACTTCTTCATTCCTCTTCACGGGTCTAGGGCTCTCCGTTCTTTCTGTTCCACTTACAGACTAAAATATATCAGTCTCTTGGTCCCCCCAGGCACCAAAAATCTTGGCCTCTCTCATTTATCTGTCACGGGCTCCCTCTCACCTACCTTTCCTATGACTCAAGGGCTCTGAAAAACAAGGCAGAAGAGCTCAACCTGTGGTCAGTCCTCTGTGCTGTGTCAGGAAGCCTGCTACAATTTTCTGGCAGTCTCTTTGCATCCCATGTGGTTTGGGTACTCTGACAACTAATGAAGGGTTCTGTGTGTCATTCCAGCAGGACACATTACTGTCCTTAACATTGGCTGACACCAAGACAGAGCCACTGTCCTGAGGCTCTGGTAATAGAATTTCAGGAAATGCTTCCCCTTCACCTGTCAAAAAAATAATTCATCAAATAACTGTGCGGGTAATCCAAACCCCCTCTGATTATAAACCTGAATTTGGCATATAATGGAGAAAGTACTCAATTGGCTGAGTCACTGTACATAAAGACATATTGTAGAAGATGCTTCACAATGCATCTAACTACTTTTACTGCTAATTATATATATTTGACAGGTTAGTCATTATATTACTGAAAAGAAAAATAAATGCATTTTAAATGTAAAAAACCAAACCTTTGCAGCATGATGTTCCTTGCAAGTCAAGTACGATGGATTGTGTTGAATTGCTGGTTGTCAGAGAACGCTGCAGCACACCTGTACTGCTCCTCTGCACTTCCTTCCAGTTAGTTGACCACGATTTTTCAGTAAGCAAAAAAAAGGCTGCCACTCATATTTCATTACAAGTCAAACAAATCCTGTGCTCTACTATGGGGTCCAATCCAAAACCTCCACATCAGCCCACTACAGTGTGAGTTCCTGAAGATTATCACGCCTCCCTTACAGCACACATCTCACATGACATGAAAATGTTTGGCTTTACAAGCTACAGATCTTATCCGCCCCTCTTAGTACTTCCAAAATCCTCACCAAAGACACTCTGTGTCTGTACGTAGGTGAGAAAGGACACGGACAGACACGGATCTGGGAGAACACATCAGAACTCAGTGGATCTCAGGCTATGGGATGTGGCAGACAGCCCCACAGGGCAAGGTGTCTTCAGGAGCTCCTCAGGAGCAGCGTGGGACTTGTGGTTGGCAGAGGCACAGGGCTGTGGATAGAGTAGGGCTAAGCTCATGTGCCAGGGGCAGCCCAAGTATATATACAAATATATATATACAAATGTATATAAAAAAGAATAACCGCCCTTACTTATAGCACATCCGTAACAGTTTCCTATGTGTTATGCCAAAACCCCCAGCCTATTCTCTCTCACAGATTTGCCTGTGATTTCAGTGGATGCCAGATCAGGCCCTGAGGCTGCCCTGTCCACAGCGCTGTGCTCTCTCCCACGTTCCCATCGGTCCATTTGAAAGGAGGGCATTGATGTGTCTCCATAATGCAGCCATTACACAGCGCGATACCGAGACAGATCAATCAAAGGCAACACAACGGCCAGATTCAGAGGATTCCAAAATTGAGGTCAGACTCAATAACTCTTAGACAGATGCCAAGAGAGAGAGAAACACATATATACAGGAAGGCAAATTTTAACTGTGCAAACCTAAAAATGTCACTTGCAGTGATGGATTGGATGCGTTTTGGCAAGAACTGTTATTTTCTCCCCCATTACCACCCCCTGCTTCTGCATCAGTGTTGGCATAAGGTGCCTTTGTCTTGGTGGCCTGACTCTAATCTTCCCCTTAACACACAGCCCTCGGATTTTACAGCACGAGCCCTGCAAACATGTGCCCTGCTGCTTTGCTGTGCCCTGCAGGGACTAGTGCACTGCTGCAGCATACCTCTCCCTAGGAGAGGCCCATTTTGGGACTAAATCCCAGCTCCCGGGTCAGTCAGGCACTGGAGAGCTTCCTTAGGCAAAACTGAGCTCTCATCAGCAGGGATGGTGCAATGGATGGCTGCCTGGGAAATGCTCCGTTCATATTAGTGCTCCACTGTGGATGAGCTGGTTGTTCCAGTGGCTAGGGATTCAGGATTCCGACATGAAGGCTGAGAAGCCAGAGATTTTTCTAAGTTATGCTTCTGGACTTGCACCAGGGAAAAGAAAATCCCTGTAAATACACTCAAACACACAGTTTGGCTTAATTATCTTGGTTGACCTTGGCTTTCCGTGCATTTTCTCCTCAGCTGTTTGGAATCAGTAAGCTACCACAAATGACTGAACGATTCACGTTATTGGTAATTATGTGTATCAGAGTGGCATTTAAAAACCCTAAGTGATAAAACACCCCACTGCAGTTAAAATCTACAAGCAGACAAACACAGCAAAGATGACTGAATTTGGTGGCGAATGGTAATCCTGTTTTCAAGATCAAACTCTGAACCAAATACCAAAAATCTACCTCTGAACTTCCTGCTTCACAATGCATGAAGCACATTCAGGTAGTAAATAGTAGTGTAAAATGGCAACATATGCCCCGGTCCCTTTCTATCACTACAGTAAGTTGCCAACAGGGTTCTCTTCAAAAAGAGAAAAATAATTAAAAATATAACTTAAGTATCCCTAAGATGGTTTATGTTGCATTAATTAAATACAGGCACAGCCAGTGTGCGAGCGTGCAGTGAGCAAGCTTCCAGAGAGCTAGGAATTCATGCATGAAGGCAAGCAGTTTTAGGGACATTCTGGAGCTCAAGGACAAACAAAGATGCAGCTATATTAAGACTCCCAAACAAAAACTGTATGTATTGACAGTAAGTCCCCACACCAGAGATCTTGCAATCGAAGCAGACGGTGAGAAAAAAGCAGGGGAGGAGGAAATGAGGCCACAAAGTGGTGACTGAAGCGATCTTCACCCAGATCAGGAGTAGTCTTGTTCCCTTGGCAAGCGTGTGTCCCCAGTCTCAGTGCCTGCCTTAGACCATACTGCCTCATTTTTTCTTGTTCTGCTATTTAACTCCTTGTCTCCAAAAGCAACACAAAAATACACTACTACAATGCCTACTCACGGGCAGCAGTGGGTTCCTGGCTCCTCTCACCCATTACCTGCAAACTCCTCAATTAAACCTCTCTCAAGACACTGACCACCACTCAGAACCTGAGCTTAAGAGAGCCTGAGAAGAGCATTTCTCTCCTTCCTTTCTAAGGAGAGGAAATTCCACTTCATCCTGTAAAGTTATGCCCACTTTTCCATGTGTATAGGTGGGATTTGTCCAAGATTGTGTGAAAAATCTGTGGCAAGGATGAGAAATGCACTCAGTCTCCCCATGGCCCATGTCAACCCCTAAGAACTGCAGCATCTTCTGTGATTCCTGCACATCTGCTCCTGTGTATTTGCTGGCCAAGAATAGCACAAAGTAGGGTTACAGCAAAGAGACAAGACCTTGTTATCATCCCCCAAAACAATCACCAAGAGTGTGTTCACTTGAATGCTTACACAGGATTTCTTTTACCTTTGGCTTTCAAATTTTGGCTGGATAGCCAAAGAACAGACTCTGAAAATCTAAACCCATTTACTTTTAGCAGAGAGATCCATTTCCAGCACAATTGCTTATGAAATGACTGTAGGGTCCAAGAGCCTTAATATTCTCCAGCTGCTGAGAAATTATGGATAGCATCTCCAAATGCTGTCAACAGCCAACAAACATTGCTTGAAAGATCTGTTTAGTGTGTATGGAGGGATGCATCAAGGGCAGTTGTGTCTGTACAAGAGAAATTCTTCTTGCACTGTGCATTTGGGTTTTAAAGTGGGAACTCTGCACAGAGAGAATTAGCATTTACTTCTAAAACAGGAAACTTCCTTTGCATATTTCATTTTGACACAGTCACACTTTTTTTTTTTTTTTCCCCCAAATAACAAGCTGAATCCTAAAATCCTAACATAGTTTACAAATAGACAAAGCCCCAGTGAGTATCCAGTGAAATATGCCTGGGCAAGGATGAATAAATGGTGACACTGAATTGTGGTACTCCTGGTCAGATTAAGCAATATCAAGCAATATTATTCTGCATATAGTTGGTGGTTTCAAGAAGGTGTTGTTACCTGTGAGTAATAACTGTAGAACCCATCTGTCATGCACACACAAACACACGCAAGAGCAACAGAAGCTATCTGTGCACAACAGCTGAGTGGTTTCCTACTCCCTTCCAGCCCAGAGTAGCTGAGTGGCTGCTCTACACCAGCCTGTTCTCTCATCCCCAGAGTGCTGACCCTATCCCATCTACCAAGACACACTAAGGCACCATCTTGCCTTTCCTGAAGTCTTCTCAGAGCACTGCCCAGGATCCTGGGAAATGACACAAGCTGTGCAAACACAGGTGAAGATGCAGCCCTGTGAAGAGCTAGCACCCTTCTAAGACACATTTCCTCACGTCAGCTCCCCTGTGCCCCAGGGCATGCTTGGTTCCAGTTAACATTTCCCCTTGGAGAAACATCATCCAGTGGTCTGTAGAGCCCTGTGTTCCGTGGTGGTGCACTGAGGTGCCATTACCTGCGGTTTCCCTGTCCCCTGTCGACAGCTCTCCGTTGATTCCATTCTCTTTGGTCCGAGCATACGTCCCTGGCTGCTCGTGGCTGTCCAGCCCTGGCTCCTCGTCCTCTCGGTAGGGAAATCCATTGGCACTTCTGACCAGTCCGGCACCTGTGCTGCCCTGTTCCTTAATTTCAGGTGAATGTGGGTGTGAAGAAGCCTCTGTTAGCTGACCCGAAGTCCAGTGCGGTGCCTTGGCTTCGTCTTTCCTATCCTCCGCCATGGTTCCTTGCCTTCACCGCTTGGCCTGTAACGACATGAGCAGGAGAGATCAGCTCCAAGTGGGCGACTGTGCCCCTGACAGGCCGCAACTGGGCGCAGGACAGGCACGTTACCAGCAGCACTGCCAGGGAAACTTCCATCCAGCAGATGAGAGAGGTTTTAAATGCAAAAGTATCTCTGCTTGTCTGACCTGGGCGTAAGCAAACTGCTTTAAAATCAAAACAAACCACAAGCAGGAAAAGTTATGGGCCAAGTCCTCCCTGACTCTCCTGTGCTTTGCAATTATTAGCACCAGTTTCTTGAGGGCTGCCCTTTTGTTAATCTGATTTTAACTCACTAATTACAGTTAAACGTAGACCTACTTAACGAGAAGTGAATCGGTCATCATAAGGCAGCGACACCTTCATGGGTGAGAGAGGGAAGAATGGCACAACTGCTCAAGGAAGCGAAGCTGCCGCTGCAATTTTCAGTGCAGTTGCAAAGAGCGAGTGCTCTTCGGGCACAGAACTGCAGTGTGATCTCTCCTCTGAGGCACCTGCAATTTGCTGCTAGCCATGACAGAAACCACACTGGAGAACACTGACTGGGTTCCCAAACATATGTGCTATTTGACCCTATTTATATCCCCTCTTACTTGCTGTTTTACGAACATTCACACTCATTCCCTTCTGTCCAAAACAGCCTGTGGCGAACAGTTGTTTCCCACACAAGCATTTGCATTCTCTTATGACTATTAGTATTTATACATAAACAAAACTAATCATTATTTGCTACTTCACGCGTATTTCACTCCTGTTAATTAGCTCCCATTTGTCCCAGCAAGGAAAGGAAGCCACTGCAAAAGCTTTGGCTGCTCCTCATACAAAAATGTAGTAGTAGCAGCTCCTCAATACGTAAGTCCAGGAAGACAACATAGTGTAATCTGTATTTTGATGATAAGGTAAATTTCTGGCAGGGAGAGAAAGGCTTGATCTGAGATAACCACTCCATAGCAGGCCTTTGCCAAAATCTTGCCATCTTTTTTTCCCCTGGGAGAAAAAAAAAAACAGACCCAAAATGTCACCTAAAAGAAATCAGCTGAACACAATCAACAAGCCACATATCACAGAGGCTGAGCAGTCTAGAAAAGAATGCACAAAACTGGATGGTGCATATATTCTGCAGACATTTAACAAAAACCAAACCAGCAAACCAGAAAAAAGGTCCTAGTTCCCACAGGGTCGGGTCAGTTTGCAGAAAATCCTCTAAATGTAAGGAAAAGCTATTGTTATTTGTCAGATAATCATTCAGAATTGACATCTCTACTCCTTTCTGATCGGATATTATCGTTTAATAATAATGGCTTTCAGAGCTACTTTAAATTAAAAAAAGCATGGTGAGTCATGAAAATTAGATTTCATCACAATAAATATATGACTCAAACTGTAGTTCCACTCTAAAAGGGAGTAATAACTCTTTTGCCTCTTGGTGAAGCCGTGGTGTTTTGGAAAGCGCAGATTTGGCTGCTCTCACCCTGACCCAGCACCATTCCCTGGGAATAACTAATGACATAAAGATTGCAGGAGCAGGTGAAACTTCAAGCCCGGTGTTTCCTCAGAGCTGTAATGAAAATGGTGGGCTGAGCAGTACCACAAAGCTCGACGGCAATGAGACATGCCACAACCAACCACAGAAACAGTAAATACGCTCCACAGCGCTTTGCCTTGCCCTCCTCCTTTACCTTGATGGGGAAACTCATCAGTGAGCCATTCTGCATACACAGCAACAGCCTTAGTGCAGCCATCCCAAATCATACCAGAAGAGTTGATGGGGTAATTATGGAGGAGAGAAACCAAGATGGGCAAAGACCATCTCCTACACGCCAAAGAGATAATTCTCTGCCTCCACGTTTGTTTACTGCATGACACTAGAGAACATTTTTCCGATGAGAGCCTTTCCAAAACATGGGGCCACAGCACAAATGTCTCCCTCCAGACAGCAGTGAGTAGCACACATCCAAAGCCACCAACGTTTGGGGTCTGAGGACAGAACAGAGCCTGTTCTGGGGAAAAAAGGAGGCATTCTCATCTGTGACCCCTGAGGAAGCTCAGAAAAAAAAAAGGGGGAAAAAAAAAAAAGAGAGAAAAAAAGAACAAACTAAAACCCAAACCCTAACTCAAGGCTTTCCCCACTACTCCAGTACACTTTATACCTGACAGCAAGCCCCAGGAGCAGTAAGAACCTGCCCATCAGCTTCAGCAGGTCAGCCCCCGGGTCACCCACAAGAGGAGGCGAGGCTCAGCAGGGAGAGGGAGGGTTATGCAAGAGCCGAGCATGGGGAACGCTGTTCTGAAAATCTGGGATGAACGTAGCAGTTATTATCCCACCGCTGCAGTTTGGAGGCTGTTATCCCTGAAGTGCCCTTCCCTGTTCCAGGCAGACACTCCCTGCTTCACTTGAAGCTCTTGAGGAAGGTTATTCACTTCCTTACAATGGACTGTGTCACAGAAGTCCTCTGTGAAAGTAACAGAAGTGCTTTTATCTTTAAAAATAAATACAGTGGGCAGGCTTCAATGAGAGCTGTGTATATCTGGAGGCAGAATTTGTCTCAGTATTTATAATAGATGGTTACAGAGTGAAACATGGATGAATTCATTCTTGACTCTCTGTTATTCATCAAGTGCTCTCAGAGTTTATAATGGTAGTAGAAACACAGCGAGTGAATCACACAATGCATCTTTGTACTCAGCAATTTAGCAATGACTATCTGGCTGTACGGCGTGATTCATCCACAGCTCAGGTTCCAACCCAGAATACACGGGTGTGCTTTTTACCATCAGGTTAGTTGTTTTTCTGTCATTTCATTAGCATACCATGGAATTAAATTAATCAAGTAATTCAAATATTGACACAGAAATACCAAGAGTGGACAAATATTATGGCAGAATTTAAATAGCGTTAGGTATATAAAAAGAAGAAACCTGGAATAATTTGGACAATCTAGGGAAACACAGTACTTCATGAAGGCAAAAAGTTCCTCTTTCCACTAAGATTTTCTTATTCTTTGCATAAACTGCAATGAAGGCTTTCAAAAAACATCAGAAAAGAAGACACAGCTAGTCCTCTAAAATGTCATGTTGCTTAGTTAAAAAATCGGATATTTCTAATCCTTTTTCCCCCTGCCCATTATAGCAGAACCTCAGTATCAAAGACCATGCAGCAGCAATCTTACTAATGTCATGTTGCTTAGTTAAAAAATCGGATATTTCTAATCCTTTTTCCCCCTGC
>JAOXJM010000079.1:42941080-42952870 GCA_026413425.1 Tringa solitaria
GGTGTCCCTGCCCATGGCAGGCGGGTTGGAACTCAATGATCTTTAAGGTCCCTTCTAATTGTAACCATTTTATCATTCCTCATTCCCATTCCTCTATTAACTTCCATTTTTCCTTCCTGGACTTCTCATCCAGTCCCTCTCTACAACTTGCCTTCATCTCCATGTTTACCCATCCTCACCTTTTCCCAAGCATCCTTTATCAGAGCTGTCTCTTCTGCCCTTGACCCCCTGCTTCCACAAGTTCTTGGCCATGTTTTCTAACTTTGGTTGCCTCTGCATTTTAAAGTGTGGAGTTTCTCCTCTCCATGAGACTATAAACAAAGTAGAGGCAGCTTGTACTTTTTTTTCTTTTTCCATTCACAGTGACATGTAGTGACATGACATCAATTGGGCTGATCAAGCTCAGGGAGGTTAGAAGCAACAGAGGCTCTAGCAAATCTCTCCTGACACTCAAGCAAACTTTCAAAAGATACGTTGCTCCCTCCGCAACAACAAGGATCCTAAAGAGCTCCACAGAGATCTTGAGTTAAAACAGAAAACCTAGCTTCTTCCACCTAAGCCAGGAAGGCAGCCTTGCTCCAGAAAAGGGCAGCTTAGGCCAAATCAGGTGCCTAAGAGAGCAAGACAAGACTGACTGCCAGAGAGGAAAATTGCAGCCTAAACCACAAAGAGTTTGGCAAAGTAGTAATAGAAACAGAGTCTTATAATGGAAAGCAGCAAGCCACTTTAGCTGGCAGCCTCACCTATAACACCATGATCAGCAAATGGACCGTGTGTGAAGGGATGTGTATGTTATGCTCAGAGATGCACTAGCAGGTAAAATGACTGTATCCATAGTGATGGCAAGTGATGCACTGGCCACTGCACAAGTAGTGCAGGGCAGAGTCTGCTGGTCTGATTCAAAGCACAGGGTGTAAAGAGGCCTAGAAAGACTTTTACAGAGAGGCAGACAACCCTTCTTTGTATGCCCTGGAAGAAAGGGTATGTTCAATCAGGGGAAAGTGTAAGAGGTCCTAGCAAAGGCATCTCAAAGGATTTGCTGTACCATCTTCATGAGCAGAGAGAGCTGCCTGCCATTCAGGTCTGGGCTCTGTTCCTGCCCAAACTCCTGCTGCTGCAGGGGTGACTCTGTGGAAGAGCCAGTTTGAATGCTGGGACTGCGATGGGAATGGCTTTGGACTCTCTGAGCCCCTCCTTCTGAGGGTAATGCAGTGTTCACGTCTCCTGTTGCGGATCCCATAATCTCTGCTCCTTTCCTCTAATGCTGCCACCACTAGGTGTTTGAGCCCCAGCTGCCCTCCCCAGGTCCTAGCCATCCAAAGAGGCTCACCATGCTGGGGCCGCCTCCTAATCTCTTGTTCACTGCAAGCTAGCGCTGAGTAACAGGCAGCAAGATGTTTGTCCCAGATCCAGTCTCAAAGGTACCAAAGGACCTGAATTTTCTCAGCCTGGCCCCTAAGCTCAGGTTTATTCCAGCCAGAACCCAGGCTGTAGCCCAAAAAGTCATACTGAGGTTCCTCACAACCCATGAGACAGACCACATGCAGAACAGCAGGACACCTTGTACTGAAGTCCAGACACCTCTTTACCTCCAAAAACATTCTGAAGTGACAAACAGCCATTAATTTCTCTGCCTTTAGACTTATACTGCATGGGACCAAAACTAACTGCCCCAGCATCACGGTGTCCCTCTTCAGTCTCATTCCTCTCTTATCCCCTGTCTGGGCACAAGAGAAGACATGCCTCAGCGCGTGGACCGTGTCTAGCCTCACGCCAATATGTGAAACAGCCCTATGATAAATGCTCACAGATAAAAATAACTGCTTCAGGCATTTAAACTTCCTAATCAATTTACCAATTGTGAAGAGTCTACTCCCCACCCACACCTGATTTCTGCACTGTGTTAGGCTGAGCTGGCATTTAGGGGCATTTTTCCAGGGTACAGTATCAAGGTACTTCATAGCATCACTAGGTACCCTACATATGCACTGTCAAGAACAAAGAAAGGATGAAAAACGCCTTTTTTTTTTTAAACACAATTCTCAAATATTATAAAAAGAAGGACTCTGCTGTTGTCATTTTAGGTGTTATCAGTTTGAAACACTTTATGTGCGTGAGGCTGCAGCACAAACTAGAATAATAAAACCCTTTTCCTTAAGCATTGCTAGGATCAAACCTGCTTTGTGCGTGCCAACTGGCAGAGATTTTCAGCGAGGATTTACTCTGGTGCTTTGTCAGTGTTCTCCAGGAATATTACAGAAGTCAGGAGATTTTTCTTGAAGTAAATTTTAACTTGTCCTTTGAAGAGGCACCTTATTTGATACCGAAGGATTGGATGTGGGAGGGTACTCCAAAACTGCAATCCTCAACACAATTCAATTTTCTTTAAATTTCTGAACATTTTAGAGGGGCTGTACTTGGTGAAGTGGGAATTATTAACATCAGGCTAATAAAGACTACAATATCCACATCATTCTATTTGACATAAAGCCCGTGATCAAGTGCAAAAAATTAGCATTTAAAAGATACAGTTGATATTTCAAACATCAACCATTCAAATAATATGCTGCTTTGAAGAATATATTGTGCTTCGCTTGGTTGTACTGCTTCCAAGGAGCATTGCTCATAACCATTTGCCGATTCTGAAATAAGGGTGGCATTCTTCCTTTTTCCACAGCAAGAAATGACTATTGAGACAACATGTTTTAAAATAGAAGTCTTCTTTCTATCAATACTAAATGAACACAAAGGTGACAGGAAGTTACTGTGTAATCAGTTCTCTCCATATAACTAACATTTCATTGCTCTTTTTGTTCCCTAGTATAAAAACCAACGTGGCTCTATTTTCTTTGGCTCTTGACCTTTTACTACTTTCTCTACTGGTTTACCTGTTCATATTCCCAGGAGATCTTAACATCAAAGATTTCCAAAAATCATGTTTGAGATTCATGAACACTGTGCAATGTTCTCCTTAATGCTCCAGAACAATCTTCTGTGGCAAGAAAGGTGCAGAAGAAAAGACATGGCTTTAAGACACTTCTCACTCTTCCTCAAAATCCAGATAAAAAAATTAATCACCAATTAATTCCTAACATTCATTTTTTCCATTTCAGCAATTGCTGAACAAGGAAATGACAAGATCATAAAAATGGGGAGCAGCAGTAAAATCCAGTGCTGTAGCCATGCTAGAAAATATGTTAAGGTCCCTGAACTGTCCCATCTCTGCAAATCATTGTGAAGTGTTTATGCAAGGCCAAATTAGACAAGAAAGGGCATAACTAGACTTTTATACACTAAAACTAATAACCACTCCCTTAAGCAGCAAAAAGTCTAAGCATCCAACATGTTTTTGAGGAGGAGAAAGAGCAGAGCAGTTCAGCCCCACTGCAAGGGAGATCAATAGCAGCATGTAAGACGAGGGACTCATGGAAAGATTTCTTACCCATAGCTGAGATGTTTCTGTCCTTTCCCAAGCCCGTAACTAGAGCATGCTGTCTTACTGGCAATGCTGGTATTTCTGAAAATCCTACCTTCAACACTTTTCTGAAGGTGTAGGCTTGATGCTACCGACAGAGCCAGACAGGTCTATGCTGGGAGGTCACCAACATGCAATTAACCATCCCTGACATACAGCTCCTGAGACAGGGTTGTAATTCTGCAGGTGAACTAGGCAAGGACATTTGGGGTGTTACAGCGTTAAATTCTACACTGCTAACCTCCTGTAGTTAGACTGTAGTAAAAAAAATAATAAATAAATCACTAGAACTCATTTTCATGTGTATTTAGGAGCAGTCATTAGCCAATAGGAGCAGGAAATAGCCAATACATTTTCTCACTGTAAATCAACTTCGTTAGAGCAGCTAAGTGAGCTGTCTCTTACATTTTCTGACACCCCCACAGGATTACTGACTTGTATTCCCCTTGATTGCTGCATATCTGCAGGACTGCAAACACATTGCAGTAAACATTTCTTAAGTGTAACAAAGAAAGCAAAAAACACACTTGAACACATTTACGTTAGACATGGCAAAGCAGCAGACCATCTCGTGATCAGGCGCAACCGCCTCATTTCCATGAGTTAGCATGGTTTAGCCATGTGGTGCTTTCAAGATTAATTCATTAGCAGAAAGTGAAGCATTCAATTAAGATCCTCCCTGATTTCATTTTAACCCCTTCTTGCTGCTCCTTTCTGCATCTATTTAAATGTACTGAAATAAATCATAATGCCATACAGCATTCCCCAGTTTCTCATGCATTTACATGTGTGTTTTGATGGGGGCTCATGTTTGCAGTAGTGAATCAAAACACCTGTCAATAAAACTGCCTCTCTCAGGAATTACAAATGTGAAATAGCTATGATGCAAGAATAAATATAAAAGAATGAAAAAGCAACGTAAGCAGTACATTACACATTACTTTAATCGCACCCTTGTTACAGAAAAGACAACAATAGAACCTGGTAAAAAGATGACGAAGATTTTCTGCATTCAGTAACACCTCCTTCCATTTTATGTCCCTTGTCATCTCTGCACCAGAAAAACTGAAATAACCAGCATCACTGCAGCTGTAATGACTTAACACCCACCTCAAGCACATACAGAAAAAAAAACGACTAATTTTGTAGGCTTCAGTGCTTTTAAGTTATGTTTGTTACCATGAGAACTTGATTAAAATGCCACCCACAAGCTTGTAGAAGGGGGGAAAAAACAACAACAACAACAACAAAAATCTACTTTTAATCAGTGGTAGTACACTTGCTGCATTGCAGTATTTTCATAAGCTCCATAACCTTCTGCAGTAAGAGGCAGCAGAGATGCCCAAACAGATATATTTTGCTGAATACTTTATTCCGGAAAAAAAATTAGCTGACAGTATGGTTGTCACCCAATACTATTATGCAATATTCCATTTGAGGAAGATAAAGCACAGATAGATGTTCTGCACCATGCTACAAGGCTCGATTTGAAAACTAGACAATTATGTGCATGTGCAAGGTGGAGGCAACACTGACAGCCACTCAGGACAAAAATTTATTTTGGATGATATTTGAGATAAATCAAAGCTATGGAACACTCTGGTGTTCCATTTGCTAGCTTTATAAATTTAGGCTGAGTTTTATGCATGCATATATATACAGAAATTTAAATGATAGCACTGTATCATCTAGGCTTCTTGTGGGTTTTCTTTGTTTGTTTTTATTTTGTTTTTCTTTTTAATTTACAGTTCCATTCTCTTTGGATTAATGGCTATGGACACTGCACGACTGCAGTTTGACTAGGAGCCAGAGTTTGCACAACAGGCACCCCAAGCCTGCAGCCACTTCAAAGCAGATAATTAGCACTGTGGCTGAATCAAGAGCCAGTAGCGAACTACATAAAGTAGCTTGTTCAGTTGTGTTATGTGTTAAATGCAGGAGCTGATGCAGGCTAGAGGAACAGCATGCAGCCAGTGGTGTGCTAGGAAGGAGGAAGAGTGTCTTACTTTTGATCAGGATAGCTTACTAGCCACTTTTTCAAGAAGTAATATCACACAGCTTTATTTAAAAAAAAAAAAAAAAAAGAAAAAAAAAAAGAGACATTTATGCATCCACAGGAGGGAACTACCACTACTGTAATTAAGAGATTGGCTAGACAGTACCCTATTTAAGGTAAGAACAGAGTGAATTTCCCCGTGAAAGATCAATCACCCTCTCAAGGACACTGTCCGTGCCAAAGCATTAGGCATCCTTTAGACTTCAAACGAATCAGCTCCAAAAGGAAAAATCTATCAGTCAGAGATAGCATGCACTTTGCCAAAAACCCTGGCTACCATCTTCTCAAGAGGGAAATGTAAAGTGAGTGGAAAAAAGAGGGGCAGGGGGGGAAAGACCTTTAATACAATTTCAGCGGAGTAGGCAGGTCTCCTAGTTCTTCACTTGCATCTTTATACAATATTAGCAGTTGGTCTATCCATTTTGTATGTTATTCTTAATATGTGTATTTGCAGCTGTCATGAGTTAAGCACCACAAATGATAAACCGTTCTCCACCAGAAGAGGTAACAAATCCATGAACTGGCAGCAGGGGACACCCTAGCAGAAGGTGACACCCTACCTGAATTGGTCAGGCTGCATGGGGAGATCATACCAGGTAGGCTGGGGGAGGCACAAACATCTTCCAGTGACATGGGTGCTCTCTGCCATGCAGTAAAATACAACCGTATTTGCTTAAACTTCAGAGGTCAGACAGGGAGTGTGTCATACTCCCTATTAGGCAACATCCTAAAGGAGATCTTTTTAATCACTGTCAATCAATATTTTGGGAAGGATTCCACACAGCATCCACCACGAGTGACTTCAGCAAGGTTGTCCCAGCTCGAAATCTGGCACTCAGTGGCTGCCTGGAGCGGGATCCCACCTCAACCCCTTCCTGCTCCTATACATGTACAGGACTGACTCCCACCAACTTCCATGGGATATACACCATGCAGGCCAAACGTCAGCAAAGCTTGATCCTATATACACAGAAGAAAATGGGCATATCATACCTCAGGGTTGAACATGGTGCAAAGAAATTTAGAGAATAGGGCCAAGGTGGAACATGCAGAGCAACCAGAATTACAGTACCTACAGTTGAGCTCTGCACATTGTGCTTTCACACCTAGAGCACACAATGCTATGGATGCGCCAGTTTAGGCCAGGAGGACCACTTCAAACAGCCCTGTACGGCATCACATTTCTGTTTTTCCCTCCTTTCCTTCTCTCTTTCTTTCTGCTAATTGCAGTGAATCTGGGTTGATGTTCCATAGGGTTGCAAAGGGAGAAAGAAGAATGTTACAATCATTCAAACCTCCCAGAGATGAAAAACAGAACTTCTCTCCTTTCTGTTCAAGGAAAAGCTTGGCTTATTCTTCATAGACATGGATTTTCCAGGAAAGTAATAGCATTAGCTATTAATTAGCTATATTAGGTACTTTAAATAAAGAGATTTCCCTTTTATTATCTATAGACTGCTAAGACTATGATTGTCTCACCTCTTCTCTGGATTATTGTTAATTTATTATTTGCTGGCAATTTATCTTCTTCCATTAGGCATTAGCTACATAGTATTTGCTAAAATTGACCAAAGGGTGAAGAAATCCATGCACCAATTTAAGTGCCTTCAAGATTATCTCACTCAAATAGAGGTTTTCTTCCTTCTATCACTATGGTATAATATAAATACTCCTATAATCATGTGGATCTTTTGAAAGGTAGAACAGTTTTATGGTTAAAGCACTGAGATGCAAGATCAGACCTCAGTCCAGGGCTCTGCTGTTCACCTGCTTCATGTCCTTGAACTTATGAGTAAATAAGCCTTTGCCTCAGTTCTCCCAGCTATAAAACATGGATTATAATGTTCATGCTGTCTGTAACTTGCCTATTTTTGCTGCAAACCCTTCCGGGCAAGGGCTGTCTCTTCCCATATGTGCGAGGACACTCTGGCTCCCAACCAAAGTCTTTGGATCCAGATTTCAGAAAGTTTTGCTCAAGGAAGGACATTTGTCAGACACGGCATCTGCCTGGAGGCAGCACGACAAACTTGGAGACACAAAAAGGAGACCTAAAAGGAGAGAACTGCAACCTTGACCACTGACACCACAGCCTGAGTTGCTTCTTGAGCACATTGGGGAAGCAGAGGGATCCAGGACAGACACCATCTGTCTGCTTGACAGCTCTGGGGACAGAGGCAGCCCTAAGCCTTGGCCCCTGGTACTGCTGAAATGGACCCTGATCTCTTAAAACTCTTGATGATCAGCCAGGAATATCAGGGATAGCCACAGTTTAAACTCTGTAGCGCTGCCGGCTTCACAAACTGGCTTGTCTCTAAGTAATTAATGTCCATAACACTTCCACCCTCTTTCCTCCAGGGATGTAGATATATAAAGTTTTCTGCATTTCTTCTTCTGACGGATGGTCATTTCTAAAAATATTTTTACAAAAGAACCGCCTTTGATAGCAATTAAAAACGCGACACAATGTAGCGCCAGAAGCCATTTAAGAAAACATAAATCACAAGGTGTGCATCCAGTTCCTGATACCAACCTGTCTCCACAACTACATGATATCTCCTTAAAATTTCTCCCTGACATTAAACCAGTGTTGTCAACCCCCTGCTCAATTCTGCAGGTTAACTAAGCTGAAGATGTGTGATGTATAAGCAATCCAAAAATACTTGCTCCCTAATTCTCTCATTATGTTTGTGCTTGGGTTTCCTGTCTCTGCCTGTCTGCTGTGTCTATCCATATCCATAATTGTGAATCACACCAGCCAATTTCTATCATCTTTGACAGAAGATACTAAGCTTCTACCTACTACCTTAGGAAATCTACAGATGGGTACAGGAGAGAGAAGATATTAATACCTCTATGAAGGGAAATACAAGGAGAAGAGCTCAGTCCTTATTTCTTCTGTTTGGCAGTGCTAATTAGACCTGGTGGTCTTAATCAGTAGATGTGGAGCTCACACGCAGCAATAGCATATGCTCTTTCTGGCCCAATTAACTAAGCAAAGACAGGTAGAGGATGAAACAGGTGCTGGTTAACCCACAGTGGGAAGTAACTGCAAAGAGGATGTAGAAAGTTGCTGAGAAAATGCTACGTGGAACTCAAATTAAGTCAGGAGACCCGAAAGATCCAAGGAGCAAACTGAGATAATTTGGTGAAGAATCAGAAAATAACACAGGAAAAGAAACCTGGGGATTGCAAGGAAGAACCAAGTGCTGTGGGTCTGAAGGATTACAGGGGAGAGTATGAATCTTTCACAGAGAAGCATGGGGATAGAAAACTAGTGGTAGCTGGAACCACAGGAAGGAATACAGGGGCTGGACAGTTAGGTGTAGACTGTTGGTCGAGTGGCGACAAAGGTCACGAGCTGTGAGTAGGGAGCTGACGCTGGATACCACCCCACACTGACAAATAATACCGATTATTTTAATTTACAAAGTAGTTTAATTGGCAACACCATTTCCAGCAGTGAGCTGAACTCAAACCAAGAGGAAGACCCGACTTCAGGCACTTCGAAGTACAGATTTGCTCTGAAAGGTATAGGTACATTTCAGATTGTGAGGGAAGGCACTTTGATGACTTTACCAGATCCTCCTCTCTCATGCAAGAAAAGAATAGCTTTTTTTTTTTAAGGTTTAATTGCTAGCTGAAGCCACTTATCTAAATATCAGAACCGGGGGGAGATGGAAAGGAAGCAGGCAAGATCTAATTCTAGTTTAAAGCCAGTGCTTAGACTAGTTTTTAATGGAGCTGAACTATTTTGTCCATTTTTGTTACTTGCTACACTGGCCAATAGGCAGAAACACAGAGCTGCATTAGTAACTGGACTTTTGCTGTATTAGAGAGACAAATATTCTCAATAGAAAACATGCGATAACAGCAGAGACAGACTAGAGATGAAGCTGGCCTTGTGTATTTTACAACTCATAATACACAGGATTTTAAGTCAAAAAACCCAAGTAAAAGAGGATTAGATCCCTTGTCAGCTGCATAATGCATGTGCTTTCATGCTGATATGCCCCAGGTGAACTGCATCACGTGAGTATGGTTTTCCATCTACAGTTTCCCAGCATGAACTATGGAGTCTCTAAGCTGCTAATTACACTGACAAATATTGTCTCACCAGCAGGCTATCTGGCCGCTTACACCTCCACACCTCTTCTTAGGTTTGACTGTAAGCTCCTTGGGGTCTGGAACAACTCTGCTGTTTGAGAACAGAGCATCTAACACAACAGTGATCTAATCCAGACTTGGACACCTAGCTACTAATATTATGGTAGCTACAGTAATGAATCATGGACTATTAACAAGAATCACAGCAGAAGCTGTTGCACGCAATATCTAGTTCCCAGGCATGCCGTCATTAACCCTAGACTTGATCCTGTTTTGTCTAATTCTGTTTTCATTACACTCATAAAAATAAAATATAAATTTTTTTGGCAGCAAATCTGATGCAAGAGTAATCATATAAGGAAGCAAAACATTTTTTTTGCACAAAAGAAGTCATAACTAAAATAAGGATACCAGGGAGTTATTATTAAGAGTATGCTTAATAATAGCGTAGCAGAAATATCTTACAGATGCAGGTACAGGCAACATTATGAATTGCTGAGAAAGGACTATTGATAAAAGTGCCTTGCAATCTACCCCAGATATCCCACACAGACATGGCAAAAGGCAGAACAACAGGCAATCTGACAATTTTATTACAAAAATGTCCTGAAGCCTTCTGATTCAAGGATAATTTGGAAAACAATAAAGAGAACAAGCTGTGTCTGTAACGTCAGGATCTCCCCTTTCAAATGAAGACCTCACTTACACATGAATCGCAGGGCGTATTATATCCCTCTCCTTGCATCATTATTCCAACTGCCCAACATGTCATGGCCAGAGAGCGGAATGAATTATAACTTCCTGCTTCGGAAGGGAATCAAAGTCTCAGAGGGTTTAAAAATGACTAATCTTAAGGATGACAACTAGAGTATTTTTTGGTCACGATTATGAAGAGTTTTCTTTCATCAGCTGTGTTGGAAAGAACATCATGATTCAAACATCTGTTCTTCTCATAAGCTTCACTCCTCATTACGAACGAATCTGTGCCTCTCTCAAACCCTTCTCATGGAGAACACTCACAGCTCTCCCATTACTCCCACTAACTCTTTCAAAAGCGTGTTTACTAACACAACTGCTTAAATACACAATAACTGGGGCTTAACTCTGAGCATCAGGTTTCCCAGCACTGAACATAATGGGGTTGCAAAGCTTAGATATTTGGTGACTTGCACTACAAAGCCACTTACAATTATCAACTGGATGATTTTTTCCACGAGCGCTCGCAGGCAGCACTAACTCCCAGCGCCCTCTCAGAGCTGATGGGCAACAGCACGTCTCCGTGCACTGTACCCTGGCCCTGACACCAGCTAGAACCAAACCTCCACAGGAAATTTCAGGAGAACTTGGCAGTAGGATGCTATGGATAAAGGTGGGTTTAGACAGCAGCAGGGTTTTCTCTGAAGAAAAATAGAGAACATCTGGTAGGTCAGATCACCAGAGGAGGCAAGTGATACAAAGCATTTTTTAACAGGTCACCAGCACCCAGTCGCATTCTGATGGATGGCATAATCCGAACAACAGAGTTGAGCTTCTGCTCCATGATGTTGAGTTTTCTTTCCCTCAACATGACAAAATTCACAGTTGTGCGAATTCAACATTAGCTGTTTCTTGAGCTACAGGAGATATTATGTTGACTTTACTGATGGAGATTCAAAAGAAAATATACTTCTCAACAGCAGTAAGCCTTCACAAAACCAAAATTCAGCTCATCAACTCACCTTCACCTTGCTTAATTCTGCCCCTCTATAAAGTCACTTAAGGACTGCAGAGGAGAAAAAAAGCTCAGTATTAAGAGTTGGCTGCTAATCCTGACAAAACATCAAGCATGAGCTGCAACACACAGAATGGTCCACTTTCCCCTACTTACCAATCTCTTCCTCAAAATTAAACTTCTTTGCTCATCATTACACAGGGGAAAGGAAGGATGACATTTCCCTATTTCTCTCCCCTCCTTGTCTCTCTTGCACCCAATGAGTTGGGGGGGCTGCTTACTACAAAGCCGCAATAAGTCATATAACCTCTACTTGTCAATTCCTACCTGAACAATCTTGCTTCTTGGCTGTAAACAAGTTTTAAGCATCTACTAATGACTCAGCCTGCTAGGTAGGATTGTTACTAACACCACCACCATCATCATCATGATTTACTAGTGACG
>JAOXJM010000079.1:42952970-42969030 GCA_026413425.1 Tringa solitaria
CCGCCCCCCCCCGGGACTGGACGGGACACCTACTCCTTCCTTTCAATTGCTTAACAGCCACGCCTGAATCCTTTCAAAATGTAGCAAATGCTACCTTCCACGGTTGGTAAATAGAAGTAACAGTGTTCTGCCTTTGCAGCTTATGTTCCAAACAGCTGTTTTCAAATGAAAGAAGGTGCAGATAATAGCTAGTCAGATAATCAGAAGAAAGGAGGAAAGAGACAGGTTGATTATAAAATTGATGACAGCCCTCCTTTCTAAGGAGGAAAGATGATAAGGAATAAACAAAGGAGGAGAAACCAAAGGCTAGTTTGGCACAAGAACCCTGTGGCCATTCATAAGTCTTAGCTGGAAGCTAAAGGTTTTTCTCACTGACATCTTCTTGTACAGTGTTAACTTCCAGCCAGTATTTAAGGAAGTTTCTAAGCCTGAAATACAAGCTGTGGTGTATTTTAAGTGCAGTCATTTAAAGTGCAGTTAGCTCTCAACAGAATTAATATAAGACGCGCTTGTATCTGAAGAGGTTCCAACCTAATCTAACAAAACATTGATACACACATGTTCTTCCTGAGTACGCCACAGGTTCACGTTAGCCCCATGTGGTCCTCAAGCCTCTGCTCAGGATGGCTGCTGCCAAGCACCGTCCTCATCGGCATGCCTCTCCTTCTGAGCATCAATAGATTTACAGTAGAAAAAGAAGTGCAAGTAATGCTTATACTTCCAAGGCTACTCAAAATTATTAGAAATCTCAAGATGAAAGAGCCTTTGAAGGGTGTTAAGGTGTCTCCCTCCTGCTCAGAAACACCCTCACATCAAGCCTAGGCAGAGTCCAAGTCAGCAAATGTCTTGGTACCTTTCTGTTGTGGAGTTCCTTCCTACAACCAGCTCATGTGCAGAGAAGCACAGTGAAAACCTCACATCAGGAGATGCTGAGTTTGTCCACGGTGCACAGGGAATCACAGGGCCCGGTGACCAGTGTGAAGAGTCACTGCAGCAGCCCCAGAAGTATCAAAAGCAAAACCACGCTGTCAGAGAATGCCATAAAGCTTCCAAAGCTTCCTCAGCTCCAAATGCTGCAAATGATCTGTACTGATACCCCAGAGCAGAGGAACGTGAGCTTTATCACCCATCCCTGTAATCCCTCTGCGCCACCTTGGTGGTTTCTGCTACTTCTCCTCTTCCTCCAACCCAGGGATGGAGGGATGCCCAGCCTCGAGGGATGCCCTTACACAGGAGGCAACACAACAGTCACTTTGTCCTGCACCCCTACCTTCTTTATCACAGCACTGTCACACACCTGCAGCATGTTATTTCTGCTGCTAGTTTGCACTGTTACCTTTAGTCACTACAGAGACAAAGGACAGGACAGACAGCAACGCTCACAAGGTATTATATCCTGGCTTTATCTCCTAACCACGGATGCAGTGACCCTGTGTAGGAAATGCCACTTCTGACATACAATTGTTTCCCTCTTTTCATTTCAGACTTGCCCACTTCTAAAACTGTGGTGTCCCAGCAGCACCAAGAGGCTACGGAGCACTCCATGGACATACTCATTATTTTAAGAGCAATAATTTAAATGTGTCAGTTAAAGATGGGACCTGCAGAAACAATTTAAGCTTTGCACAGTAGACATCTAGGAATTTACTTTATCACCAGCGGAATATCATCAATGGAGAAATGGTGAATGCAATAAAACTGCCCATTACTTTAAGACTTAGAGGCTAATTTAATCGTTCATTTAGTACTTGCCCGCTGCTGCGAGGGTTATTCTGGGGCCATGGGAAAATTCCTGAAGCATGCAGGATGACTGTAAGCAGCCTTATGCTGCCCTCCGCCCTGGCAGAGGCTGGCAGGGAGCCAGCCTGCAGGCACGCTGGGATGCTGGATGTGCTGGCTGTCCCCGACGGGACCGAATGCCGGGGCTGGGGCGGCTCCTGCCCTGCTGCAGTTCTCCATCCAAGAAGGCAAATGCTCCTTCCCAAACTGCTGGGCTGCTTGGGCCACGGTTTTCAAGAGGAGTAGCAGCACTGAAATTTAGTGCAACAGCAAAAGACACCCTAAACCTTGTCTCTCAGGGACAGGAGAGGCTGGCACACTCAGCCTTTATCTGTCTCCCACAGCCCCTGGCAGGTCTGGGCTGCCACGGCTTGTGAGATAGAGAAGATCACAGATGAAAAGCGAACCGCCCCATACTTGTGCATGTGCTTTACACAGCCTGAAAACCTAGAGGGCCAAATTTGATCCTTGATTTCCATTTCCTTCAAAGTCATAGGGCAAGGAGAGACCACATACTGAATTAAACTAGAGGGGTGGTGAGGAAATGGATAGATTTATGGGCTTATAAAAGTTCAAGAAGTCCAAAAGCAGCCTCGTACCCAATACATACACTTACATGTCCAAGTCCATATGTCCATGTACACACAGATCCCAGATCACACACTATTACACTAATACAGATTCTACATTCTGTAGCTTGCCTTTAAAGTTGTGCTTCATCTTTCTATTTTTTCATCAGTATCTTGGCAGTCTCAGAAGCATGGTACAGCATTTTTGGGGGGAATAGGGAAGATTAATTTTGCTCACAAAAAAGCAGAAAAAACATGAAAGATTTAAAAATACCCCATAATCCTATAGTCCGTTCTCTGTAAACCAAATCCTTGCCGTGCTTTTCAGATGTCAAAAAATGACAGCTTGTGAAATTTCAGGAAAAAAAGGTCCAGAATGGACTGCCCACTGACTGATGAATATCCTCAAATAATCACTCATTATTAATAGCTTTTTCCCCCCTGCTTAAGTATAATCTCACAGAAAGAACGTGTCCTAAACCGGAATAATCCAACACCTTTTTATTAACAGCACCACAGAGGAGGTAACTTTTACCAACTGAATAGAAACTTTGTGTGTGTGTTTGTTCATGCTACTCCTCAAAGGATGCAGAGCGTGAACCTTCTCTAGCTTGCTGAGCAGAGGGGAGATCCTGGGAAGGGGACCACCATCCCACTATGCCTTACATCTCACTCTCTGTGATCTTTTACAGACACCTCCTGAGCTCACCGAAACCCTTGTTTAGGTTGTGTTGTAAGGCCAGCGCGAAGACAACACTTCACCCCTAAAGAATAGCAGTATTTCACCCTCCCCTGCCCTGCCCAAGTGAAGTTACAACAACAGAAACTTGAGCACTTTGCCACCCACTCATTCTGCCCTCATGCATTTCTTTCTTCCACTTCATAAAAAGTCTTTCAATTGAAATCCACTCCCATTTCCCAAAGTTCAGTATTCTCTCTCAGTATTTCAAACTTGTGCTTGTGAGAGCAGAAATTATGTTCACTTATAAATAAAACTGAAATGAATACATATGTATAAGAAAATATTGGCAAAACAAGTATCTGCTCATCACATGACAGAGGCAGCACAGGTTCCCTCTACTGCTTGTTTTCAGTCTTCTGAGACAATGGTCTCTTGAAAGTTTTCTCTTTCTTGAAGAGGAGAAAAAGTGCAATTTCCTTGATCTAACGCCATTATTTTCAATTCTGGGGATGAGGCAGTATTATGCTTGCCCTTGCTCCGCCAAATCATTCTCATCTTTCCTGAGGTACGACTCCCTGCAGGGGCAGGGCATCACAAACCAGAGCAGCATGCAGCAACACTGTCACATCTCTCAGATGTTCTCCATTTGTATCAACACCATCTTACACCCTTTCCACCCAGAGCTGAAAGCAGGTTCTTGCCAAGCCAAAAGCAAGACAGCTGCTTTGACGATGGGTATAGTATCTCCCATCAGATACAGGAGGCTTTTAAAATAAAAAAAAAAAAAAAGGAGATTACAAAAGCATGAACTAACCCCAGAAAAAATAAAGTGATCCAGGAGCTAGAGGTGTTTTCTTCTTACTCTTTTTTCAAGCCTCCCCAGTCTGTTGAAGCAGCCTCCTTGTGAAACTATGCTAACAAGTAAAAAGGTCATACCTGTGTAAGCAGATGACAGGATGCTGTGTCTGGTTGTTAAACAAGGGAAACTCTCTGTTCCTATAAAGAAATAGAAATACACACTCTATTTAGTTTCTGTTCAGTGAATTTAGCATTAACTCAATAAGGACTAAAAGATGCTGCATATTTGTACGCTTATGTCTGAGTCTTTTTCCCTCGGGTCTACTTCCCAAGGCTCACTTGAGACACACTAACTGAGATCCCCTGTTATGCCCAGCCTGCTTTGGGACCACCAAGGAGCTGCTTAATCCCTAGACCTGCCCTAAGAAAAGCTGGCAATGGCTCCAAAAAGCTATTCATTGGGGAAGGCAAACAGAGCACAACATACTCCAAGACTCACTCCTTCCACTGGGAGATAGGGCAGGGCTTCTATATGCAGTTTTCTGATGCAGGAGGATCTCAAGCAGGAATGAGGAAAGTGATTGCAAAGATGCCCAAAAAGTAATGGAAGAAGAGCAAGAGTCCCCCACGGACTTCCCAGTATGACACTTCAGAGCAGCTGAAGATACACCAATGGAGGGAACTACTCCAATTTCTTCTTAAAACTGTTTTTCTTGCCTCGCTTGTATAGCAGTATGACATCCTCCCACAGTAACATATTGCAATGATACTCCCTTTTGGTGTCCTCATTTCTTCTAAAGGACCAAAGGTAACAGAATCATCATCAGTAAAACTACACTGCTGATATATATATATATAAAGAGAGAGAGAGAAAATGCAACATTATTTTGCTGTTCAAGAATGTAACTGTTGACTGTTTCTTCTACAAGTCCTTAATGCATAAATCACACTTTTACATCAACCAATGATGGTATTCAGTTGAAAATTTAATCAGCTGAATTTTAAAAGTGAGCACTTTGCATGTATCTGAATAAATATTTTGAACATGTTCCTGATACAGGTGTTAAAAGAACAGAAATGAGCTGGCATGTAAGACACTCATGTGAAAAATATACTGAAAGGAATGTTCCTCGTTGCAAGCCTAGGACACAGAAGCTAATGACCCACTCCAGTGGTGACAGCAGCTACAACCCTAAGTCCTTACGTAGTAATAGTGTTGCATACCGACCAACTTGAAAGCACAAATACATAGCATTGATGTACCAATTACCAGACAGCCAGGCCTGCTGTACTCATCCTCCAGTAACAATTCAGAGAGAAATTCTCCTCCTACTTAGAGTGAGGAAGGTCAAACCCTTGCAAAACACTAAGAAATCATCAGAGATCCTCGTTAGAAAACCTAAATCATCAAAGCCAAAACCTCCACCAAGGAAATATTTTAAGCAGGACTGTACATGTAATGACCAGTGTAACACAGGCAGACAAGAAAAGTTTATATTGACAGTGGCTGTATCACCTTCTGCAAGTTTTCTCCAGTTTATCTGGGATAAATAGCAAAGGATACCACAGACCTTACTACCCCTTTTGTGACTCTCTTTGCTCAGTGAGAAATGCTTGGACACCAAACGCAGACAGCCTGTTGAAATAGCCTCCTTTGCATGGCCTGCTACACACCCTCTCTCCTTATTGTAAGTCTTTGATCAGAGTCCACCAGGGAAAACATTACAGCTGCAAGCAGCAGACGGACACCAAAGTGGCTGCAATCAGAGATGAAGGGGTCTTCTTGCCACATGCATCTTTCAGTATCTCCTAAGTATTACATGGACAGCTGGTACTATTACCTACATTTAAGGTTTCAGTGTTTCTCACCTCTCAGGTGCTTGTAACTTCGCTGATTTTAATTGTTCAGAAATTAATTCCCCACGTATGATATGTGACTCAAGCTAATGCTTTTGTTTGGGAGTTTTTTGTTTTAAAGCATCAGCAAGAATGAGCCAGGCATTTCCAGGAACTAGAATGGTGAGAAATACATGACTAAAACCAAGTTAAAAAAAAAAAAGATAGTATTAAGACAATGATAAAAAAGTAGGATGTAAGTATACAATTAGAGAGAATCGTAATGCATAGAAATAGAGGGGACTAACCTTAAGTTGGAAAACAGTTCAACCATTTCCTATTTCCAAGCCTGGATTTTCTCCTTCTTTGACACTGAGTTAGTCTCCTTGCCTGCACCATGTCACTGGCATAAAGCTGTGCTAAATACAGGGCTTCATCAGTTTGCCCAGGTTAACACCTAGCGAGAACTGAAAAATCTTGCTGTCTTGAAGGGGGAAGGTTTTAGATGGTTCTGATGGCAAATACATGGCCGTGACCACTCCACCTTACTGCAGAGGCTGTCAGCAGAGTGTACCATTTACTTACATGCAATAACGAGTTACACTAAATGAGCTATGCTGGCTCCAGCCAGCATCAATTCTACCTACCCGCAGGATGAAGAGGAATGTTAAGCTAATTAAATTTGCTGTGGCTCAGCAGAAAGATCGATGTTCTTGACAGCTGAGTGTTCAGCACTCAGCGTCCCAACAGCCCTCTGATGTGTCACCGATGCAAAATAACGCCATGTAGTCAGAACCAGAGGAGGTGGATGCACGCCTCTTGGGAAAGATAAATGCAAAAGACAGAGGCATTCAACAGGGACATTAGCAGAAGGAGGGACACACCTACAACAAGTCCCAGATGATCAGATGACATTTTTAATGAATTAAGAAAACCCAGTATACTGGCTTAGTACTTTCACAGTCTACTATACCAGCATTGAGCATACCCACTAATAGTAAGAACTGAGGCCTCAATCACCTCTCTGCTGAAGGTCTACCACAATAAATGTGATTCTAGCTGGCATCACAATACCAAAAAGACCAGACAATCAAAATACAAGATGCCAGAAATGGGAAGCAGTTTTGCTTCCCCAGGAATTTGCTGGGGACAGGCTGTGACAGCATTTCCACCTCTTGCTGACTGGGAAGAAACTGAGATGTTTCAAAGATTCCTCCCCTAGAAAACAGGAGAGACACCCACCCAACACAGAGGAGCCAACATCTGCGCATCGGGGACAGCTATTTAGAAAGCAAGAAGTTAATGTTTAAGTGCCTGGTCAGTACCTGGCACCACATATAAGAACAGGGTTTTCCACTTCTTATGAGCATCTTCTGATAACCACAGCAGAGAATGCACCAAGAAAGGTTTCTTTATGTTTGTTTTTCTCCATAGCCTTTGGACAGAAGTCCCTGAAGAAAATGTCCCAATAAGGAATTCATTGAAATTAGAACAGTCTTTAGAAAAGCTTTGTCCTTTGAACATGCTGGCTTGTCGGTGCTTTGGTGCCAGGACCGCAGGGGACAGCACCTTGGCTGCTCTGAGCATCACCCTTTCCAAGGGACTGGGCACAAAACGGACGAGCTATGTTTCAGTCCTAATGGGAAGCTGCCATTCAGAGACCCTTCAATCTTGGATATAAAAATCTTTATCAGATCAAGCAAGTTTATCACAATGAATACACCTTTCTGAAGTCTTGTTCACAAATAGAGACTGGTAAGTGCATTTGGCATACAGTTTTTCTGTTTAGCGTATGGTTTTGCTGTTGATGTAGACTAGCATGGGTCTAGACAGCTAGAAGCACTGTGACCTAGTACAAAATGGGTAAGGATACCTCTTTATTCTGGCTCTGACATTCGCCTACGGGTAAAGCATCTCACTGACTGCATCCTCCTGCCCATGCTATATATATTAGGGATTGCATTTCTTTCTTTTTGTTAAACACTTTCACATTTACCTGTAAAAATTGATAGAAAAAAACCCAATGTGCATACACATTCATATGCACAGCAGAGGACTAAGGCTCTCCTTCATGCACAATGTATTTGTAACTGTTCTTCACTAATGTGCACCTACTTTTGCTTTTCAAAAAAACTTTCAAAAAACCCTGGCTTGATAGATGTGTATATTTATACATTTTATTCAATTTAAAAATATAATCTTTTACAGGACCTATTTCTCTCTTTTTCATTTTGGGGGACTTTTTCAAAGACTCCTGTATGACCTATCCAACAACACACCAGTTCTGCACGGTATCTGTGATGAAAATTATAAAGACTAAGTGCATACTTCTCCTAAGCTCAGAAAGGAGCTGTGCTGTCGTCCTGAGGGGTGACCCCATCCACCCGAGGCTCTGATTCTTCCTTGCAGAGATCTATTAGCTTCACCGAGTTGCCTGCAGAATTGCACATTTAAGAGTATAAACTCTTCAGTCTGGGAGCTTGGTTTTTTGCTACATATTCCCCCAGAGCAGCATGCAAGCAACGATAAAAACGTAAACTGTCACAAATTACTTTTAAGCATTTAGCGTGTTGCCCAACAATGCATTATACACCTTAGTCTGCAAACACTAATGGATCTGATCCATTAGCACCAAAGCTTTCCACATCGCTTTTTCCTTTTAGACTACACTCTCCTACTCCTTCCTACTCCCCACCCTCCTCACGCTTTCCCCTTGGCAGCAGAGGCTTAAAATAAGATAACAAACATTTTTTCAAAGGGATGCAAAGAAAAATAATCTGATATCTGGAGGGCAGAATTCACTACACATTCATTATTCAGTTTCAAAAGCGCTAGGAAATGAAGGTCAAATATATCTGAATTTCAGCTGGTGTTAATGTGGATAGCGAATGTCCTTAAAGCACTGCAGCTAAAGGAGGCAATCCAGAGACCGGGTTATGCTGGTGTAAATTGCTGACAATCAGCAGAAGTCAGCAGCTTTCCCCGGCTGCAGACATGGCCCAGAAATTCAGTAAGGACTGCAGTAGGATGGTGCCTCAACTGGAGAATCAAGAGTCTGGTGCCACCCTGACTGAAAAAAAACACATAGCAAAGCTGTTGCCACCAGTTTGAACGGGCTTTAAGCAGCACATAACTCAGTACTCCTTTCACTCCTAGAACATGCCTACCTCTGAAAGCTGGCTTAGCAGCACTGTTAGAAAGTGCTCCCTTTTGACCCAGCTGATCTAGAAAAAGTTTCAGTGCCGCAAAAACAAGCAATGCTGATCTTGCCGTCACAAATTTATTTACTCCAAAAGCTATTAAATTGTGTCTGTGTTACAAATGACTGGATTACTCTTAACACTTTTTAATACCGTCCACTTAAGTAGCGCTGCTTGTCCGGTGACTACAGAAATCTCCTTTTCACTAAAATACGCACATCAAATTTTTCACTAAGTTAAAAGAATTTTTTAAAACCCTACAACTTGAGAAAAGTCTTTTCATGGAGAAAAGCATCTTGGGGCTGCTACTGCTAGTCTGAGCAGCTCACGGCCACAACGGTTGAGGAGACAGAGTCAGGCTTGGTTATGGCTGTGAGGAGGAGGATGGAGCTCTCTCAGCATCCAAGAATCTTGGGTAACTGGAGCCTGAAAGACGCTGCAGGCAGAAGACACTGTTCAATCATTTATGGAAATCAAGGTTAGCAGTGTCAGCATAGTTGGCTTGGGAAGAAACAGTTTCCTCATCCTATTGGCACAGAAGTAACTTGGCTACGTTAGTGGCTGCCAGTAAGGAATAAAGAAAGGAAACAGAGAAGGACAAGGAAAGCAAAGGATAAAATGAGTACATCAATATTTTCACAGCTTGCATACAGCAGCCCAGCTAGGACCCCAAGGGGGTTTACGTTTCAGGAACCTCAGAGACAGAGACAATTGCTACATTTGATGAAAATGTACAGTGTCTGGGTTTTACAAATGGTGTTGCTAATAGTGTATCTGATTTTATAAATAGCAGGGAAAGAAATTGTTTTGATGACAATTACTTTGAGGCATTTTGCTGTGTTTACTGGCATAGAGCTGTCATTAACACTCCATTTCTCTTAACTATAACTTACTTCTTTTGCAGTTGCTCAGTGAAGATAGGTCTGGGGGCTGTTTTCCTGGTCTTGTCAAAATGAATTTTAATGCATACTGCTAGAAAGATGTGCCACCTGCTATTTTATATCTATAATTTATTGTATAATGAGTTCCTATAAATTCTTATGATAGCTTAAGAGACTTGTAAAATGAATCATTGGCCTATTTTTTTCTTCAGTTCATCAGCAAAGCAGAAAGAGTTCGGGTCACTTTGAGTTCCTCCAGACGCAGTTCTGGCTGGCTTCCTCCACAGAAGAATCCGACCTCTAGGAGAAGGGCCACTGTAAGACTCTCACTGCTAACTGAGAGATTCTGACATTGCAATGAACCACATTTTTTGCCATTTGTTTTAAGAAGCCTCAGCTATTTCAGATACCCATTAAACCATTCTATGGACAAAAATCTAAGTCTACACATACTGGAGAGGAAAAGCTCACTAGAGACTATTTTCTGGACAAGCACTGGCTGCTACAGTCATTTAGTGGAAAAGAAACCAACAACCCTGCAAGTTGGTAGCCAAGAAACAGTATTGAGATCTGGGACTGAGAAATCTTTCACCTATTAGGAACACAGTGTCCTCACCTGAGTATCACACACCAGAAGATATATTCTCACACTACGGTTTAGCTCCCCCCTGCCCAAAACTACCATTAGAAGCTGGAGACTTTTCAGTTTGGGACTTGACTTTAGTCTTCCCTACCTTTCGGGGCCAAAACCTTGCCAAACACTACTAATAAGTTTGCAAGAAGTGATGGGGATTTCTTAATTATTTTTTTAAATTATTTTGTAAATGAACAGAAAAAAGAAAGAAAAGAAAAAAACACAACAAACCTACTTCAGAATAAGGGTACTATAACACATGCATCTTATTAAACCCTGCATTAATCTGTCTTTAGACTAACAGCACTTTCTAAAACAAACCGTATCCTTCAGTAAGCTCATGGATGCAAAACCAAAAGTGTGTGTTGAAATGAGACTGTTCCCAAGCAGAGCTCTCGCAGCGAATAAAGCCAAGATTGCAGAGGGCTTTCTCTCTCAGCCACGAGTGACAGACACCATCAACAGAGAAAAATCAGTCATTGCCTTTCATCTCCTTACAAAAGCCTTGACAGCCAAGCTGTTGCAAACCAGGAGTATAGGAGTCTTTCCCTCAGACATCCCAGTTATTTGGGGGGAGGAAAAGGGGAGGGAGAAGGGAAGGAAAGAAGAGGTCCTGAGGAGCTGTGACAAAGTGTCAGGGCAAAGTGTCGTGATAAAGCATCACAATGAGACTGATGTCTGGGCAGAGCCACTTCCAGCCTTGCTACGCATGGATTTAGGGAAGCTGAAGATGCGCTGCCCAGAGCAGGAAAGACCCTATGCATCTGGACGAGCCTGGTGTAAGTACACATCACAGACCAGCCACAGGTCTGTGCTGCCTACACGGCTACTCCAGGGAGACACTTCAACCCAGCAGCAATCAGGGCATTTTCTCAGTCGCTGTTCTTGATTATGGTCCTACCTCAGCAGTAGAAGATTCACCCCAGAGGGAAAGAGCAGTACCTTACTCCGTGCTAAGCTCTATGCTGCTCTGGTTTCCAGGCTCTCGTGTCCAAATTTAAAGGTGGGTATCCTTTCCCTACAGCACCCAGGACCGTAACACAGATATAGCCTATGCATGGGGTAGAGGTGAACAGACAAGGAAGCTGCAGGTATTGACTTCCAAAGGACAGCACAGGAGTCTTTCACTGTTACTGAGGGACTTAAGGAGGCGGGAAGGGGGCTTTCTGCAGCTGAGAAATGATGCACATAAGAGAGGGGGTTAGAAAGCAGGGGCTGCTGCACTGGCTTGGGTCCATCCTCTTGCTTGAGGATCCTTTTCTATGACATCAGTTCTGTTCATCCTGCAGATTTTCCTTTGATACACCAGGCAGACAGTTTCCTCAGTACATCCTATACCCAAGAGTCAACAGTATTTCAGAGGTGTGATGGAAATGAAAAGTAAGACACAATAAAAATATGTCACTTTTTTTTGGCTTGGCTTGCGTTTACTTTTCTTGTTGGTGTGATATTATACAATTTAAGGATGTCAAACTTCAGAAGACAATTCTGATGAAAAAGTAGCAGAAACCCATTTTACAGGTCTGTAGACCTCCTGTGAGTGACAGTGTTACTGCCTGAGACAGGGGAAAAACAAGATTTCTCAGATCCTACCTCTAATAATATGGTCAAACGTATATTGCCAGCGTTGCCCTTGATTTAACACGGTGCGTAACCCCATACTCCTGTAGTAACCAAGTGCAGCCTTTTCCCAGTGTGCCTGTTAACACAAACTACATTATGCCAGCTCAGGATTCAGGGCTGCTCTGGGGCTGTATGGGGAAGCCGCTTCAGCCTACGGCTATGTCCACAGGTTCCTGTAATCAGATGGTGGCATGTTATCTCCAATATCAATGCTCAAAAGTTAAATTTACAGAGTGGAGAGAAGGCTGTGCAAATTGTCCAGTACCCATGGTAACTGAGTTTATGCTGCAGTTTTGCACTGAGATGGATATATTTGAGATAATAAGGACCAAAGCACCAGATTAAATAAGGAAGGGACAGAACACATTGGCTTGAACACATTTTCACAGGCACGGCTCCAACATTGTGGCATATGTGCCACCAGTGATGCCCAAGATAAATACAAATGGCATAAAAACATTGCCTGAAGACCTCCACCTGGGAGCAAATGTGACAGGGAATGCAGTACAGGTTAGCAGGCATTCCCAGCCTTTTTTTTTTTTTTGAAGAAATTTTAGTACCATACTCTGTATTTCTGCTACTTTCTTCTCTCCAGTTCAGAGCATCCTAGGCAAGCAGTGGTGTAGCAGTACTGACAACATTCCATGGCGCATTATGGAAGTTTTACTAGCACTATTTCAGAACAAGCCATATCGCTTTGCTCATGATCGTATTCACAGACCCATTTCACACGCATCCCAGTAACGCATGCACTTCCCATAAGCATACAACTGCAGAGCAAAAGCTCCCAGAGGCTTTAAATCTTTTATCTCCTAAATCACCTCTAAACTGCTTATCTCCATTAGCAATCTGGAATGCACAAGTCACCTGTCACAGGGTGAAGGGGATTTAAGTAAAGCAAAGTCTTTCAGCAGTTGAAAACTGGAAGTTTTTTGCTTGCTTTGCCAGGGATTTTTTGGACATCCCCTGTCACCATTTCCTCTAGGCTTGCCTGAAGATCTGCACCTCCAGAGTCCTGAGAAAAATCTCACCGACATCCCCTGCACATCCCAGCCAGGCACCCCAGGGGCAGCATCTACAAACTGCTATCAGCCTAATCAGACCACGTCACACCAGCTCAGGAGGCACTAAGCAGCACTTCCCAGGAAACAACTTCCTTGTTCAGCTTCAGAGGTTTTGGGGAAGCCCCTGAGGTGCGGAACACTTTCACAAAAAGATATCCACAGACTGGACTTCAATGCTGGCAAGTGCCAGCCTCCCTTCTGTGCTGGGGTAGAGCTCATCAGAGGAACCAGAGACCACGACTGAGACATCACCGAGGTCTGCAGTGAGAACACAGAGTTAGAGATGAGTTAGGAGAGAACAGAGGATGACTATAGCCCTTAAGGAAAGAATCAACAGCATCTCTTTGCTGTGGTGGTTAAGTCGCAGTTGTTGCAGGCCAACTGCTTGACTCCGCTGCAGGAGGTGCCCTCCTGGTAGCCAGAGGGATGGAGAAAATAGTTACAAGTGCCTTGGCTGTTTGACTTTGTCATTCCTCTCGAATCTCAGCTCGCACTTGCCATGTCAGTAGGTCAACCCAACATGCTGAACTGTGACCTGAGTCACCTAGAGCCCTGGGACATTCTATGTCTTACTGCCCTTCCAGCGGGGGAGACTGCCATGGAAAAGACGGGTGGAGCACACATCGTGTGTGAGGAACATCTAAAGTCACAACAGTGAGTGCTGACAATTTTTGTCTGTCAGTCAGGAAGGCTGTGCACGGGACAACCACTGCACAATCCACCAGACACAACCACTAGGGAGTGCAGACTCCATGAAGCCACTCATAGTGGAAGGAGGCAAAGACTTGCATATATGCATGCCTTCCTATAATTCAGTAAGCAGCAAGGAAGTTTGTCTGTAAGAAGTAGCAATCTTTGAAAAAATTCAGGTCCTTCTCACTCAAATACCACCTATTGCTAAATCTGAAATATAGCATCACTTTATTTTCTGCTCAACCAGTGTCAATGCTTATAAAAGTGGACTATCTCTCCCAGGCCAGGGACTGCTGAAGTAACCATATGAGCCCGTAAAACTCCTCTTAGCACGCATCTGGTTCCTGCTTTGTACTACTAACCTGCTGATGACTCAGGTAAATGAGCAATGCTCCATGCCAGAGAGAATGTGATACCAGGACCAGTCAGGAAGAGATGTTTCCACTGTGAAATAGGACTCACCAGCAGTCACATATTCAGCCCCAGAACACAGGGTGGTTGGCACCACCATGTCCCCATCCAGGCCTTATCCCCTTTCTCCTGTTTTCCCCGCATTCCACTGTCCACCTGACTTTTTCCTCCTCCTTGCTAAACTCTTAAGAGCAACAAACTCGAATGACATTTGCCTAACATCAGACATTTAGTAAGAAATGTCAACTTCATTAGAAGATAAGTGATGCTTATGGGACATGGGTCCTGCAAATGCCACAGTCCCATGGTTCCCAGAAGTGTGACAGTTGGAAAACTGTCCAAAGAGACTGAAGTCCCTAAAGTTCTCCTGTCCCTGAATTCCCTAAAAACAAAAGCTTTTACTTTTGTATCTAATAAAGAAATTAAGAAAATATTGGCAAAATCTCTCCTCCTGTTCTTCCGGTTACATGAAAGCCCTTGCCTCTTTGCAATAGAATATAGGTTGGTTCAGCTGATAAGAATTCAGGTACAGCCATTTCACAGTATGTAGGTAAGAAATCTGTAAATATAGTGGTGGTATTGGGCAGAGAACTGTCACAAAACAGAATTTTGAGCAGGGGTGGAGGCTCCAAAACAGACTGTGGGTGCTTCCTGACAGGCTGTCAAGACCAGCTTCACATGTCTCCAAAACGGACATGTAAACAATTTCCAGTTAGAGAGTTTCGACCATTATACTCAGCAAGTCTGTCATCCTCCATTATACAATTAGTAAAAAGTCTGGAGCTCAACTCTCAGCAGAAACCTCTGACTCCTCCATTCCCCCGGGACCCACAATCACCCACTCCCCAGATCATTTACCCTCCACAGGCTCTGGGGGATGCAGTCCCACACAGCCTCCTGCCAATCACCCAAGTACCCAGCCAGGCTCAATGCTAACCAGGATCAACCTCACCATCTCTGTAACAAGCGGGCACAAAGGGCCAGCCTCACAGCTGGGAGCAGCCATAGCACTTCCCAGCTGTGTTTGGGGTTCATGGGTACTTGGAAATGCATCCTGTCATTAATCCACTCTGCCTGTCGGCTCTTGCAAGAGATCCTACTGCATTTTCAGGGCTCTTTCTGCTCAGGATGAGAGGCTGCAGGACTGGAACAAAACACTGTGCCCATAAATAAAGTTAATGACACAAGTCTTGCTGCTACCCACTTGACCGATAACGTTTTTTTTCCTCTCTCTCTTTTTAATCTTTTTTTTTTTTTTTGTAATTTTAATTTGCTGATTCTTTTGCTTCTAAAGAAACTGTGGACTGGCCCACTCCATTAGCTATTGGAGTGGTCCCCTCACCCTAAGGGGACCCTCTCAGCTCCAGCAGAAGCCCAGGCTGAGCCAGCACCCCGCACTTTGAGCCAATGAGCCTTGCTGAAACGTGAAGATTTTCACCTGGACTGAGGTGCCAGGCAAAGGAGTTATACTGCTTTTGAAATCTGAGTTAGTATTTCTGTACTGGCCCACACCAAACCAGGTGGGAATTCCCTGGGTGGATCTGCACTACTTTGGCATGGCGATGAACTGACCATTGACGGCCAGAGCTGGCAGAGATCGCCTTGCCAGGTTCCACAAGATTTCTGAAATGTTTTCTCAATCCAAGCTCAAGATATCAAAAAAATTAAAAATTTAAAAAATAAAACCACTGCATATTTCAGACTAAATCAACGAAAATGTTTCAACTGTGTTTTACTAGGGTTTTCTTTGAGTTGAGTTTTCTTTCAGAAATTTGACCTATTCCAAACTGAATGAAAACTGAACTTTTTTTCTCCCATTTTCAAGATGTCCAAAATTGATATTTTAAAAAATCAGAAAAAGGGATAGGGAGGGGTGGGAGACAAGGGGGA
>JAOXJM010000079.1:42969130-43005827 GCA_026413425.1 Tringa solitaria
AAAATTGATATTTTAAAAAATCAGAAAATGGTATTGGGTGGGGTGGGAGACAAGGGGGAAGAGGTGAAGGCAGGGGGCAACTTTTCAGTTGGGAAATGGGAATGGGAAGGTTTTGCAAATAATCTTTTCCCAAGAAATGTTTCCATTTTATGAATAGTTTTTTCTGATTAAAAAAACCCCAAACAATCAAACCAAACAAAACCATCCAAACAACAGTGTTTGATTAGAAAAACTCCAGTTAGCTCAACTTCCCAGCTTCAACATCAACACCAAATCTAACTCTGGGAAACAAGTCCTTTGTTACTTTCCTCAAAGATAAGACAGGAAAAACTGACATGCTTTCATTTTGGAGAAGAGTCTGCTGCAAGGACTCTCTCCTGCAATGTATATATTCCAACCACTTGTTTATTTGAAAATTATGTAGTTCCTGTGAAACCAAATGTTCTGTATTTAATAGCTTAAGCTATAAGTAATAAAAGCCAAATTCAGCAGACTATATGTTATTAAGAAACAGGGATCCAGATGGCTAGCTGAGGTCAAGCTGAGGCCAGCATACCCATAAAGAATACACATTTGTGTGTCCTTATTAAAGTTTAAAGATTTCGTAAAAAACAGGAGTGTTTTCCTTTTCGAGCACTCAGTTCAGATAATTTTGTTTACTTTAATAAAATACCCTATATTGTTCACGAAGTTTAAAATAATTAGAAGCTACCAGAAATGGGAGACCACTATATTGTGGTTTCACAAGGAACTGCTGCACCTTTTTTTCACATAATTAAAAAATAATGCTAACTCCTAATTACTTTCGTTAGAAGCCAGAAGCTTTGTTGAGATTCCTGCATTTTGGGAAAACTTCCTGTGCCTTGAGGGTCTAGAAATCCTGAAGAAATCAGTACCACTTCCTCTTGTACTCCTCATTTGCTCAGCTAAGAGCAGCATGTGACAGTGACCTCCTCTAGCTGCTCAAGATTTGTCATCATTTACTGCTTCACCAAGTTCAGGTGGTCAATACTGGGTGCTGAAGTCTACGGTTCCCAGCTGCTGTGAGTAATGCAGAGGAATCACCAGACAATGTAGTGATCGTCACTGCCTGTTACTGCCCACCACCTCGCCAGTAACCTTACGTGGAACTTGGCTTTAAGACCAGGAATCTGCAAATCCAAAGGCAACTTTTTGCAAATTATGGAGGTTTTGAGCATCAGCTGAGATCAGGTTAATGTGAAAAGCCTTCGTTCCAGCAATAAGTTTGAGATGGGCTCGTGAGCACTGATCTGTTGAGGCTTCACCGCTTCCAGGGTGAAGCCCTGTACCTCACCACAGGCTTTGCTCGCAGCTGCCCCAGGGCAGGTGGGGTCTCTGCCATGTGGATTCAGCAAGACCTGCCTCAGATCCTGTCTGATATTGACATTTCCCAACAGAGAACTAATTAACAGCTGATAACATTGTGACATAAGACTAGTGCAAGACCAAGCAGTGAAATAGAAATCAGAGAAAAGTTCAAAGGGTCCTGGTGCTCACTCAAATCCCCACAGTATATCCCCTTCCCTCCTCTGAAAGTCCCACCTCGCCATGAACATCAATAGCCAGCACCAAGGGAGGTACAGACTATACCTGCTGGCCAACACACTCACAATTTCTCCTCTCAATTTTCTGTCACCGTTTCTCTGGTTATTCCCTTTATATAGGAGCAGTTCAAAAGTGTATTTCATTATTATACTTTAATTGGCTTATGATTAAGGAAGCAGGCAGTACTAAGGAGATGAGAAACAATGGTGCAACACAGTAGAAAGTATTAAATGCCTTATTTCCTCCCTCAAAAAGAACTGTATGGTGCATCTGAAAACACTTAGCAAGAGGCAAGCCAACAAGAAAAGCAGAGCAAATACAGATTTCTACCCTCTTGAAACTAAATCCCTGTAAAGAAAATTATTATTCTCCCTCAGCACCACATGCTTTTGATTGCATCAAAACGCATTAAAATAACAATGCTTTTTCCTAAACTGACCAATCTCAGGAAATTATTTACCGGCTGAAAGCTGTACTTCACTTGTTGGAGGCTACTTAAGTACCAGGCTGCACCGGTTATTCACAGCACCAGACTTTCTCCAACAAAAGACAGCACTGATTGCAATTGCTTTTATGAAGACAGAAAGAGTCAAAAATAGTGTTTTGACTTTAAGATTAGGGATTTTATGGGTCATAACAAAGCCATTAACACCAAACACCTGTTGGAACAATTTTAAAAAAAAGTATTTTATTATCTATTTTACCTAGTGAACTTACCTCTTTTTTTAAAGCTAGCGTGTAAAACTTGGGGAACTTTCAAAATAAGCTCATTACTCAGAAGCGCATAATAGCTTCCTTAAAAAACTATGCTGTGTTATAGAAATACCTTAATGAAGAATAAAGAAAGTGATTGAAAACCAAAAGTTACTGACCCATTTGACCACAAGGGTTGCAGCCTTCTGTAACAGACAATTTCAGGTACTTTAGCACAATTTAGACCTCATGGCAAGTAAGTCACACATAGTATGGGAAGTCCTAAAGAAAACTCAATTATATAGAGACCAGCACTTCTGCCCACCTGACAGATACTCTTCTTTACATTCCTGATCCACTTTCAATTTACACATCTGAAAATGGATTCACAGATCTGAAGACAACATTATGGAGCAACATAAAGCTGTTTAAAAAACACTTGTGTATAGCAATGAATAACAATAAGGAGAATCTCAATTTCTGCACTGATGCGTGTGCTAACAAAATTTATACTTTCTATTTTGAGAGTATTAGCAATTTTAAAAACCACTCTATAGCTCAAAAACTATTTCCATAAATGTAAAGAGATACTAGATCTCCTTAAAAGGATGAACCATCCTGTTTAGTAATATAACGTGATGCCACAAGTGAAGGCCTTACTTCCAAACTCTAGAATCATGTTCTGCCCATCACACCACATGCAAGAGGATGTGGTAACACTTGCAGTTCTTGGTCCAAAGTTCAGGGGTTGTTCCTGGTCAAGCATCTGTCAAGCAATGAGCTATGCTGAGGGCAAACTTCTGTACTAGAAAAGCATAAGCAAGATGGAGTGATATATCAAAACCGCCTTAGCCAAGAAGAACAGCAAACTTCCATGGTGGCTGTGCAGAGGAAGAACCCCCTGCACATGCTCCCAAAACTCAGAGGTGGGTGGATCTTTCTGTATACATGGAAGATATCACCAGATTCCAGCAGCATGATTAGCCAGGCACTTCTAAATGCTGCCAGATATTATAGCCACGGGTTTCCTTTGTTGGGAGCACAGAGCCATGCAGTATTGCAGAAGAGCTGCTGCAGTCAGTTTGTACAACCCTGTGCAACCTGAACTCAGTGCAAGTCCCCATCTCATTTATGGAGCCAGCCCTGCATTGCAGTTTACGGAGCTAAACCAGCTCAAAGCTTTCTAGCTGTCTTCTTGTAGCTCAGGACTAGGGACTAAGAGGCTTGAACTCCAAAAAAAAGAAGATTTTTCCTTTCAACCACAGGGCCTGAAAGACTTCATTCTTTGCCTTTGAGTTCTGTACCCTAGTCTAATCATCAGAGCAAGCACCAACAACCTTGTAGGACCCAAACCTACTTATTTCTAGTTTATACCTATGTGCTAAGTACATCTTTAACACATGCAGGCTTTGGTTGAGAGTGAGACCCATCACAGAATGCAGTGCACATATGAGAAAAGGCGTTGGTCCTTGTAGAGTTTATAGCTCCATATAGATAAACAGATGATAGAAAAGGAGATTCTCTGTTATAAATAAACAACTTGTAATTCAGCATCAGTGCAGACTACGCTCATATTTAAGTTATACAACAGGAAAGTTAACTGCCTTTGGTCTTCCATAACCTGTCTCCTGTTCCCCAGCTATTGAGGTCTCACCTGCTCCCTGCCTCTGATTTTTAAGTATTATCTCTGGATTAATTTTTAAGGAAAATAATTTTAAGAACTGTTTTGTTTTGTGCCCATTTTTAGGTTTTGGGTTTTTTTAAGATTTTGAATTGAGACTAAAGATAAAATGCCTTGCCTGAAAACATGCACAGGCTCTACAGCACATCAGGGAAGTACATGCATAATTTTCTGAATTTCAATCCAAGCTCTAACAGAATCACTGCTCCTTCTTAGCTAAGGACTGCAGTCTCTGTATGCAGTAAACAGATCATATGGGCCACAGGCCTGAAGTTTATCTTAAGCTCCTTTAAAAGCACAGCTCATCATTCAAAAGAAAACGTGTGACCTTTTGTGACATCTGTCTGGAAGGAGCTTTCGTGTCTGCTGCTCTGAGATGATTAGAAGACATGGTATTTCGAATGCAAACTAATGCAATGCTCTGTTGCTTCTTATTCTCGAGCGTTAAGAAGCGGATTTCTCTGGGTTTTGAAGGAATCCGCAAAATACATTAAAAACAGAAAATGAGCAATGGAGTAGCAGAGAGCTTTTTCTGACCCCTCTTTTCTCTTGCTGGTGGAAGTCTCACTCTTCTCCTTTCAGGTGCTGAAGGGCACCCTCCAATCGCATATTGATCAGAAAAAGTTGCCTGGAGACAGGAGGAGGCAACAGCCAAACTGGAGGAGTGGAAGGATGAAAACCTTGTTCAATTAGCTATTACAAATGGACAGTTACTCCTTATTCCAGCCTTTCCTTCTGGGCATGGACTAGGACATTTTGCTGAAGTTTCTCCACCAAAAAGAAAGAATACCTACCTCCTCATCAGGCTGTCATGCCATGGAGCCAACTGGGTAAGGAGTGAGAATATCACGTAACAGATACCCAGCACACATGCTCCCTTCCTTGGGGGAGATGGTCTTCTCAGTTCTAAGTGCATTTTTAAGGTGATGCCATAAGACTACAGGAACAGGATGGGGTTGGATCTGCCAATAAAAGGATGATACCCTATATGGTAATGACACTATCGGATGTCAGAAAGATAAAAATCTGCCTTGTGAATACAATGGCACTTAACTCCATCACACTTGCAATTCTCCATGTTTACCTGCCCAGAATGGTATCTCTGCCTAACAGGTATATCATCACCTGACCTGACTCAAAACAGCCACAATTACCTAAATGGCACAACTCTAGATTGTACCAGCTGAGGGCATGGTCTCAAAGCAGAAGCTGGTTTAGGTAGACCTCAAAAGTTTGATCACCAGTACAATACCTGGTCATGGTGACAGAACTGTCAGTACTCCTGGAAACTGCACAACACCTGAACAGAGCCCCCTTGAAGTTATTCAGATAGTATCAGTCTTTATAAAGCTTTCATTCCTTTGAGCCCCTTGCATCCATTCGTGTAGTGCCAATTTTCTGGTGACCTCTTATTACTGAGCTGGCCCATTTCCCAGAAAACATATGCCATGTGAAGTAGCTCACCCCAAACTACTCCAAACCAATTAAAACTGTTTTTGCAAGGAATTACTTCTTGGCTGAGCGCATTTTTGCAAGGCTGTATTTTGCTCTCCTTATTGACTGTCGTGGTCTTATATGCCCTTGCTATACTCCAGTCATGGGGGCATTAGCCCAAAATTACTTGAGGGAAAACTACAGTCTTCCCACCTGTGGCCAAAGAGCCCAGAGGAGGTGAGTGCTCCAGGCTGTGCCACATTCCAGTTTAATGATGGGGGATAGCAGGAGACAGGAATTAAGGCTGAGACAGAGAAGTTCAAAGGCCTCCTGCCAACAACTGCTAAGTCCAGTCTGACTCACAAAGGCAGAACTACACCACAGTGCTCTTCGCTCAGGAAAAACAATGGCATGAAAAGAGGAGAAGCTGCCACCAAAATAACACTACCAAAAATTTGCGTCTGAATTCTGTAGAAACATATGGTGTCCCAATAAAAGGCTCCACCAGAAGTAAATATGGACACAACTCATCCTGACCACATGTGACAGTGAGGCCATAAAGTCTGGGAAACAGAAGACAGAATGAATCTCCTGTAACCCAGTATATGTGCTTGGAGTCACAAGATAAATAATCAATTTACCTTAATTAGGCTACATCCTCCTGCTGTCATGCAACCTCCACTTGGCAACTGCACAGCTAGGTGAAACCAACCCCTTCTGTATCAGTAATTACTGGATACAAGTTTAATTTTGCTATATTCTAGTATCTCGGTGGCTCACTCTGCAAAGTTAGCCATGGTATTTTCAATTCAGATGGATATACGAGATGGCATACCTTAGTCATCGCTTCACAAGCAACAACTTGAACAAGAGAAGAGGATTTATTTAACCAACCAGCACAAACTTCAAGAAAACAGAAACAAAGTCTGAAATACAGACTGAGCACACACTTGGTAAGAAAGCAACCATTTAAAGCAAGAAAATACTACTACAAAACAATTTCCTGTATTAATGTGTGCACTTGTAATAAAATTACTTCAGATATTTTCAATTGTTGATTAACAATGAATGAAGAAACAGTCTCATACTACTCCACATAGCTGTTTTAATGCTAAGAGACAAATGTGTGATTATATGCCTCAAGAGGTTGGAGAAGGGGACTTATTCTTTTAGATAAACTGCATGTTGTAAATTGTTTGTTCCAATCTTATTATCCTTAAGAAAAGTAAGGTAAATGGTTAAAAGAAAGAAACAATCCATCCTTATCTTGCCACCTACAGAAAAAAATCTCACAAAAGATTTGCACATGGGGCAAGGCCTTGCATGGCAAGGGCTGTCCTACAAATGCCATGAGTCCAAAGCTTGGATCCAACTACTAGCATCCTCCAACATCTGATAAGGTGCCCAAGTGGAAACTAATAGATTCTAATGTTCTGAAATCCCAAAACACACATAAGAAAGCTAAAAGCCGTCTCAAAAGTCTGTACCGTTTTCACATTCTTAATGAGCACCATACTGTAAAAAACACACATCCTTCATGGGTTTATGGAGAACCTATGTAAGGACTTCTGCCCCTGGGATTTCCATGGATGGAAAGAGTAAATAACACACAGAAAGGAACTACACCATAGGAAACACTGCCCTAATTTTGACAGCATATGCTTCAATATACTGTTTGCAACCAGTCAATAAAACCACACAAATCTGTTTGAATAAGGAAATCAAAGCATTTCAACGTGAGTTTAATTTTTAAGGCTGAGCCCACACAGTTGCATGTGTTGCTATTAAACCACTCAGAAGAAACAGAAATTATTTTAAACAGCCTTTTTGATATCCCTCTCCCCCCCCGTCATCCTTCTTACCTTTAAACTTTCAGCTAAGTCCATCACAATTCCTGCCTACATATTCATTATAATTATGTAGATATATGAATTAAAACATCTTCATTTGTATAACAACAGTAAAATACCTAAATACCTCCACTTTCCCACCACAACTACATCTCAACCAGCAATGTATGGGATGTTATTATACCATTTTACTCTACTAAAGATGATCAACCAAGAAATAGATAACACCAGCAAAATGCAGATGTTTAGACCATTTTAGATTTAAGGGTTGTGTTACAAGTGTATCTGTAGCAGCCATGAGCATTTTAGAGAAAATGGCAATCTGGGAACCAAAGCAAGCCCAAGCTCTACCAAACCGCAAGTGAGTAACTAGAAAGCGCATTTTACTAGTTAATATTAAACAATAAATTCGCCCATTCTGCCAACGTCATTAACATCACTTTTCAGCATAATGACAGCCTCTGGCAAAAGAGTCTATGGTGACAAATCCAATTAACTTTTCTCATCTTTATCTCACAGGTCACCTGTTTAAAAATGCATGTTTACTCCATCTTCCCTTAGAACAAGACTGACTGCAGTGGAGGTGAAGTGGTCTTCTACATCAAGTAGGTCACGCCGTCTCAGTTCCACTTTGTCCAAGCCACTCTGCATGTTGCGTGAGCTGTCATTTGACACGTCTTCCACCCCGGCTTCCATGATGAGCTGCCTTATGCCCTGCTGGCAGGCTACCTCTCCTTCCCTTACCAGTGGAAGGGAACCCAAAGAGATGCCTTTCTCATGCCAGTATCTAAATTACACCAGTGTGCTCTCTTCGCTGATTAAAGGAGGTCCTTCGGGGCACAATCCAAAACCCACTGGAGCTGATAAAAGTTTTTACTGTGGTTTCAGTAGGCTTTGGATCAAGTCCTGTTGGTACAATCATACACTTCCTACAAGATACACAAAGGGAAGAGGGGGAGAGCCTGTTTTAATCTTTTGTTCCCCCGACCTTAAAGGAAAGAGCACAAAAGGATCATTTTGTTACAGAAGCAGTGCCTAGGACCTAAAGGATGGTTTCAGGGATCCATCACAAGCTGATTTCACAGCTGTGGTGTGAGGTGCAATGACAGCTACCAGCTGAAGAGACCCAGTAGAAATGTGGAGTATATCCTCAGAGTAAACAAGTCTGATTCCCTCTTGGATGCAGTTGTACAGAGAGGCTGTTCCTAGGCAATGAGTACTTGCCCCTGTAGACGTTGCCTCCAGTCCCTCTCCCAGGGACAGAGTTCTCTCTCCCAAAACGGAACTTGCATGTCAAGGCTAAGACCATACAAACCATCATATCTGAGTGATACAACATCAAAGAAGAGACCCCACATAATGGCCAAATCTCTACAGATGTAAGAACCACATACACTGAAAAGAAGAGGAAGGACATGGTCCCAGAATGAAGGAAACTTCAGAGTTTCTTAGACCGTATAATAAGGAAAACTCACATTTGTTTGGTTTTGGTGTTTAATTATCCATAGCCTCTTAATGTATGTATGGATCAAATGGTACAGTTTTTGCACGCAGACTAACAAGCCTACAAGAAGCACTTGCACATACACATACACAAATTCACTCCATGTCATGGTGAGGTTAGATAATTCAAGAGAGAGGACAAGCAGCAGGAAGGTGAAGCTGCATATTAAAGCGCTAAGATCAGTTGTTAGATCTCAACTCTCTGAGGGAGCACAGAAAATAGTAGTATGGACTTAACTGCCTTGAGTCCAGGAGCATTTCTCTTTCTTCTTCAGTATCAACAGCTGGGTCTTTATTAGGCCAGGAAACAACTAAACCCAGGCCTTTTGACAGCTCTGCCTTGACAGAATCAACTAGGAAGCATACTTGAAGTGGCTTTCCTGGCAGTTTCAAGACCCAAGGTCCCTGAAGGAATTTCTTATAACAGATGCTGTGCGATACACCTTTGGCCCTAATACCAAAGGGTTTTACATAGGGTGATTTTTAGGCAGTTAAAACACTTTTTCCTGATGCCTTAAATATTGCCATTTCTGCTCGCACAAGCACTTGGCTAGGCTAGTGATCTCCCATGCTACAGACTGCAGCGTTCTGTTTGCTCCAAAAGACAAAGCACTGTCACTTAGCTCTTTGCACTTAGCCCATCAACGGTACATTCTCACAGTAATGCTGCCTTCAGCCTGTCAATCCCCTGGGAGGACTGCAGTCCTTTTGCAAGATCTAGGTCCAATCTCAGCAAGTGACTGACCTAGTCACTCTACTTTCAAGGCAATATAGGGCACGTACAGGCTTTAAATAAATAAAATATATGCATTTAAATAGTTATATATCCCATAGCCTCCCAGTTATGTGAAGGTTTTGGGGTTTTCCACATATTTCCTAGGTAAGAAAACCAATTAACGCAGTCACGTGAGAATTCAGGAATTAACTGATTTGTCCTAAATTACCAAGCAACCAGTGAAAGATCCAGGAGAAAACTGCCTTCATTCAAGCAATTTTGTGTAACAGCATCTATAGAACTCTTATGTTAAGCACTGTACAGTTGCTCCATTAAATGAGTTATTTAAATATTTAGATTGCATCTTCATCTCCATCCTCTTTCCCTCCCCCTCACAGAAACTGCAACTGATACCAGCTAAGCATGATAAAATCTCCACGGCTTGCAAGGATCACCAGTTGCATGAATGGAGCCTAAAAAAAAAGTAAAACAAAAATCAGACCTGAAGCACTAAAGTGGGGAAACTCCTTAAGGCAAGATGACCCAAACAATAGTTGGCAAACATGCTGGACAAACTCCAAGCACCCATTTCCACAGGCACCCAGAAGATGTAGTGGCAGGTCACCACAGCAGTACCATGATCAGTATGCTGCAAGCCCTAGGAACACCTGTCTTCCTGACCAGTACATTTTACATATACAGTACAATGTGCTGGAGGATGGAAAAAAATAAAAACTTTTTCCTGAAGTTGTTTATTTTCTTGAATCCATTCTTTACTCTCTAAGGGTAGCAATTGTTCTACTGCTTTGGACTTAAAAATCACAGCCAGTGAAGTGTACTTAGTAACTAAGAATATATTTTCATACGTGCAATCGCGTTGTGTCTCAGTGTCCCCATACTAGTTTCTCCACTCTCAAACTGTTTTATTCAGTGTGCCTAACCGTCTACGATTACTCACATTTTCTTCTACAATGGTCTGACTGCTTCACAGTTGTGCCTTAGTCTTGCTTAAGTAAAACTGCAACAGTCCCCCAGTCCTTCATCCGCCTGTCCTGAATGCAAACGATGCTCAGGGTCGTTAGAGCAGGAGGAATGAAGGTTCATTTTCCACAAATTGTTACTCACTGCAATGGAACAAGACCGAAGCCACACTAAGGGTCAGTCTCAACACAAAGTCAAAACAGAAAAGGATCTTTCTCTTCCCCTCCCTCCTCCACCGCCTGTTTTTTCAAGACACTCCTTCCTGCTTAAGCCTTGCAGATAGATGCTGCCCCTTGAGAAGCCACCTTCCTGCAGAGGACCCCTGACATGCTATAGCTGTGACCAGGAGCACCAAAAGGAAACACATTATTGGTCACTGTTCAGCATGCTGATGTACCGATTACCACCTCCACTGACTCAACAGCCCAGACACACCACTCCATAACATCTTTAGGATATATTAAGAATGGATTTATGCAGTGCTTACTGGGGCACCTCAAACCTTTTGTGGAAGCTCAACAGGTATCTATGGGACATAGACTGGAAAATGGTAAAAAGAGACAACAAAGAGCTCAAAATTCAATTGTTTATTAACCTACTCACACACCAACCACCTCCAGTGAAGGAAGCAAGGTCCTGAGACTGTTGACACATTTCACGTGCTGGAGGACTTACACCTTCCCATAAGCCTGTCAGCACAGAAAGCTGTACAGGATTTTGCTATAGAGTGAGCTAAGACACCGTTTAATTTTTAGTTCATAGACATGCACTGACAAGCAACAGGCTGTATTAAGTGCCCAAGGACAACTCAATAATCTGTGGTCTCTCTCAGGGCAGCACAACAGCGAGAAGATGTCTCCAACAGCAGCAGGGGGACTCTAAATACGCATGAGCTTAACCTCTGTTGGGATGACAAAGACCTTTGGAAATCTTCCAGAATATTCCTGCTTTCTTGCACTTATTAAAATTCTCGTGACTTGGGAAGTTTGTCAAAGGGAAGAATTTCACTTGGACACTTGGGTGTTTGTAGCCCTTTGAAAGTCTTTATGGCTGATGTTGAGAACACCTGCACAGAATAGGTCAATAAAACATGAACTGTAGGCTGACTCCTATTCCCACTCGCGCGCAGTGCTGCAAACCTGCTAGAGCTGCTGCGTGTAACTAACTTTGGACTTGGTCCAGAGATGCAAAGACCTTTAGTTCACTCAACACTAACGTGCAGACAGCAGAAGCAGCCACTGGCTTATGCATCAGCACTGTCTCCTGACAGCAGGTAAGCAGACTGACTTGGATATGAACCAGCACAACGAACAGTGTCTACAATACGTGACACATTTGCCATTATATTTTTATTACTGTTTTCCTGCTCTAAAACTCATTCAAACCTCTCAACTCTAGCTAGCACTAGTTCTAACGCTTTAATACTTGTTCTTCTCCAAACCTTGCAATTATTTCCCTCCTAATATATTAAATCATAAAATGTATTTTGGCTTTCGATGCTTAATGCTTCAGCTATTGTTTATATGGCTACTGTCTTCTGTTTAAAGCAAAGTGCCCTATTAAAGTGCAGTGATTAATCAGGATGATAAATGCTGCGGTAAGGCCCCTGCTATCAATCACATTTCTTGTGCAGAGAGGCACTCATGCCAAAATAAAGAGGGGGGTGCCGGGGAGGGGGGGGAGGGGAGGGAGAGGTGGAGGAAGGTTCATTTTCCGCTAATTTAGTACGATTATTTTCTGTTAAGAAAAGTGGCAGCTCCTTTATCCAACAATGAATGCAGACTGACCAGCAGTTTAGAGACCTAGTAAGATATGGTTAAAGATAATAATAAAGCAAAGTTATTTGTGTGAAAGAGGACAGATGGCAGCCACACAATAGCCATCAAGTCTACTTAAACAGATAAGTAGTCTTCCTACACCCACCCCAGCCCTAGACATGTGCTGATTCAAAGACCAGCTCTCATCGCATGGAGCCCTCTAACCTGAAACAGGTGCAGAGGTCACGGTTTTTCCTTCCACACTCCCATTTACAAATTTTCCCATTCTCTCTGTCAAACACAAAATAAGCAAAGCCTGCAACAGATGTTCCTGCGCAGCAGTGATAAGCTACGCCCTCTGTGCTTTGCAAACATGTGCTCCGGAGCCCGGGACAAAGCAGCACAGCTCTGGGAGAGGCAGAGGAGCACTGCATTGGAAACACAGCAGCCAGCCTGGCAAGCCCAGTGTTGCATCAGATTTCTGAGCCTTAGCAGAGACAAGCTGCCACGGATGGCAGAGGGCTGCACAAGCGATGCCCATTTCACTTCAGAGATGCGGTCCATCCCCAGGCTGGCTTTCTGTACAGAGAGAATCAGTGACAGACATAGGGGAAAAAGGAACAGGAAACCACCAGTATCAGCTGGGGTCTCCAGAGCAGGCAGGCTGCAATGAATTTTGAATGACATGGATTGGTGAAAGACTTAATTCCACCAAGCAGCCAAGAGCCTCAAAACCAAGGCCAATTTCTGCTACGGGGAGCATTTTACCCAAAGCAAAAGGTGCTGATGAGTCTGAGAAACCAGAAGCCAGAAACAAGTGGAAAAGCCAGAGGTGTCTGGTGACCCCTCAGTCACCAGAAAATGAGGGGTACTGATGAGATGGACCCTCTCAACAAGTTTCTGTGAAGTGTGATGGACGCTTCCCACTCAGACACCCCAGGACTAGGGCTTTTAATATTGCAAGTACTTAATTTTCCTGCAGCAAACCTGCACAGAGGCAGAGTGCTGCTGTCTCTCTGCTGCAAGGCACTCTTATCAGCTGCAGCCTGGCAAGTCAGCATTTCAGGCATGGCCAGCAGCTACGACTTCTTGCAGGGGCTGAGTGCCCTGTTTCCCACCTGACTGACACCCTGCACTACTCCATCTTTATATACATCCGTCTTCTGATGATCTCTGCAAGCAGCATTGCTGGGAAACAAAAATGCTCTGGGTTCAGTTCTCATAAACAGTCACAGCTGTAAATCCTCAAAAGCCTTTTTAAGCTCTGTCATAACATAGGACTTTCTTTCCCATGACACAGTTTATTATACAACTATTTCTTTCCCTTGTTTTAAGAAGAAAAGGGGCATAACTGCAAGGAAGCTTATTAGCGCTACAACATGAATCGAATCCAAAGGTGGCAACATGGGTTTTGGCAGAATGCGTATGCGCAGTTCGGGTCCCTCATTACATTTAGTAAACCATACAGAAGTACAGGTGGAAAGCAGATGCTTCACATCTATGACTACCCTTCACTAGAAGCCTGGCCTAAGGCTTTTCAAGTCGTCACCTCCATAGATGCTGGATTAGGCCCAGTAAGAGTATCGTTTTAATTATTGTATCAATTTTACTTTAGCAACAGTATTTCAGCAGACATAAATAGAAGCAAATGTCTCATTTTTGACAGATGTAGAAAGAAACAAAAAAAAAAAAAGAACACCAAAAACCCAAAGACCCAAACACTGGGGTTTTATAAACTGAGTGAAATTATGGGTAGAGTGAAATAAGGTATGCTCCATTTTCGTTATCCATTATTTATCAAAATCCATTTTGATTTAAAACCTACTTTTCTGTATTATATATGATTATACACGCATATATTCACAGACCAAATTCATATTTGGTTACTGAAAGAAGTTCCGGCAAATAGTTTGTCAATAGTACTTTATTCCAACAGATCTCATAAAAATAATCCTAACTCCCGCATTCCTTCACTGATATTAGGAAGAAGAGTTTGCTTGGTAATTCTCCTACCCATTTGGATACCGCAGAAAGGCATTTTTTGAGTCAAGACTGTTATTACAAGGGTTCTTCGTAATAAAGAGAGCTCTGGTAAATGTAGATGCAAACACCTAAAAAAATGGAAGTGAAGACAAGGACACAAATGCAATGCTTTGACTATACCTCCTTACCTCCTTCCCTGTGACCCATTGCTTTTCTTCATTTTTAATTATAGGTTGATATTTTAGGGGGGAAAATCACAAATCTTTTGCAAAGCTGACACCATGGCTGAATACTCATATTTGCTCTGCTGGGCACAGATTAACCTTTAACATATGAAGAGCAAAAAATAAGTTTTCAGTTGCCCAGTCAAGAAATATTTTGTAGTGCAGTTGTGATGGCATCAAATTGCAATCCAAAAGGTAACTGAGGTTGCTCCAATGCTTGAGATGTCTCTGGAACAGAACCACAATCATCTGCCAAGCTGCCTGTAAAGGATATCACAACAGTCCTGAGCCTCCATGGGCCCTGGTTTAAACATAATCAGCAGAATGTGGAGGGATTTCCACCCCACAGATCACCTTACAACCGGAAGAGGAAAATATTAAAAGAAAGAAAAAGAAAGAAAAAAAGGACAAGACAGACAGTCTTGTTGCTACAGCTCTCAAATTGGTGTCAGGAGTGCTGCACAATCTTTAGCAATAGGCGCAATTGCCTCATTTCTCTCTGCACAGGAAGGCTGGTGTCCCAGCCCTGGAATGATACACCTGGCAGCAGTAGTGGTGGCCTTCATATACACAAAGAATAACATCACCAGCGTGGAGACAGCAGAATAGGTAGGTACCTCTCAACCAGTGCAGACACTTGCACCCAAAAGCATCCGTGTACACAACTGTTGTGCAAACTGTAGCAATACAACTGCCCAGAGCCTTCTGCCTGCAGGATCTTAACCTGCACCCAAGCTGCCCAGCTGCCAAGCACAAACTCCCAAAAGCAGGAGTTGTTGCACTTAATGCACCCTTCTGCTGTTGTTCCCTGAACTCAATATGCTAAACAAAATTAAACACATTGAAGTCTCCTGCAAAAATACATGAATGAGGAATGACAGCACACAAAAAAAAGGCAGGGCCTAAGCATCGGTAGACCTCTAAAAAATCACTCTGAAAGAGATACAGGGTAAGAACGCTGAAAATAAGAGGATTCAATGTGCTTGCTCAAGAACCCTTCCTAGCCGCTGGCACTGTACTCAGGGCCGTACAGCCACATCATACTAAAAGACCTGTGATGACTACCCTACTCTTATACATCCCTGCCTTCACAAACATGACACTGAAGGCACACAGCAGAGACTGAGTGGGAACCAATGAGAAGCACAACAGTTCATAACAACACTCTCTTCATCTCCTTTTGTCTGTGCCTCAGCCACAGAGAACTTCTCTGCTTTTTTTTTTTTTTCCCAAATTTTTTTGTGATCTCTTTCAGGGAGTTATTCTTGGTTTGTATACTGTTCATGAGCCGCATGGACGCATTACTTGTACCGTAGAGCATGGTTTCCACTCCTTCTGTTCTATAATTAATGACTGAAGTGCTCAAGTTTCCTGCTTGACAGTAACGCACGCAATGGTATTTAAACTTTTTACACACACTGGCTAGTTACACAATTGTAAAACTACTTCTAGTAGTTGTATACATCAGTCTTGAATTTACCTTTTCATAAGTACTTCCACAAGTGTTTGCTGAAAGACATTTTTGCTAATGGACACTAAATACAACAAACCTAAGAATAAGCACATTCATTTAAATACTCAAAGGCATTTCGTGTATTTTTACAGGAAAGATTGCTGTCCATGTTTCATGTCTGTCATTGCAAATACTGCTGTTCTTATCATTCATTCCCTAGCACCACTGCTACAAATAATAGCACCAATTCTTATTTTAATGATTATTAATATGCTTAGTTGTATTGCAGCAGTACTTTGTGGCAACTTTCCAAGGAAGAGAATTTAATTCTCCTAGGCATTGCACATCCATCCAAGGAGAAGCCAAGCTCCTGCCTAGGAGGACATCAACAGCAGCTCTGAGTACAGTGAGACCACAGCACCAGGCACCGAGAGCACAAACCTCTGCGGATCCCAGCAGGTTTCAAAAAGAGTCAGAGGTCCCTTTGGTATATATAGGACTATAGGGTGGTGGTGATGGGATGTCACAGAGTTTTATATCTCAGATTTCTATCTTCTCTGAGGGCATTCAGCACATTACTGAGCATCCCAATTTGTTGCTCTAACTTCTGTCTTATCACGACTGAAAAAAATAATCAGTTCAATCTTGACTCATTCTTTGGCACCTGATTTTCCTTTAGTTTTATCATCATGTTGCTAAACCCAAGAGAAGATTACTCAACCGTTGCCTTGTCCTTTAGAGATTCAGAGCATACAGTGTAGGAGCTGCACACTGGCTCCAGCAGAGCATGTGTTCCGAGCGAGGAGCTCACTGCACAGCATATTCAACTGCAGTTTGTTTCACTTAAAAATAAGGCACACATGTTTCAGATTTCCTAAAAAATTTTGAAAGTGACAAGATCAACTGTCAGACTACACTCAACTTCGTGGGGGAAGTCACCGGAGCAGTGTGTCATCAGGGCAGAGGATCTGTCCTCACTGGACAGCTGACCACCTCCACGGCTGGCCAGGATTAGACCTGGCAACACAGACTTGCTGGCATACACTTAAACTACAGCAGTAACTAAGCCCTGATTTACCATCAAGTTACCAATACAGATACTGGCCATCTTGAATCATTATGAACTTAAGTTTATACTGCATTAAGTCGATACAGAGGGCCTAAACGCCAATCCATCAGCCAGGCCACCACCATCACATTAAGAAGTACTGAGAAGGGGTTTGGATTGATGCAAGTAAATCCACTCTTGATTCCACAGATTTCAGTTAAACTGCTGCAACTATGGAAATCCTAAAGCAGGCAGTTCTGTTCTAAATTACTAAATGTCACTGGGTTTGTCCCTCCTCTGACCTCATTCAGAGATCACTTCAGGTGGACCGTGACTGCAGACGGGGTTTTTATGCCTTTGCTTTCAGACCAAAATGAAAGCAAGTTTGAGCTCTCAGTGAGCTCCCCTGTGTGCTCAGGGCTGGATACAAGGGAAGAAAGGTGCAGCAGTGTCAACTCCCAGACGGCAACCTGGCTTCCAGGGCTAGAGTGTCCAAAGGCAGAACACAATCAGTCTCCAGATCCTCACAGCCCTATGTTTCCAATCCCACTGCCCTTTCTCCAGGATGTCTCAAACATCTAAAAAAAATAGCAGGAGAATTTAGAAATTCCACACTGCCAAGAGCAGCTTCTAAACTCACGAAACTCCCCATCTTATCTTGACAATTCTCAGCACAGAAGTGGCATTAAAACACAAAGTCTTCCTAACACTCACGAAGGATGTACAATACAGTTGCAGAAGAATAGCAGTCACTAGCCTGTGCATTGCTGCCAGAAGCTCACGTGGGGCCTCACAGCACGCTGACTGACACTACTAGCTTGCAGAATAAGGATATTCCGAGTAGGTGAAGAGTGCTCCTGCAGACCAGAACTAGGTGCTTTCCCCAGCGCAAAAACCAGATGTCAGTTTAGCCTGATTTCCCCTCTGCTGTACTACCTATGCAGTGGACTGTGTTGCTCTGTACACACAGCCAAGGAACTTTCCACAGAGATGTGTTGTGGATTTGTTTCCATGTCCATAACTCAAACATCTGAAACAGGAAAGGGGAGAATATGCTGCACATAAGTCCCCAGAGCTGTCACATACACCTTTCTCTCCCCAGTCAAACTCAGGGCTGTTGATTCCACCATAAGATGAAGTTTTTCAGTATTAAATGCTACGATGCTGAAGAGCACAGTCCTTAGGTTCCTTATGGCATGTGGATGGAAGTGATTTAGGAACCACAGAGATACAGGCAACTGGACAATACTGGGAGTTTTATACTGATGCTTAAATACACAACTCTGTGACCTCTCCCCCCTGCTCTCTATTCCTGCCTCCAGCAGTCATAAACCTCTTCCCCTTGATGATGAAAAGGCTAAAGAAAGACACTTTCTTAAATATGACTCATTTTCTTTTAGCCAATTAAGGCATACATTTGCATTTTTAAGAGAAAATATACTCATAAAGTAAGAAAAAGAAAAGATTAACCCAATTTACTCACCACACATACTGAAAAATCACCTTATCGCAAGAACCAGGATGACTCAGAAAACAAATGTAAATAGCTTCTGTGATTTAGCACCGACTGACACCTAATGTATTAAAATAAATTGCCCATCATTTCTCGCAAGCTCCATGCTAATGCACTCCATAAAATGTCAGTGAAAATGCAGCAGTGCATAACTATCTAGAGGCTTCACTTGGTGGCATATAATACAATGAATTGTCCTCTGACCAGGACAGGGAAAGGAAGTTAATCTGCACCTCCAGCCTTCCAGGGAATGTTCCAGGTTTGTAATACATGAGTCAGCAGCATTGCTGCTATGAAGGGTTTTTTTCTACCATGCTACTGGCAATACAGTCGTTTCCAGCTTTCCCAGCTTTGGTATGCCAGCTCAAGTTTCCATCAGGAAAGAGCCACCTTTTATATAAAATGAGATAGGTGAACTGATTGCCATTTATTCCTTATCATGTTAAAAGCCATTGCACACCTGTGTGACCACCATATAATTCCATACAACAAAGAGCTCCACGTGAAGAAAGAGTTAAGTTGATGGGTGAAGGCGGAGAAATCCAGTATTTTACTATTCTAGTATTCTAACCTTTTTATTAGTACTGGTACCACAGTAACACCACAAGCCCCTTTGTTACTGCAGCCAAGACAAAAGCCACCATACTAAGTCTCATGATCAAATCTTACACATAAGCAACTTCCTCTAACCAAGGACCTCAATAACTTAGCAAAGTTGATGAACATCCCTACTGAGGAACACAGTGGCATTTCTTTGTCTGTCTTACAGATGAAGAAAACAAGGAAGAGAGGGAGTACATAAACTTTCAGAAATGTACTTGGCAGCCTGGAGCCCTTCATAGGAACTACAGGTCTGTACCTAATGACTTCTTCCTCCAGTTGAGGACACGTCGGCTGAGCTCCTGGTCCAGTCCATCCTCCATTGGATTTCTGCACTTTGATGGTTATTTTCTTGACAGGTTATACAGGGTCCTTCCTAAAGTTACTAAACCAAACTTCTGCTAACTGTCCCTAACTCTTAATATGTAAACATAGCTTGACAGAGAGTGAAGGACAGAAATGTATTTTCTTCCTAGAAATGGAAAGCAAAGCTGAAATGAATCCTCCCTTCCCTTAAATGAAAAAAAGCACTGACATAACCTCATCACTTGCTGCCTCTGATCTTCCAGGCAGGCAGCACAGGCACATGTCAGCCAGCCAGCACCCTGGAGCAGCTCTAGCACTTGCTGTGTCCTGCCCAGCTGACAGCACAGAGCCCCAGAGAAATCGGGATATTCTGGTACAAAGGTAATGGAAGATGTGGTAGGGGAGGAGGACAGAAGATGTAAACCCATAAGAAAACAACTTTCATCAGGACAACGATATATTAGCTCCAGTCTTACCCACAGAAAATCAGTTTTATGTGGATTATGTTCTCCCTAGTTAATATTTTTTGAGTCCATTGACAAATTTCAATCTGCTTTGGCACAGAAGCAGAGAGAGCTGTCTTCCTACAAGTCACATGAAAACAGACATCCATGGAAAAAAGACAGACCCTACAAGTAAGTGCCTCAATGTGCCAACTGAAAGTAAAGCCATAACATAGGACTCTTATTTGCCACTGAAAAATTTGCCTAGGAGACAGTCTTTCTAATCAGTAGAACAGCAGGAAAATCTTCACTGAGAATAATTCATCAAGCACAAGACATAAATCAACAGGAAAGTCACCATTAATTCCAATGCTCAAAAAAATACTTTTTTCATGTAATCATGGGACAAGACAATGCTAATACTTGTGATCTAACCTTACCCCTAAAAAGCAAACTGAGGATATTGAGCCCCAACCCAGATGAGCGGTAAAGCAAACTTCCTCCTGACTTCCATCGCACATGCTAAGAGAGGGCCACCTTACAAGTGGGGTTAAAGAATGGATGACAAACTCAGGATAGAGGTAGACGTGGGGGCCCAAGCTTGCTCCTGATGCTGCTCCCCGGAAAAGAGCCCTGGGGATGAACTGACACCAGCACATTGTTCCTGAATGCCTTTGGCGCATTTGGTCACCATGTCGTTTGATTAAATGAAGGCGAGTGCCAAACATCACGTCATTCTGGGTTCATGCCCTGGAGTCCGCAAACTGTAATCCAACACACCTCATTGTCACCGCATGCTCTGGCTTCAGTTGCCTTTTTGCATCAACTAACAAAATGCTTTCCTTTTGATATTCCAAGCCATCTTATGCTACCTGTCACCATAGGATTTTTAAATTCTGTCAATCTAGAAGTAATTCTCTGCTTGCAGAGTAAGTGCCCCTTACCCCTACTTCATTTTGAAATAATTTCCATTTTTGCCAGCATAACATCTCATTTTCTTCTTTGTAGACAGAAGGAATGATTTGTAACACGGATCTGAAAAACCCAGATCAAAAGCGGAGGTTAAAATAACTGATAGATCAGAGGTATAAGAAATGTACATGTATTGCTTAGTTAAAATAAAAAAAAGTCTCCTCAACAGCTCTGGTTTATTTGCAAATAGGTGACACCATTTCTTTATTTTTAGGAGACCACAGAGCACTGATAAGATGCTGTGCACAGGAGATAAGAGGCATTTCCATAGCAGATGAAAACCATTCATCCAAGGGGATCCCATTGTCAACAAATTTGACTCATTATCCACAGACACTGTAAAGACTAGGCACTTCTACTTGTCTGCTAACACTGCCACCACTTCTGTTTGTGAGAAATCCTTCCTTTCCCCTTCTCCAATGCTGCAGCAAAACCCTGGATTTTGACATGAAGCCCAGCAAGCAGCGTTAGTCCTTGAGACAGAGTTTGCAAAACATTAATGAAATCAGAATGAGACTGCAGTTTGGCTTGTTGCCCTTGGATAATGGAAGTGAAATTAAAAGTAGAGAGAAAAGAAGGGGACTTTCCCTTCCAACCCAAATCATTCTGTGATTCTATTACTTGCTTTTAGCTTAAAGAAAAAAAGAGCACTGAATGTATTTTTCCAGAATTAAACCATTTTATACACTATTTACTTCATGCTTTTCTATTTCAAGGAGTCTACTGATAACTGATACAAAGAGGAAACAGTATTAAAAGCAACTAAGTAAAACTACCAACTAAAGTATTCTTTTGAAGAATTTTATTTAGCCAGGAATATCTGATAGGTAGAAGCCTTCTGCCCAAGATAGAAAATATAAAAGGGCCAAGAGAACAGAAAGATATGTAAAACAGGAAGACAAGGAATAGAATTAGTTTGTAAGAAAAACAGGAGAGAGAGTATCCTGGAAAATTCACTGATTGCTTTCCCCCCAGAAGGAGCATCTATCAATCAGCCCTAGCAATTTATTGCAATGAAATTGATTATTCATTACACTTCAGAGGTATGCTTTGCTGCTAGCAGTGGCCCACATCCTTCCAACACTAATGTTCTGGCTTGGGGTTCTTGCCTGTCTGAGGATGCAGAATGACCATTTCAGGAGACCAGGCTTTCTCATAGTTATCATTACTCTTCGGTTTGCCCAGAATGAAAACATAACTGCCTTGACTGAAGAATTTCTCTCCTTTTTTATTCCAGTTTTGAAAAGATACCCTGAAACTTCAGACTAGAGAGATATGCAGGTTTTGACTGCTGCCCTACAAACACACATATTCCCTTCAGGTCTAAAAGCAGAGCTAAGAAATATGACCAGCTATAGCACACCTGGGGAGACCAACCCGTGATAAAGTCTGGTTTGGAAGGTATTGAGTGACACTTGGCACCTGAGAAGTTCATGCGAGATGGATATAACTTTCCCTCTCTCCATCAAGGTGCAGGAAGCAGATTTTCAATCTTGCCTAGATTTCTTTTATTCCTAAGGGCACAGCCCCCACTGCAAATCAATGAGATCTGTATTCCTTAACCACTTGACACATGTGAAAGTTCAATACAAAGAAAGTCAATTAATATTTTTTTATTTTGCAGGGTTTTATCTCACTGTTTCCTTTACAACATCAAGGGGTTAAAGCAACCAAAGCCAAAAGGTATTAGAGGGAAGAGGAAAACTAAATACTTTTCTTGGGAACTAGCAACGTCACTGTCAAAACCCCCTAGTCTGTTAGCGTCATTTTGAAACGTAGAAGTAATTTCTGAAGTGCCAGTAATATGTCAAAAATTAACAGACAGACTCTCTTCCAGCACTGCCCCACCCCGCCAGGCTACTGAAACACTGTGCATAAAAACCCCAAGTTGAGACACATGCAGTTTTTGGCAGCAGTGAACAGGTTAAAAGAAGTTTCCCTCCTCCATGAAAGCAATACAGTATAAAACCACCACTATGCTTTCTGCTGAGCGCTCTGATAGATTGTACCTGCTCTGAGCAAGCCAGTGAGTTTAACCCTGTTCTCGCCAATATTAAAATCAATATTAAAAGGACTCTGCACCTGATATGACTGGAGGCAGTTTTGCACCATCGCTATACTAAGCCAAGACAAAGGACAAGCACTCACGTTTGTACCTCACCCTTTGATAGCTGCAGCTGAAAGGACTAATTAAATAGGTAGAGCATATGCACACACTTCAAAAAATAACTTTACAGTGCCTGCCAGAACAATTTGAAGATCTGTGCAAAGCTGCAACAAAATGTAGTTTGACAAAATGAAAAATAACAGCTATTGTTTAAATAAATAAATAAATACCAAAAAACCAAAGAACAGTCCACACTCTGTACCACATTCATTCCCACATTCTCAAAATCACATTCAAATACAGAGGTGTCCTACCTTTTCAATCTGTGAACAAGCAGATTCCAATCAGTGCGTCACGTCTAAGACTATATACTGGAGAATCTGTTAGTATAAAACAAAGGTAGAGAAAAAAAATTGAAAATACTTAATTTTTGCTGAAAAACAGTGTTCAGGTATGAAAAAAGTTTTTTTTTCTATTATACAAACAGATAGCTGCATAAACATATCCATACAAATATGTGTGTATGAAGATGTGTGCGCATATAATATACATTATGCATGCATCAAACATATTTATAAACAAAACCACCGAAGTTTTATTACCTATACATTTTACATGCAGCGTGCACCGCTATGGAATTGAATCTACAGCAGACTAAATCCCAAAAGCTACAGCATAAAGGCATAACTCTTTCAAATCCTCAACAAGCAAACAAAGCTGACATTTTTAAAAAGAAAATCATTACCAGCTCATATGCTGCCACACCACAAAAGCCTATCCTTAAATAACTGCTGCATAATCATTCTCCTGGAGTGTTGTTATCCATCGGCTCGCTGCCTATCTCCAGACAGACGCAGTCTGCAAGCCACCAGCTTGTATCTACCATGTGTACGTCAGGAAAAGGAAAACTGCAAATTAGAAGAAGTCCCCGCAGTGGTGAAAAGGAAAAAAGGGTGAGTGGGAGAGGAAGAGGGAGTTCACTGGCCACAGAAATTTCGAGAATGATGACAAACCAGCAGGCTCCGCCATCACCCACTTACAATAGGATGCTGCCCCTCGCCGCTGCTGAAGCAGTTTGTCAAGGGGTTGCTGGTATCAAATGCCTGACAGGCATTTTAATTGCATCCAACCAAGTGTGTCCCCAGGAATCGGGCCTTTAATCCTATGAATATAATCAACTGGGGTTTTTTTGTACTGCTGCCAAACACACACACAGGCACGCACTGCACACAGGCAGCAGCGCACCCGGTTTCCACTGCGATGCCAATCCAAATCCTAAACAGGTTTTACGGACGGTACACGCTGAAAAGGAGGTCTTGAGGGATTTAGCATTTTCTGCATTACAGATTAGGAGGGGGATTCGCTCTCCCCCTTTATTTTTCTATCTAGCCCTTATGTTCACGTGTTGGAACCGGCTCATCTATGCTGTTATTTGAGCCTTGCAGTTGCTTATTCACAGCAACGGGAAATAAAACCAGGGAAAACACAGAAGTGCTGTAAGACTGTAGGGATGAGCAGGGACCCTTCAGGACTAATCCAACAGAGGGCTCACCGCACGGTTCAGCTCACTAACGGGTTGCTGTGAGGGGACGGGTTTTACTGCCGCTACTCAGCCATCATGCCCGCCCTGATCTCGCCTCCCCGTTACAGGGCTTTCTCCGGTTAATCTGAGTAGGACAAGGGACCTGTGAATTGGGAAACCAACCATGGTATGACGGGGGAGGGACTGCAGAGAAGAGTTAGAACAGGATGAAGGCATTTTTTAAGAGAGAGAAAGTTGAGAGATTAACTGGTTTCTTCTTGAGCTTTGTATGTTTGTGATGAAAGAGCATAAGCAGCAAAGGAGCAGTCAGGAGAAACCAATCAGCCCAACCACACTCTTAAGGACTGAAGATGAGCGTAAATGTCCCTGCAGTCAGGACACACAAGCCAACCAGATCCACCTCCCAACAACAAGGTGGTGCTTCTCAGTCCCCATGACAGCAGAGCCCTTGAGAGGGAAGGGTGTCAACAAGAGAAGGAAATGTCTTCCTACCACAAATTCTGGGAGAGGTCCAACAAAATTATCTTTGAGGGGCACAAGGGGCTTTAAGGAAGAAGTAACAAATCTCCCGTGGATTTCCTGGGCTTCTCTCTCAAAACTTTGCAGACAGAGGTCTGCAAGGGGAATCAATTCCCTCCTGCCTTCTCCCACAACCACAAGAAGATGACTTTTCACACATTCATCAAGCTTTGCGTTAACCAGAAGCTCCACTCTCATTGCTACAAACAGATCCTAGTACCATAAAAGCATCTTTCCTGACCTGATCATTTTCCCCCCACTCTCTAAATCACCACAGCAGTTAGGAGGACGAGGAAATGGAGGAAGGTAGCCCCCAAAGACAGCCTATATGGGACAAGAATGATGGTGGAGCAGGTACCGCATGGCGGCCTAAAGGCCTCCAGCAGGAACGGAAAAAACAAGCAGGAGCAGCACTAGCGCAATTCTTAGACCTTTCCTCTGTGAAAGCCTCCTGTGACTCATCGGAAGGGGTGCCTGCTGCTGCCAAACCTCCCACTGCAGAGCTCAGCCCTCTGCAGAAACCAAGGAAACTCTAATCCTGCCCTCATCTTCCTCAGCTCCACCATTTAACAGTCGGTGCTTGTTCACAGCATTGCTATCATCCCTTCCCCGCTTCTACAGCTCTCCTCCTCCAGCCATTCTTTCCCCAAAGCAACCCAGAGCTCTGTGAGATCCCAGAAACAGCACCATGGAGTTGGGATGGTGGAAGGGTAGCAGGAAGTCCTGAAAACTGTCCTGTAGTTCCTCTCAGAAGTTCTTGACAGGCCTCATGTGGTTCACAAGGGACAAATACATATTGCCAGGCTGTTGTCTACATGCTGAAGCCCATGGCTGAATCTTCAACCAACCATCCAAACCACCTGTACTCTACCCATGCCAATCAGCCAAAACAGTCCATGGCAAACAGTTTTCTCATAAGATACTACATATGATAGATAATCTTAATAATCAAGTCCGTTCTGGCTGCTTTGTGATACGCCTTTTCATAGTCCTGTAAAAGCATTTCTGACAAGACAAAATGCTTGTCAGGAGGAGACAGGGATGAAGGGCCTAATCCAGGTAGATACCGGAACACAGAGAAAACTTAGCCCTGTCGGAAATTTAACCTCATATTTTCCTGGCTCAGCCAGGAAAGCAGGATCAGCCACAAAGCAAACTCATCACATAAAATTAACGTACCCCAATACAGTGAAACAGCAAAAATGTTTTGTGAGCAAAAACATCAGTAAGTTGCCAAGTAAAGGTGCTGGAAGTATTTAAGTTATGAAGCCGTGCTACATAACACACATTTTTAGCACCTTACCCCTGAAAGAGGAATAGAGACATTCACAGTCTCGATAAAGGAGGTCGTGAGACTGTGACTGAAGCCTGGTCTAAACTCTAAAAAAGCTTGCAGGTTCAGGTGTGTTTTTCTCTTTGATTCTGACATTCATGCAAGACAGTGCACTTGGTTTCATTACTGTACTGTAGGAGATCTTAGAAAATCCCGCTGCATACTGGGTCCCTCTATGCAAGGTGCCGGGCAAAACAGGAGATAGTTTCTATTACAACAGATTATTTAGAAGAGCCAAGATGCAAAAAAGGGGTACCGGTAGCCTTCTCATTTTCAGTATAATGAAAAAAGAACAATTAACGGGCTTAGGCTTACCAAAGGTCGCACATGACTTCTGCTGCCAAGACAAGGTGTAAGACCGTCCCAGAACCTTAGCCTGAGATCTTTCCACACCCAAGCCACTGACAAAATCTTGCAATCAGTCTTTAACAAAGGACTTGGGGGTTGGTTGCTTTTTCTTTTTTAGCAAAGACTGGTTGAACATTTTATGCAATGCCTAAAATAGTGTCTAATATCATCAGTGATGTAGATGAAGAGAAATAAGTCTACTGAACAGAAACTGCACCACTCTGGTAAAAATAGCCCTGGAACAGGGATTTTTCTTTTTATTCGCTATTGTCTTATCACTTACAGCAGTGCTGGGGATGGCTGCCTGCTGGAGAGGTTGAGAGGAGATGGATGCTTCACCAGACTCTGTAAATACTGCCTGTTCTGCAGTAGTACTAAACATCAGACTGAACTATTTTACCAGCCATCTGAGGGACAGTCTTGCTTTCCTTTTTTTTCCTTCCATGAGTGGGGAAAACAGAATAGAAGGGCATGAATTAATTCTGGGAAAAACACATGCAGTATAGCACACTAGCTTTTTCACTAGGGCTACATGGTGAGGAAGGCTGAGGCTAGAATCACTGTCTGTATCTCTATGGTTACTGATAACGGAGAGGAGTTAGGAAAAGCTGCATGCTGAGTTAGCAGCTTCTGTGCATAACAAGGTACAAAGGATTTTAAGGCAGGTTAGAAAGTTTCAGGATGCAGGGGGACCCTGGTTTTGGTTTTAGTCTCCCCCCTAAAGAGCACATGTCAAGAACTGATCTACCCACCTCATGGAGCCAGCCCCTTCAGAGCCTTTTCAATTGCAATATTTCCTTTATGCCAGTGGTGCCCCCAGCTTTTTGTCCACAGCAGATTTCAGCATCTTCACAGGACTTACCTGCCTGTACTGATGACATTGCCCTTCCCCAGCATCCATGCAAAGGCCCTTCATGACAAGTATCACGGCCAGCTCTCTTGCACTCATTAAGCCACCAGCTTGACAGAACGTGGACTTCTGCGTGGCACGGTTATATAAACAAACCTTCAAAACCCAGCCAAATTATGTCTTGTCTTTTCCCTACCTCAGCTTATTTGTTTTTAAACATGTTAGATATTTTCAGGCATGATCTCTCTTCTGTGAATCCAAGCTGACTCTCAGCTAAATACCAGATATGAGGAATACCTAGAAATGGATCTCCCATTTCTATTTCATTCTGTGCCAGCATGTCACTGGAATCGAGGTGGAAGATGTAGGATAATAAAATCCTCCCAGGCCTGCTTTTCAGAACAACCAATTCTGCACAGAATGCTTTGAAGCTAACAGATAAATGTATTTGTGGGTTTTCTTAGGAAATCCTTTGTTTCTGGCTTAGAGACCAGTGAGACCAAAAGAATAAGAAAGCAAAATTAATGAATGGTAGTTTTTAGCCCCCAAACCTCGTATGCATATGCAGTATAATTACTAGTAACAGCTGCAACACAAGCTTTTGTAGAATAATCCCGTAATAAACCATCAACTCTGCCCTCTGTGGAGGGGAACAGCCCAGTCTCCCGGCTCATTCAGCCCTCTGCTTCTGGGGTGCCAGTGTCAGTGACAGTTGGGCAAAACACCCCAAGCGCAAAGTCCATCCGGAGAGGAAAAGTAAAAAGTAAAGAGATGCATGAGTAGCACCCCCCCAAATTTCAAAATGGCAGAAGCAAATCTCCATCTCAGAGAACCACCGAAACATCACTATACTCATCTGATGTGTCCCCATTGGCACAAGCTGCAAGTGCCTTGTCACTAACACTTAGACTTCCCCACTGCCTCTGGAAAATTATTTCAATTTTCAGTCAGTTTCTCCAGCATGCAATATCACAAATAATTGACAACATCAACACTGCTGCAGGAACCAACTCCGCTCGAGAGTGCCACGGCTTTCTGTACAACCAGATCACTGAATCGCACACATCCACAAGCACAATTCCTTCAGAGATTGCGAGACAGACCTGTGCAGTCAATGCTGCATTATTAGAAGGCTCAAAGGCTATATAAGCTGAGACAAAGCTCCTCACTCACAGTCCAGAGCCACTGGAGTGTCTACAATACATTAATTACTGTCCTAAACACATAGGTGGAAGAGGCGGGTCTACTCTTCTATTTTTCATTTTGACTTTAATTCCATTCCCTTCAGGGACATAAACTGCATCATTTTGTATTACCACAAAGTAGTAGCTGTAGTGTTATAGCCACAACAAGCTAAGGTCATAATGGAAAGCAAGTTTTCTGGAAATACTATTTGCTCTTATCAGAGCAGTGCTGGTGCACACAACAGTCAAAACACAAATGATAATTAATCCTCTGGTCTACCTAAAGATACAATTTTTCCTACAAATCTTCCCTCTCGCGCCAAGAGATGGAGACAACTCCTGTGGGCACACACAAGTGCCAAGCCCTGTGAAGGACTCAGGATTCACAACTGCCCGTGAGATAAATGGGGGGATGAGGTTTTGTCAATCTCTCAGAAACTGAGCATTTCTGAATGAAAATCAAGAGTTAGGGGTGTCCCAAAAAGGTAAAGATAGACTGACACAGTTAAAAAACAATGTTACAAGGTAATCAACCACTTTTTGTAATTCCAGGTCTCAAAATTCCCCTTTATCTCTGGCTCTTTGCTCTAAAGCCTCCTCCCAGCTCTCTTCCAAACACTGCTTCATTCTCACTCTTCCTGTTCCATTTGCTTCCCACTCTTCCCTCTTTCGCTTCCATCACTGCCCTCTCTTCTTCACGCATCCTTCCCGCACCTCTCTCTTTTGATACCTTCCCCTAACAACTCTTGCCTCCCCGCAACAGGTAAAGGACACAGGAAAGACAAAAGCCTGAACAGCACGTGCTGAATGACGTCTGTCGTGCATTGCATTACTTATTCTGCTTGCCTTCATCAGTCCTTCCCTCACAGCTTCATCCTGTCTTTAGGGGCAATTCTTTTCTTCCTTCTCCGCTTGCAAAGGAAAGGAACGCAATTGCTCAACACACACATAAATTCCTGCTTCAAAGAGATGCTTAAATCAGGCTCCTAAAGCTGTAGGATCCAAACCCAGCAATTAATGCTGAAAATCACAGCCAGCTTTGCCATTACACCTCTGCATAGAATGAGACATACTCCTGAGAGCACACAATAGTTATTACCATCCTTTTTGACCCCAGCCTTAACCTGAACAGGTGCTTTGGTAGCCCTTGACTACCCACAGCTCTTGTCCTAGAGTGGGCTCACGTAAAAGCCTGTCTTACCATGTTTCTCCATCCCATCACCCAGCTTACGACTAAAAATACTGCAGATACAAACCCTACCATTTCTTCTCATCTTTTCTCTCTCCTGGCCTACCAGTGGGGTGATGAATCAAGACAAAAACTTGCTTACAGTAAAATATCACAGTTACTGTGACAGAATTTATTCAAATGTCAGTTTGTACTTCACAGAACCATGTAACCTAATGGTTTTCAATTAACTGTCATGTCACAACTTATCAAAGAGGTTTCAGTTACTATTCTGTACAAAATTTATAAATAAAATATTTTAAATTCATGAATCATTTGTTGAATAAGATTTTGCATGACATGCAATTAAAATATACACTCTGAGCTGGCATACAAATGCAATGTAAAATACATACATTTATCTGTTTTGTCTAATCACATTTTGGGCAGTATTTCAATTTAAATCCTATTTATCTTTAGGACAATGCAGAAGTAAACATTTAAGTTTCAGTTCCAATCAGTGGGATGTTGGCACGTAGTGAAATGTAGTACTAAAAACTGAGGTTTTCCTGAAATTGGTCGGTATCTGAGAGCCCCTTCAGAGAAAAGGTATGCGCTCCTTCATTTTTACCATGCTGATACACCAATTTAAAGACCAACCTTTCTTCAGAACTCTCTTTCCTATCAGCAAAGTAATGCCTTCCTAAAAGCTGCCAGCCTGTTTTTCTCCCCCATATCCACACTTTCCTTCAAGAATTTTTTTTTAAAAATGGGTTAGCACTAATAATTCACTGCTTTTCCTCGACAGCAAAACCAACCAGACAGGCAATAGAAATTGCAGTAACATGTAAGAACACATAGCAGAATTGGTTTGAACAGCTTCTCACTTAGCAGTGCTTTATGTAACGAAGCCAGTCAGGCAGAAACCCTCGGAAGAGCTACCAGCAGCTGAGCCGCGCAGAGGGGAAGCAACTCTGTCCTCACCTCAAAGGGGAGATGACAAAAGCCGCCTTATGAGAACGCTGCTGACTAGTCAGCCTGACCCACATGGGCACATATGTGACACTGTGCCAGCATGATGCAACAGCTTATCCCTTCTTCGCGTGGGCATACAGGTCCTTGGCATGGCGATGAGGTTGTCCTTCACAGACTGCAGATTTCCAGTAAAGCTAACCATAACCATTCACTGCTTTGACCTCCAAGACAAAGCCCAGCAAAAAAAGCTAAAAACACCAGAAGTTCTTCCCTGACTTCAGTGCATTTGGATCAGAACTTGTATTTCACACGCACTTGTGTAGTGCTTCAGACAACGGCAAGGAGGGCTGGCAGAGTGTGCACTGTGCGTTACAGATGTTCTCTTTGCAGAGGACCCCATTGCAAAGGGCTTCTTAATGGATTTTGACTGTTGCATTTACTGTGAAATGAACATAGCAGATATTGTAGGCTAATTCATTAGCTACTTGTGATTGATTCTTGTTTTCATCACTACAAAAGCAGATTTCCTGTGGTTAACATAATGAACCCGATTCTCTCTTTGCTTATACACATTTAAGTCATCCACAGCTCCACCGAGTCCACAGCATTTGCTACATCGAGACTAAAACAGGTTTAATGACTGGAGACTTGGGTTGGGTAACTTAAACACAGTTTTCATTCACTGTGGTCTCACAGCACTGACCAAAATGATTTTTAAGCTCTTTGTACATGAGATTACTTCCCTCAACTTAGCAGGTAGTTGCCTTGAGGGTGAAAAGCAGCAGCGGTTTAACGGTTGCTCAGTTACACTGCCCATGAGCTCAGGATACAAAGCCAAGAGTGCCACATCCAATCGTCATCACCGGGAAGACTTCTGGGAGGTGTAATGTGATTATAGTCAAATCTGGTTTATCATAATGGGATGGAAGACAAGAAAGTCATTAGGCAAAATGGAGTTTCGGATAAATGGAAGACCTTGGAACTTATCTGACAGACCTCAAGGGACATGACCTTCTTTTAGATGAAGAAGTACTTTGATCAATGGCATTTTAGATGACAGACCCGAACGGCAGCACTGCCAGTAAATCAGGGAACTGCTTCTCCTCTTTCAACAACTGCCACAGGTATTCTTGCTACTGTAAGCACTGGTGTACACTGTATTCCAAGGATGGTACTGTTTCACAGAGCAGTGACCCCACAGCAACATTATAGCACTGATGAAAATATGATCTGGAATTAAAAGGGGAGAAGGCAGAGGTGAGGACGGAGAGAGAAATTGCCAGTCTCAGTTCCTCTACTGTCCTCCCTGGTTTTATTTGGAAGATTTCCATTCAGATTGGCAGGCAACAGAAGAAGGCACAAACAGCTCAAAAGACAAAGGTTTATGCTCTGTGCAAGGCTCCGGAGTTACACAGAACCAGAAAGGAAAGACAGAAGTAAGAGCAGCTTCAACATCAAACTCTACCAGTATGAAGAAGAATATGCTAAGCTTTTTAAGAGTCTGAATACTCAAATAAAAATCATACAAAAACCAGAGGCAAACATCATGTAACTAAGGGGCAGCAAAAGTTCGGGCCATCAGAATATAAATCAGAAAAGCTAAGAAACAAAATGATTTACAATTAGCAAAGAACATAAAAGGCAACCAAAAAAGATTCAATACGATCTGAAAAGCAGACAGGGAAAGTCACGGTTCAGCAGAGAGGCACAGCAAAGATGATGCGCGGAAGGGTAGGATTCAATAAATTCAACATTTGCCTGAATTCTCACAAGCAAGATCAACTGTGAGCAAATGCTGCATGGAATTAATTTTAAAAAGAAGCAGAACCTCAGGTCAGAATAAGAATGAGCAGCTTAAGAAACACTCAAACTAAGATGCAGCTCAGCAAATTTTCTGCGTCCTGCCTGACTCAAGAAGAACATTTAAGGTTTCAGAATAGATTCCAGAGAAGATCAAACATCACACTCTCTCTCGAGAAAGCCGTGGGAAATTACAAACCAGTCAGTTTAACCTCATCTTTGCAAAGATTTTGGAAAGAGTAAATAAACAAGCAGTTTACAAGCACCTACAGGACAGGAGCAGGACTGAAAAAACACTGCTGGCAATATAAGTTTGTCAGTAACAAATTCCAACAAATTAATCTCATTCCCTCCTGATTTTGCGTTTCTAAAATTTGGGTTTGACCCCAAGTTGGGATGAGATTGTCATATTTAAAAAAAACAAAAAAACAAACCAAAACCAAAACCAAACATCCTAAAAAACTAAGATCATTGCAACATAGTGCAGAGCATCTCCCAAATCTAAAAGCAGGAAATCAAGAAAGAAAAGGACTGAACAGTATATTGAGAGACAAGGTCTCAAACACGTAACTAGACAAATCGCGAGTAAGTAGCTAGGCAGTAGCTTGGCAGGAAAAGGCTTACTGTGGGCAAAAAAAAGACAAATCATAGTTTTATTTATCCTAATGGGGATGCTCTCCCTAAAACACTGAGATAATTATTCCATTTTCTTTGTTGGTGGTGATGTCTCAGCTGGAGAAGTGCCAAAATTTGAGGTTCGCGCAGTAAGAAAGATATTGGCAAACTAGGCAGAGTCCAGATAAACGCAAAAGGGAGAGTTTGGGAAAACATTCTTCTAATCCTTCCTTGTAAAGCACATGCTTTCAGATATATTTGTCTAAAGAGCAGATTAAAAGCAAAGATGATTTTTTGGTGAGGTATTTAAAAAAGTTGCTACTGAGGAAGGCCAAGATTCATTTATGTATTTATTTTTATAAAAAGTACACCAAGGACAGTGCCTAGATGTGCTGGCATCCTCTTTGGACTAAATGAGGCTCCTGTTGTCCCATCCTGTAGGTGCCCAGTTTCTGTGACTGTGCAACCGTGCACAGACTGAGCAACCGGTACAGCCCCCAGCAAAATTCACCTGGGCCACAGGACTGATTTATAGTCTTCTCTCCATCCTTCAGCAGGCTTCCTGAGAAGCCAAGTCAAAGTTGCCATTGCAGAGCATGGCACTGCACCAACATTGCTTCCTCCACATCTCTCTAATCCGGGCCAGCCATGGACCTCAGCCTCAGCCCCAATCTGCCATTAGCTACAAAGGTCCAAGGATACTGGGGCTGGAAATGGTATGCCAAGGGGAGGCTGGCAAAGTACCAACATGCTACCACTACATTAACATGGTCTCTCAGAAGAAAAGGCAGGTGGGACAAGCCCTGCAGCTCTTCCACGTGAATCTCACCCACTGCTCCTCTCTTTGCTGCTGGAGCACCTCAGTGGGATGGGGAGGGCACCAAGGCAGGCCCTTGCCTCTCCACAGTGCCATCGAGATCATACATTCAGGTTTACTGGGTCTGTGACATGCCATCTCCCAGACCTCGAGCTGGTGCACAGAGTGGGACTGGTTCAGATGAAGGTGTCTGTCCACTTACTAACATCAAAGCAGAGACTGCGGAACACAGATGCTCCTAGCATTTCCAGAAAGGCTCCCTACCTCTTTTTTTAAAGGGTTCAGAATAAAAGTCAGTCACTGGAGCACAATGGCTCTTATATTTGAGCAAAATACCCAAGCAATGATGCAGAACCTGCGAGTGAAAACCTAGGAGCCCAACACTATTAAAAAAGACTGCAGAAGGAATGAAGAGGAGAGAATAAATGGAATAACTAATACGCATTTGCTCCAAGGTTCTCTCTGCACCAATTGGCAAAAAGAATACAACTGAATCATTAATAACTGAAGAAACCTGAAGACAAAGGCATTTTCAGCCAACATTAGATAAAGGGATGAAAGAGGGCTGTAATGAGAATTCTGACGATGGTATCATTTGGGGGAGAGGGGGCTGGGAAGGAGATTATATTTAAAAGAAATGGTTCCTTTGTAAATTGAGAGCAAGCATTCTCAGACAGATTCATCTGAAAGACCTTATTCAGCTGATGGTGTCACGGAACACCTTTTTGGACACAAGCTCTCCACTGACAATGTTAAACAAGCATAGGAAACTGCTGTAACAAAATATAATGTATCACTTGTTTAGATTTTCTAGCCTCATAAATCATTAAGGGATGAATATTAACAAGCATCCAGTTTTCTGAGCTTTTCTTAACTCTGACAATTCTCTGCATGTAGTTGATGGGAGCTTGAGCTCTCATTGCTTTTGGAAGTTGGTTGTGCAGACGAAGTCAGGAGAAACATTACTAGCTAAACACCTGGGTATCCCTTCTTAGGAGCCAGATCTTGGTCAGAGGAATTTCCACCGACAGCTTTTAAAGTCTATCAGAAGTGGAGTCAGGCACACTCACATCTGCCTCTGGTTCAAAGACTTGAATTTTGCACAAGACAGTTTCTGAGCAACCAAATTGTGCAAAGAGACAAACAACAGGCACGTTAATTTTACTGGCTCACTGCCATACTTGGGAGAAAGATGTTCACAAAACCTCAGTAAGACTGAAATGCATTGTTTTCATCATAAAGAATAAAAAGCTACAACTTTAAGAACAGTACAGAAAAGATCAGGTCAGATAAATTTCCTAGGAGGAGGGAAGGGGAAAAAAAACCAAACAAACCAAACACAAAACCAACCCACAACTCTGCATCATCTGCAGAAAGGACTAGTAGCAACCTGTCATGAACCAAAAGCTCACACTGTCAGGGTAACCAACTCCTAATTAACTATTTGATACATTCACCCAAACAGCTATTCTTGCAAACCCTTCTGAGGCCCGGGAACATGGTAGTACAAACCACAAAGGCATTTTCAGAATTGCATTGTAATATCACCACTCACCACAGCACAGTTAGTGGGAAAGAAACAATCCACTATTCTGCCAGAAGTTAAGACAGAAAATGCAACAGAGCATCGCACCATAGCACAACCTGTCTGCAGCCCCACCTGAACAAAAGCCATGAACAGGAGGAGGGCAGCCCTCCTGCAGCTGTTCACACCCTGAGGACTTCCTCCCAACTGCACACGAAGACTGCGTTTTCTGGTCTGTTAGCTTTGCTCGAGTCACCTTCTGCTGTCCTCTGAATATCCCCGTTGCAATCAGCAGGATGACTGGAGCTGTAACAGTCACTCGACCCAGGTAAGCGTGGCAGAACAGACCCTACAGAGCCTGTTCTTGGCTGTACTCTGCAGGTACATGCATGGAGCCACAGAAATGGACAGATTCCAGTTTATGAGGACAGTGGAGGTTTTTTTGCATTATCTTCTTTTAGCTGCTAGGGATCTCTAACATGTAGACTCACCTTTGTAACTCCTGGCTTTCGGCTACTACCCTATTTCCTTGAGTCTCCCTGGGATGGTCCCTCTTTGCAGATCTTGCTGCAAGCTTGGAACACTTTGCCTGCTGTGCCACGGCTCAGCCAGCGCTTCAGTGAGCAGAGAAGGAGCTCCAGGGGCCATTCGCCCCAGCCACCTCAGTACTAAGACAGTCACTTACCTCCCACAACCACAGAGCCTTGACTTCAGCTCAGAGTAGAAACCAAACCCCAAGAGAGCTCAAGTACTTTAAACTTGGGACTCACCTCACTTAATAGTAAGCCTTATTCACAGAACTTGCAAATTGCCTAGTATTTATAGCCTATCATTAATAATTTTTAATTGCTTTCCAGTCAATGCAAAAGAAAACCTCAGAACCTGGATAACTGGCAACATCTTTCTTCAACATTTTATTGCTTACACTCAGCTATAAATCTTCTGCCTGATAAAGCTTTCACAGGACAAGATTAGTGGAAAAGGAACGGGTTTTCATTATGGGATTTATTCTCTATTCATTGCATATGTGAGGCTTGTAAGAGACAAAATCATCCTTTGCATTCATTTGGAAACTTACCACTCCTCTCTTCAACTTAATTTCTTATTATTTCCTATTCAGAGATGAAATTTTGAAGAACAGAAAAAGAAGTATATATTGCACTTCTTAATAAAGGGAAACCATGAAAAGTC
>JAOXJM010000079.1:43005927-43024692 GCA_026413425.1 Tringa solitaria
GGGAAACCATGAAAAGTCATTAATAAATCATTAACAGCTTTACTAGTAAAAAAAAAAAAAAACAGGGCCATCTCAAAATAACCAGCTTTCACATATCAAAAAAAACCAGCATGCAAACAAAACACAAGAAACCTACACCTGTCGCAGAGAGTTGCAGGTCAAGAGTTAGAAAATTCACATCTGGTAAGGCTGCCTGAGCCTTTGTTAACTTGTGGTACTTCTCTGGGATATTTTGATTCTCTCCTACAAGATGTTGTCTGCTAAGGCCATCAAAGGACTGGGAGCTCTAGAAAAAACTCATGCTAACTGCTTCTCAAACAGCATGCACTGATTACACCTTGGTGCTACAAATCATCTGAGCTTTAACTACTGCAATACTAGGAAACACACTTTTCTTTCAGCCCTTTTTGTTCCCCCAGTGGATTGCATTTGCTGATCCTTCTTGGTAGATTTAGGCCACTTCCAGTTGCTGACCCCCAGCAGTCCATCAGGAGGGGGGCCTAATGAAACCAGCATTCTTAAAACATATTTTCTTCCTGCCACTGTTCCCCACTCTTACATTCACAGATCTCTTCTCTGTTCTCTTCTTCAGCTGCTCCTGAGGGCAGGGTTCAACATTACAGAGGCAAGTCACATAAGGAGCATATGCCAAGGTTCAGTGAAACATACCGGGAGGACAAAAGGGCTTTCTTTTTCTTACACCTTTTTGGAAAGTTTTAGAGTACCTTCTCACTAAAAACACATCTCTACGTATGTCCCATCTACTGACTGCCAAACAGATCAGCTGATTCTTGCCTCCCACCTTTCCCAAATTCCAAAATACTGTTACTCTAGAATTTAACAGGATCTATCAATCATTCAACACAGTTAGAAGCTGTGAGTACTTAGAAGCACTCGAACCTTTTAAAAAAAGAAAAATGCATGACCTTATCTTACGCTCTGTTTCCTGAGTCACTACCGAGGGGTCACAACTGATGGTGGGGAAAAAAAGACCAAGAGCAGCTATCCCTCAAACTTCACAAAGCTTTCAGGCTAAGAAAACATTGTCTTCTCCTGAAAGATTTAAGATAGTTCTGAAACATTTCCGTGTTACAGTAGCAAACGTAACTAAATCTAAAGTTAGATAATGTGGAATACACACATTACCAGCACTCCTTCCATCTTTTTTGCCAATGTTCTTCAATCTATTTGCTGTAATATTTAACAATTTTCTCTGACTCTTTGGCTTCCATCCATCTCTTTCCCCTGTCTGCTGCTTCTTTATGTCTCTATATTCTTTTTCATTCAGTTTCATCCATTCATCTTTCTTCTTCCTTCATGTCCTCAAGGCCTGCATCAGCTCTGCCATGGCACCTTGCTCACTTTTGCTGCTGTGGGCTGTGCCTGCCCTCTGCTCAGGCCCCCCCATTGAAGGCCTGCAATCTCCCACCTTCCCAAGAATGAGGCTTCCACAGCCACATTACCACTCCTCCCATATGGTGCAGGTCCTTGTGTACATGGTAAATGCATGTCCCCAGCCAGGTCCTCCTGCACATGGCATAAATGCTCACTATCCACCGTGCCCCAAACCCATACAGCATCCCCGGTGCATCCTTCACTGTGCTCCTTCACCCTCTGGCTCTCATTCCCTCTAATCTCCTGCCCCACTTCATCTTAAGCAAACCAAGTGTTACTTAATGATCTCACAGTGTTGTCAGGAGGCCCAAATAATTACTGTTTTGCAATGCATACCTCAGTCCTGAAGTGAAAGCTGTTTAGAACATGTGCCGGACCCTGTTGTCAAACTGCTTTCAAAAATTCAACAAGCATGCCATTGGAGCAAACAAAATACAGCAGCATTTTCTCTCCACTTTCCCCACCCAGCCTAAAAGCCTTTTTCCTTGTCTCTTTCCATCCCCTTGAACAAAGGGGAAACCAAGTGTAGAAGCCTTTTCTGTATAAAGCTGTATTTTATTAATAAGCATACACACACACACACACGCATTGGTTCATATTGACTCCAACATACAGCCAAGATAGAAATAACTGAACACAATTCTATTTTGCTATGCCGTGGTAGAAATGATTTTACACTTCAGTGACTTGAAAACGAGTCACTGTGACCAGCAAATGCCTTCTACCATGCAACATGCAATCTGATAAGCAGAAGGCAGAGCACAAAAGGCAGGTATCACTTGAAGATAAAAGTCTCCTGACAGCATGCCCCTGATATCCATGCACCGAGCAGGTGTTTGCCATCTGACAGAGAACTCAGAGAACAAGATAAACTAAAAAGCTTAAGGCTTTTTTGCTATCTCATTTTCGTTTTTATTCAACTACCACTCCACATGTTGCTATTTAATTTCTGTGGCTGAAGGTTTTGCCCCCTTAAAAGACCAAAAGACTCTCTCATCCCGAATTAATCTCTCATTCCTGAAAAGCACTGGACTGAAACTCCTTATTTCCCCCTGGGTACACCAAGGCTAGTGACAGCTGATCCTTCCCTGCACTGCCCAGTCAATTATTATTATTTTCTTTCTGAAGCCCACAAAGACTCTTCAGGAGTGAAAGATCTCTCAGCGCAAGGGCACTGCACAAACATCTGTTAAGAAATGAATGGATAAAATAAGATAATGGGTGGGAGGAGGAAAAAAGCTGCAAGGGGCGAAGTAGCTCCCTAGAACCAAAGGCAAGAGCCCAGTCCAGCTCCTGCATCTCCGCCCTGACTTTCAGAAACTGGGTGAGAAAAGATTTCCTGCAAGCCAGCTTCTTCCCCACATTTGGCCTTCCTTACCCACTAGCGAGGCAAAAGATTATTTTATTGTGTACATTTTATCTACATTGCAGCAGCTTGAGATGTCAGTCCCAAACCAGCCCCAGAGTACCAGGTACTGCATCTGCTTGCACCAAGCTTATCAGAAGCACAGCAAATAAATGGCAACATAGATACAGATGGACAACACCTGTCAGCTGCAGGATGAGGTGGAGTCTCAGCTGGGACCTGTTGGTGCACTTTGAGCTGGCACTGCATGACAGGGGAATCCTCTGAGGACAGCACAGTGGTTTGGCTGCCACAAGATGCTTCCTCGCACCTCCCGGTCCACATGGAGGGGAAGCAGGAAAGAAAGCAAAGAGAATGCAGCTTGAAAATTGGCATCAAGTGCTGTATGTACTGGGAAGGGGACTCACACACAAACACAAAAAATTTAAAAGAAAATCCCTGTAAGTAAAGAGCAAAGAGCAGTTGGGTCCAAACCAGTATGTTGCCCTTAGCCACACAAATCTAATGTCTCTACGAGTCTAAGTGAAAGAGCCAAACCCCTTATGTAGCCAGGTCCTCAAAAACTGAAGACATAATTATTTAAGATAAGAAAAATAGAAAAGAAGAATGGATTTAAAAAAAAATAAAATCTGCCTTACCTGAAGATTCAGAGAAATGACACTGCTCTGAATGAGGCCCAACCCTACATCAAATGTCCTGCTGAAAGCCTGGCTGCTCTCAGGGAAGAGCCAAACTGAGCAAAGCCTGACCCTAGGGACCAGAGTTTGGGAAGAGAGAGCAGGGCCCCCCCAGGCAAACACCTCCCTGGCTCCAACGGAAAGGCCCAGCATTCACTGACAAGGGATAGATGGCGCAGAGCAAAGCCCAAGCTGACAAACAGGCTTATTCATTTGCTTGCCATTTATTATGTATAAGCACAGCGCCATCTGCTTTACTATATCCTTTCCAAAGGCTGTAGCAGTGAGGAGGAAGGCAGCCTGTGGATCATGGTGCGAGGCAGGCTGCTCTGTGCAGACAGGAGGCTGCCCCTTCCCCAAGAGCCCTCGTGCCACAGGGGTCAGGGTGGTCCAGCAGCCGTGGGGAGAGAAGGGAACCCACAACCCTGCATCTTTGCAGGACACAAAGTCGCTGCTTCTAGGGCTGATCCTCCTTCTAAACGTGTCATTCCCCAGACTGAGGGGAAACTACCCTGGTGTAACATTGAGGCCCAAGTCCCCGAAGAAGTTTTTTCTCCTGATTTTCAGAGCTGGGTGGCTTCAAACAAGGAGACACGACAACCTTGGAAAGTCCGCCTTGAAGTTGCCACCAGATGCCAAGCTACAAGCTATGGGTCTGTTCACTGAATATATGCACATCTCATGCGGTTTTGACGATCCCAATATTAGAGCAATCACTCATCCCATCCCACCACTGATTACTGCCAACCTCTCCCCCATACACACCCAGTTTGAGTGGTTGGTAAAGCCTCAGTGCGGCCCTGCAGAATTAAATGCTAGAGAACTTCATATATATATATGTATGTATATATATATACACACACATACTCACACCACATAACTGTGAAACACCCCATCTGCTCACGTTATGACACTTTAAATGCATGCAATTAACTGAACTGAAATGGCATAAGGATCTGGATCAGTCAGTGTCTTTTTCCCCCGACTCCCACTATTTCCACCTTCCTCTCACCCTAACATATGGAATGCCATATGAATTACTGAATGGATCATGCTAAAACCGGAGCCTGTAAGATCTATTTTTAACACAGATTATGGGGGGATATCATCAGTCCGTGGTGCAGCATTGTTTTCCTTACGAGCTTGGTCTGTCACTACTTCTGGCAAGCCCCATTTCCAGCGCTGACAACTAATCTCCAAACTCTTAAAATTTTTTCCTCAGTGCTCTGAAGGAAAACTCAGTTTCCTTCTGAGGTCCTTGGCAAGAACTTTACAAGAAAAGCAGGTCAGGAGAGAGTCAGCGGACTGCAGATTTTCCAGCCTGCTGCTGCTGTTCTGAAGTAGCCATGGGACGCCTAACACGGATGCCCAGTTTTCACTGTCAAAGCTACCAAGGTAGCTTTGGGCTACATGAAGGGCTGTTAAACTGAGCTTTCATGAAACGTTACCGAGACACACAAACCATGTGCTGTCCCAAGAAACAGCTACAGAAGAGTCTATACGTTCTTTTGTCCTCTGGTACCCCTCAACTGAAAGCCTCTCCACCCTAAGAAGCCACAACACCATGGTCAAAGTCTTGGCAGGAGAAATAACTGAAGCAACGTGGTTAGTTTATACGTTGATAATTAAATCCTGATGCAAAGCTAAGGAGCAAAGATCCAGCAGCAGACAGACACAAAAATACAAAATCTCTTTACAAGGCCACAGCAAGTTCTAGTAGACGTTTTAAAGCCAAGGCAGGTCAGGTTGGCCAGGTTATTATTAGCTCTGAATGGCCCATACATCAGTGTTAGCATACATTACCTGAAATTGCAATGGTTATCAAGAACTGCATTTTCTCCTATCCTTGAAAATCAATTAAACTATTACCAATCTCATCTTTACAGCCAAATGCATCATCAGCAATGCAGACTCAATTCAAAACCAATGTCAGATAAAAGGCTTCAGGTGAGGTCATACAGAATTAAAGGGAAGATGTGCCAAAAGAAAGTGATTTCTGCACAGTAACTCCTTCTTTCCTTTTAACCTATACAGGCTCATCAGAATTAAGCTCCACTGAAAGCAGTTTCTTCCACAATGAATGTAACAATTCAGAAAAAAAGCAACTCACAAGCACACACAGAGGACCATGTGGATGAACAGTTTCTAACTGATTCCAGAAATGATGCTCACATTTGCATATTAGATTCTACCTGATGAAATACAGGTGCTGCCTAGGCAAAACAGGAGGCTGGGACCAATCCAGTATTTCCAGCTCTGGCTGGAGCCGAAGAAGCCAGTGATTCACAGAGTTCCCAGCAGTTAGGGAAGGAAAGCTGGGTGCGCTGAAGCAGCTTCAGAAGTGTTTAACAAAGCAGAAACTGGAACTGATGTGTCATAAAACACTATCAATTACCATGAAACTGTTACTTCATTTTAATGTACCACAAATCTAAGCCTGCCTCTTCAGGGTACCACCATTTCATAAATAGAGGCCGCTTAGAGTCTCACACTTAAAATGTTCTCACGTATTTCCTTTCCCCGCAATCAAAAAAAAATTCCCAGTCATTCCTTCCTGGTTACACTCTGCAGGACTCTGAAACTTCAGAAATGCTCTCACGTCTTCCCTTGCAACACTGAAATTTGTTGGCAAGGCTGTGCCTTCCTGTTGTGTATCGGCAGCAGATCAGGCTTTCACCCCTTTACATATAAACTCCCTTTCCACTCCACCATTCTGCCCCATAGACATTTTATTTCACTTTCCCTGATACAGCTACAGATCAAAGGACCTGAAACATTTCAAAGCAGGGTTAGGATCTGACCTGGATTAGACACCCATGTAAAGGAACAGAGAGACCTTGTGCTCCCACAAAAGCTGTCTTCTCTCTCATTGGACTAGTGCACATAAAAAAAAAGCAGGTTTCTACTCCTCCTTCAGAGGAGGTAGGGAGGAAAAAAAGATGAGCACCTATCTCTTATGGTCAATGTGGCCGAACTGGATTTGGAAAGAAGCCCAAACTGAAAGACAACCACCAGGAAAAGCCAGCAAGTAATTAAAACCTCAAGAAGCGACAGGGGTCAGGAGAGGCAGCGTGCCTGAGATGGAGCCCAAGGAAAAAGACACCCCAACCTCTGTGGCCAAGGCACTGTCCTCACTTGGAACAGCACCCCGCATCAGAACCGAGCCCTCAGTCTGGTCGGCTGAAGCTCCCCCAGCCCATATGTTCCTCTGGCTCACAAGATGTGATATGCTATGCCTTCACTTCAGCAGGGGGAACAGGGGGAGGGAGAAGGGGGCAAATTAATTCAGAAGCTCCTGGCAGACATATGAGTAACAAAAACACAGAAGTTATGTAGAGTAGGTCTGTGCTGCCAAATGAAGTCGCAAGTGGCTTGGTTCAGATTTGAGTCTTTTTTTTATTTTTATTATTATTTTTATTATTATTATTAGCATTTGGCAAAAGGAGCCAGGAAATACCTTGCTGGTGATGTCTGCTTCTCCCAGCACGAGCCAGTTTGGAATGCTGAATAGCTTATCCTTAAAAAGGGAGAACCACACTATTTCCGAGCCCCTGACTTCTACTGCCTTTTATTTAAGCAGTGTTGCAACATTTTATTTTTGTTCTTATTTAATAAGAAGTTACTACACGATGAGAACAAACATTCCCAAGAATGTTCACTTTTCTCCTCCTCTATTAAATGGGTATGGCCTCAGAAATGGGTAAATTTCCAAACATATGCACTAGTGAAAGTTGAGTTTGATCTAACACGAAAAAGCCTCTATTCACTTAAAAGCCTTAAAAAGAAAAGAATTCTGAAAGAATCCTGTCTTTCAGATATATAAACACAAAACCAGAATTCACTGGTTCATCTGAAAAGTGAAATATATGGTCTCCCATAGCAGGATATAAATAACTCCCAGTCAAGCCAACATGAATGACTTGCTCCCTGCTGCAGCAGAAGGCATGGTCTAACAGGGCATCTACTTTTGAAGAAATCCATTTTTAACTTCTAGGCAAAGAGGAAGTTTAAGCTTAAGGAGGATAAAAAATTATGTACGTTACTTATAAAAAAAGGCCAAGTTTAGCAATATATAGAGAATCAAATTCATAGAATGCTAAGCACGTTACCTACAAACCTCTTGCTTGAAGAGCAAAGCCAAAAGCCAAAAATACAGCATACTGTCACAGAATATACCCCTCCATCAGTTTGCTGTTTCAGGTCAGTTTAAATACTGCAGCTTCCTAGAAAGCTAAATAAACTTTACCTAAGGGATCCTCAAAACACTGACAGGTGACTCTGGGCAGCTTTCTTCCTCCTCTCCAGAGTTTGTAGCCATAGAGAGTCCTGTGCCACTGCAGAGAGGCTCACCACGCTCCCTGAGGTAGCACCTCCTCACACCAGGCTGTTGTGCCAAATGCAGTTGGATGCTTCTCCTGGGTGGCCCCACGACCAGCTTTCTCCATTTCCATATGTTGGGCTCTTTTCAGAAATCTGGCTGTACGCTCTATACTTAGTTTCACCCAGTCACAATGAGGTCCCGTTTGCACATTCACACATCAAGTGGCATTTTGGCAATCTTATGAGCACAAACAGTTTCTAGGGCCAAGCAACCTCTAATCCATCAGCCTAATGCCAATGTCATGAATCAACGTAACAAGTATTCAGATAACTGTGAATGTTCCACTCACATGCTGTTGGAGAACCAAGACTCCAAGTCTTTTGCTTGAAAGGAAGGAATTCTGCCACTCAAATAATGGAGACCCTCTATAGCTGATGATACTCGTTATCATCTACTCAGTCTGGATGTAGCAACCAGCACTCTCCAACCAGCACACCACATTCATTGCTTTCAATAAGACAACATTTAATTTAACTCACTCATCTGTGGCCTGTCTTAATTTGCAGACGCATGTTACCTCTCCTTTCTAACTACTAGTAAAAGCTCTTAGCTGTTTAGATCACTGTGCAGAAGACAATTTCATAATATATTGGATTACTGAGGGGAAAAAAGCTCCTCCAAGAAGAGCATCAGCATAATACCTGTGACTTTAAATGCAAAATTGATCTTACTGAAAACTGTTCTTACTTAACTAAAACTGTAGCAGATGTAAATGATAAAACCTGGGGGTAAGAAACATGAAATACACTTCTTGAGGAAGAGAACTGAAATGGTTTCTTAAACATCTGTATAAATAGCTACTTCAGAAGCAGCTCTTAATGCATGAGTGTTTAAGAAACCACCATTATTGCAGAGATGGCATTATGTGCTTTACGAGGCTACATGCCTAAATCGGCTCTGTTCTAATGTTTTATGAACTGCACAAAATTCACTGTCATTCGTTCTAACACCATCATAAATTCTAGACAGAAACACAGCTCTGGTAACCAGCCATTTATAGATCGCTATTTCACATCTCAGCCTCACCTACCCATTCTCTTACAGCCATAGCTGACAGAAACCACAGGTGCAGGGTCTATATGGAAGCAGGATTTGCTAGATTTATAGTCATTACTAAAGCAAATGAGAAGCCAGTGAACGGACCAAGGGAACCTGATGCATCATATCTACCATGTCATGTGTATCTTCTCTGGTTAGTAGAAAGATAAAACTTAAATCACAACACCTACCCAGTTCTTAAAGAACAAATAGGACAAGAGAAGCTGCCAAAAAGCAGCAGCCGGACACAAGCTGGTTGATGATATCAATAACCCTTCAAAGTGTATTGTCACAACTGGTGTCAAGCCCACCAAATTACTCGCGATCACTAGCTAAATAAGTATGAATTATTTTATTGTAGCAGCCTTTTTCACTACCACTTAGGTGTGACAGCTCTCCCAGCTTACTCACCTCAGGACACACACGCTTCCTCTCACTTACAGAGAATAATGTTTGCTCTTGAAGCCCAGACTCTCACGAGCACAAATGCTGCATAGTGATGCTGCCACAGCCAGATACACATGGGCCAGCAAAGCCTTAGGCCAGAAGAGACACCACCATAAGCAGCACGCTGAAACAGCCCTGTGATTCCCTCTGCTATCTCCTCTAAGCCCTGCATGGGACCTGCCAGAAATTGACATACAAACAGTAAACTAATACAGAGCGCAATGTGACATGCTTCACAAGTAGTCACTGTATTGTCACACAGCCTACTTGCTCTTAAATCACTATCCCTTTACCTCTATAGCAGAGTGAGGCATGTCTATGTGTATAATCAAAACCTAAATATCCACAAGATTGCCAGAAGTCCTAATGCCAGAATCTGGGTAGGTTTCCTATACGGCAGAAACGCTGTACTCACGTTATAGAAAGACAAGTCTCTCAATGGCAACCAGGTGTTCATTCATTTACACGACCACCATAGCCAGTGCTAGGCTGCAAGACAAGCAGCAAGACGGCCACCACACACGGCAGGCCAGGATGGTGCAAAGCACCGCATTTCTTCCTTAATCAAATGCAGTTCTGCCCTTTTTCAACTCTTCCCTTTCCACCTCTGATTGTCCCTCTCAGCTGAAATATAAAAACTCCAGTTTGATAGAACCACAGGGAAATACAAGGACTCAAACATGTTATTCACAATCCAGAAAATCTGTCTTCTGAATTAGAAGCAGCCAAAGGCTGAATTCTCCAAGGCAACTTGCTCCGAGTACTTGATGTGGCCAAGGATAAAGCTGACAGGGCAGAAAAAAAGCTCAGATTTAAGCAATCAATTGCAGAGCCGCTGAACCGCATACAACTGCGGACAGGACTTAACATTACGAGACACATTTTGGTTTAATTTGCACATCAGCAGCATCCCCCTCCTCACCTGTGTCATACAGCTGCAGCTGAGGTCAGCAGAGCTGTCAAAGCTAGTGCAGACCCACCATAAAACACCACAGACTGATAGCCATTTCCCTGTGAGGATTATGTGGAGCTCGTTCCCTTTGGCAGTCCAGTTTTCTGCAGCAATAGAAATAACCCTACTTCAATAAGGCAAGGCCAATATAGAAAGACCAAATTAACAGGAGTTAAGTTCAGACAAGACCAAAAAGAGATACAATAAAAGTATGATATTGAAACATTTGCAAGATTACTGCGCATAACAGAGAATGTGTGCAGTGGACATGAAAAATAGGTCTATCAAAGCACCAAGAATCTAGGTAGTTATTAGAAGAAATCTTCTATCACTAAGGACAGTGAATCAAAAGAAAAACAGCGCTAGCACTGGTGTATGCCCTGCAACCCTGAACTACAGCGAGGGAAGCAGGGAATGAGCTCTAACTTCTGGCTAGCCAACTTCCTTCACTCACCCAAGTACTTTCATTTGCAGGTTCGGCAGCTCCCAACACAGCTGCTTCTCTCCTCCATTATTGTGATTTTCAATTTAATATACCATCATTTCACCCTGTTACTTTCCCTCAGCTAATATCCTGCTGCTAGAGGCAGCAAAGAACCTTTCTGCTAGATTTTAACCTTCCATTTTCTGTGATGTACAATGCACCATGAGGTGCATATTGCTACACTGCAGAAAGTTTTAATTCAAAAGCAATACCATGAACACCTTCCAGGCACTAGCTGGGCCATTTGGTGAGAAAAAAGCAGCTAGGAAAGCAAAAGAACAACACTATATACGCCATAAGACTACAAATCATTTCTTCAAGCAGCAGGGTACTCTTAGATGATAAAGTTTCATCTTCCTTGCAATGCCCGCCGGTGGCAAAAGGGCCGGAGGCAGCTCTGTGCCAATTTCACCCCTGCAGGCAGCCGCAGGGCTATGCCAACTCAGATCAGGCAGAGCACACAGGCACTTTGGCTGGTGGGGAAGAAACACCACATTGTTCTCCCAGGGCCACCCTCAATGCCACAAGACCTCCACAAGGGATCCCAGTCAGGGTCACGTTAAAAGGCGCCATCGGTCCCCATGCCCTCAGCTCCGCTGCCGTGCGACTGCTCCTTACGTAAGGCACTTCCCAAGCTGGACAGAGAAGCCCTTTAATGCACTGGTGTCCCATCCAACCCTCCTCCCAGCAAAGAGTTTAATGAGGGCTGTCTTCAAGCAAGGTTAGGAAGAAAACAATTATCTTTTTTTATTTGTGTGGACACAGAAAGTAATTGAGCAGAGTACGGAGGAGTGGGCAGGAGAGAAAGAATACACGGCCTTTTTCCTCCTCTTGCATGTAACTGAGCCAGTATTTACTGGGGTAAATGCTTAAGTTCACGGGTTACACAGTATCTGGACTGGAAAAATACGAAAATAAAGTGTAAGAATAAAAACATTCGCAAAACCTTACAGCCTTTTTCCTTGACCGTTTAGCAGGTTTATTTGGGTTTTGCCACTCCCACCCCCCCAAAATAAAAGAGAAATTGCAATGAAACAAACTTTTTGTCAAATCACAGAATTTTTCTTTGTTGAAATTTCTCATATTAAACTAGTGAGCCCAACATGAAAAGCGTTCTTATAGGGAGTGTGGATTTAACGATTTGCTCAACAAGGAAGGATTTAATTTACCCCCTTCACACCAAGGCTTGGCACAGCTAACATGCCTCACCAGCAGTAGGCAAAAAAAATTCAGTCTTACAACCACCACCAAATTCAGAACAGTGCTCGTTTGTTCTGCAGAAACGATCAATCATCTCTTTACAACTAAATTCTTGTGCCTCTTACCAGCACTGCTTTGTGGAGGTGCAGCCCTCTCTCTCCCCACGTTTTGCTCACTTGTTGCAAGGACAGACCCGATGCCACAGTGCCCGGTCGAGGGAACACCGCAGGAGCAAGCCAACCCACGTACAGCCGCTCCAGCACCATCTGGCTGGCAGGGCTGCTCCACAGGAGCTGCTCTTCTTCAGCAGCTCCCTTCCACGCCAGACACTGCCATGGTGGCAGCAAGGCAAAGCAGGCACCTTTCTAAAAGGGATTAACGTCTCAGCACCAATCCGGCCTAATAAGCAGAAACCAAATGACATTACACCTCTGCCCCCCTCTGCCCTGTACGAAACAAGGGCTGTGGCACCACGCAACACTGCTGGGTCTGCCCTCACTGTGCTTTGTACGTGCTTTGCCTGGACACCTCATGAAGCTCAACCAGCAGGCATTATGCTGAATAGCTCTTCCCAGTTCTGCTCTTTTCCCTCAAAGGTAATGTTCCTCTCGTTCTACACTTGCATTGCTCCTTCTGCGCAACAGTATTCTACCTGAGCACTTCTGTGAGCAAGTTTATGGCAGGTCATACCTATTAAGCCAAATATTAATAACTCTTATTTTCACTAGAAGTGTTTAGGAAACAGCTGAGAATGGGGCTGCATTGTTCCAGGTGCTGCACAAACACACAGCAAGATTATTTATATAGATACATCAGACATGTCCCTGGAAATGAAAGTATGAAAGTATGAATTCTGTCCCGTTTCCCACCTATGTTAGTTTTATACCCAAGGAAGGTTTTAATACTGACTAAACTACCAAAATTCTTATTATAGTACAAACACACACATCCCACACACACCCCTAAAAAAAACCCCAAACCACCCAAACCTGGAAATATTACCTTTTTGAAATTTTTTTTCATGGTAAAAAAAGAGCTTAATAGCAATAATGTCTTTCCTTTCGCACAATTCTTGTAGTTGCCGAACACTGCACAAGGTCCCCTCCATCGTTACTTCATCCATTACTTCAGTGGAAGCTCTTAGAGCATCCTTTGGGATAAAGTCCTTAAACACTGAGTTTACAAAGCATTTAAGCATCCATATAACTTTAGGCACTTGGGCAATCCATCCTCATTTAGCAGAGCACTTAAGCACTTACAGCAAATCATGTGCTTGGTGACTTCGCTAACTCAAGGCTTTAACGTTAGGTCTTTACAGGCCTATCCAGCTTCCATAGCACAACTATTACACACAGCCAACAGCTCCAGAAGTTACAGATCAAAGCTGGCTTCTTTTTGAAGACAGTATGGTTAACAGATAGAGTATATGTTTCGTAAGCCTATTATGTGCAGTACATAAAAAGCTCTGATTGTGATCAGATGTTGGCAGGTGTCATTAACTCACTGTTAAAAGAAAGAAATATGTGTTTTAAGTGACAAGGAACCTTTGGAAACCAGCAGTAAATAAAAGTATTCTTCAGGATGAGGGCAGGGCTGAGCATGATGGATAAAGCAGCAGGTTCACTACTATGTACCTGAATCCCTGTGAATAGCAACGCGCCTTTACATCTGCTATACTTTTCAATTATACATTAGTCCCCGTTTTGCTTGAACTTATAAGCTGTTGTAACCATGGCAACATGTCTAAAACTATCAAATATACTTAGCCCTCTTCCTTCCCTTCCTTCAGCCAACTTGGAACTGATTTGGAGTTGTTTATGTGGCTTTCATTTAGGTACCTCTCCCACACGCACATCTCCAAAAGCTGAGTTACTTCAGGTGCTCCTAATAGCGAGGCCCTGTATTTTGCTCTCTGCAGGTCCCAAGGTTAATTGCCTATATGATTTACTTCTGGCATCGATTTCTGCACACAATTTGAGCTGTATGTCAACTACTTAACAGTTTTTCAGCACAAGCCCACCAGAGTCATTGGCAGGCTTGCTGCTGACTTAGTTACTGCTGTTCCCATTCATCTAATCATCAAGCAAAATAATCCTTAGTTTAACAAAAAAATTGGCTCTGAACTCTCAGGCATCAGTGTTTGGTATACTGATCCTTTATCACCTAGGTTTGGGAGTTGCAATAGAGTCCTAAATGATGATTTAAACTTCACCAGTTATAATACTTTTTCTTCCCCTAGATGAGCAATGGTAAAATCTGCATTTATTAAACTAGAAATGCTGCAGATGAGAGAACAAGATGTTTCTCTTTCAGAGTCACCCAGTTTTTGTGTACACAGAAAAATAAGCTAAGTAGGACACAACAGAGCATTGAAGAGAAAACTGAGCCAACAAGATGTACAGGCAGGACCAAGCTGTCCTCGGAAAGCCCCAGAGGAACAGAAGACTCTAAGCACATGGCTACACCATCAGTTAAGAGTCTGCTGTCAGATCAGACTCAACCACCATCCATATTGTAAATCCCTGGCTCAGAGGCTGGCTAAGAGGATGCTTCAACCCAAGCTCTCTGGACAAAGAGATTAGTCATATTCAGCATCTTAGCACAGGCCCAGACTATTAGTGTGATCTGGATGGCTTTGGCATGGGAAAGGCAAAGCAAACTACTGTCAGCCCACCAGCAGAGTGGAGAAGATGGCTCCACCTAAGCACACTTCAGATGCTTTGATCCAGATATAAAATCAGGCTCTGGCTAGCCACAGTGAGGCTTATGTGTTGCAGCCTGCCCCTTATTTCACATTGCAAAAACACCCAGAGCTAAGAAAGGTGCAAGAACTACCATAAAAAGGCAACAGTCTCCTAGACCACCATGATGAAACATCAACATCTGAGATCAGGCCCCAGCAGAGGAAAGGAGAAAGCAACGAGGAATTTGAGATGAGGTAACTCACAGAGCGGAAACATCCCAAATGAAACACACTGTCACAAAAATAAGGAGAGCACAAAGCAAACTACTTTATAAAAAGCAAAAATCATTGTGCATTCCCAGAACAGAATCTTGAACTGGTTGAGGTTGGCAAGGACCTCTGGAGATCATCTAGACCAACTGCCTCTGAACAAGCAGGGTTGCATTTGTTCATATCAGCAACTATTTGTCTAGAAACAACCCATTTAAAATAATCCTTTGGTCCAGTTTAATTAGAAATTCAATTAAAAAAAAAAAAAAGCAGAGTCCTGCATGTTATTTGGTGAGGTCAATGGATGCTAGTCCTCTTCCCACTTGAAAACACTGATTTTTCACCTTCATTATGAATCATATCCTTAGCCCCTGGTTTTACATAGTCCTTAGCTAAACTTGAACTTGGTATCAGAGAAGCTACTTTGATGCATTCCTCATGAGTACCCTAAAAGCATTTTCTGCTACACAAGAGTAAGAGCAAATGAGTCAGCACACACTGGGTGTGTGAACTTGTGTTGGTCTTTACTCCCTCTGAATTTATCTAGGAGGAACAACCCCACTGCTGTCAACTGAATTACATCAAAGAAAGAAAGTGTACACAGCCTTCTAAATGGAAGATGCAGTATCATCTTTTATATCTTGCATAAAGCACTGCACATCATCACAGTCTCCCAAAAACATGAATGTTTTACATGCTATTTGTTAAACCATACTTCCTGTCCGAAGACCAACACAAAAAGGGGATATAAAAAGCCTTCCATACAAATGCCAACCTACCTGCTTCTTAAGCCCTGCTAAATCTTACACTAACACACACACACTCTCTGTTAAAGGGACTGGGAGAAAAAGGAACTGAAGGAGGGGGGGGGAACAAACAAACAAACAAAAAGAAATCGAAAAGGGTGCAAGACAGAACTCTGAGATGGATAGATGGTTAACAAAATAAAAAGCACACATCCAGGATTGCTATTTTTAGAAATCCAGGGATTAGTTCTTAGTCCCAGTTTCATGCCTGGCCAGTCAGATGGGAGCACAGAGCACCTGCTTCAGCAGAAAAGTCTCCAGCAAAGAAGTTGCCAGCAAAGCTACCCCTTTGCCAACTGCCCCAGACACGCTGGGTAAGCAAGGCTATGGCTTGCATCCTTGCTGAAAATCTCTGCTCCTCACACAGGTTTCATCACTGTGTTCCTTGCTACAAAACCGTGCATCAAGCTGAAGCAGACCCTTGCTGAAACTTAGTGAGCCTCAGAGAGGCTTTCCCCACTATCCTGTCTAGAAAGCGTCTTGAATCCTTTCTTGCTTTGCATTTGTAAAGGACAAGAGATACCTTGGTGACTTAAAGGGTAGAAAAGAAAGATAGGACTCAGTATTGTGAAACTGGAAGGGCAGCTGCCTAAATGCCAGAAACTGGGTAGATAAAACAACCCATTTGGGCAAGTCCTTGTGGCATAACTTTGATAATGGTTTTGAAAGGCATCAGGGAGCTTTGGAGAAAGCAACCACTTAAGGCCTTTGATATTTCTCAATTAGCCAAACCAACATTAGGACAGCCCTGAAAGTATTAGTACAAACTGGCTTCCACCCACAGAAGCACAAAACCTCTTGACCTCCTCTGATAATTCTCAAGCTCCTGAAGAATCCGTCTTCACTGTCTGGTCCACATCTGCATCCACAGACATCTCCTAGATGGATCCCATATGCTTTATCAAGAGCGCTTAGTCCTCTGCCTCATGGACAACACTTGAAATCAAAGCAGGGACATGGCAGAATTCTACAGCTCAAATCAGTCTAAAGTAAAACAAGAAATCTGTGTGTTTTGAAAGCTGAGAATAACAGTGAGCTGTTTAGTTTTGTGGGGGAAAACAAAGTTGTACAGGTGAACATGGTACAGACTTGGTGTGTGTGCATCTGAAGCTTCGTGTTTCAGCTGCAATTGGGAAGGAATTGTCTCTTTCACCTGGTGTGTCATTAAACAGCCGTAGAGTTCCCCCCTCAGGTAGTATAAACACACTTCTTTAGAGAGGTGTGATCTGGGTTACATGAGAGGGGTTTAAGAAAAAAAGTTGTGCCCTTCCTATGCTCTCAATGCACTATATAGAAGACATTTGGAATGTGCCAGACTGGAATGGACCAGTGTTTCTTCCAAGCTTGTAACCCACCCCCAGTCATAGTGGACTCCAGACATCATAGCAGATCATCTTTATTTTAAAATATTTTTTTGCATATTTTGTTCCATTCGGTCTGCAGGTTCACTGACCCTTAGGTTGATGTTATTATGACAAGAGTGGGGTTCAGTAACATCCCTTCTGCACAAGCAGAATCCTCGAGCAGAAAGGATGTTCAAGCAGACAATAAGCATAAACATTCACACCTAAGAGTTCTGACCATAGCTAGAAAAAAAGGTCTTATGTAGGAGTATAACTTTAATCATGCACATAATCCCCTAGAGTTTATTTATGGCCTTGAAAATTAAGACTGTACTTGATTATTTTTCTGGAGGGAGGAAGCCTATGATTTCCTAAAGTGATGGAAAACAGCAACATGCCAAGGCAACCTTATTCACTTTATTATTTAATGTCTACACTCCTCACTTTAGCGCTTCAAAAATAAATGCCTTTAAACTGTCCACCTGCAGCACTAGCTATGCAACTGACTCAACGTTTTCCAGTCATCCATGGTTATTTAAGTGCAAAATGAAATCAGAATAAAAACACAACAGAAGCAAACACCCTTGGAGTTCAGAAATAACAAAAAGCCCCTCTTGATATTCACCACTCCTATGTTATTTGTTGCTAGAATGAAAGTGAATGAGGCCCTCCAGCCCAAAGGTAATTTACAAAACAGTTCATGGAAGAAAAAAAAAAGAGGAGGTATTCAGAACAGAAATGTCATCTTGCTAATAACTATTGTTTCTCTATCGAATAGTTCCCATTACCGAGGATGATTCACAGCAAACACCACTGCCAGCCTACCCCCAGCAGTATTTAGTCAAAGTGATGTTGCAGCTCTTGGGAATAACATGCAATAACCGTATGATTTCCTGCAATGAAATGTCAGCCCTGAGTCCAAAGTTATTGCTGTGAAGGCTGCAGCTAGGCCTAATGAAGACCAGAAACACTGTCCCTACCCCTCAGCGATGCTTCAAAGCAATGGTGGCACCTTGTCAAGGGGGCAGAAATCACACCTCTTCTCAAATCTGCCACTCTGATATTTTGTTGTCATTGTAGCACAAAAAAATGTCAACATTTCATGCAGAAAAAGGGCCATTTCAGCACACGCTTTTCTGAATATAATTTATTTCTTCAAAATACATGGAAGCATTTGTTCACTGAAAACTAGCAAGTGTCCTAGTGGTCCAAGGGACCAGTACCCAAAAACCATCAAAAAAAAACCTGAAGGCAATTTGACAAATGTTTCCCCTTCCCTACATCAGAGAACCAGAATTGCTCATCATAGAGCAGCCAGGTTAATAAACATTTAAAACATAATCAACAACCATTCAAGACATGAATGTAATGGGAGAAAAATGTAACTGTTGCTCAATTTGACTTGTACAAACTGTGCTTCAGATGCCAAATGACTCCTGGGACTAAGTTCTCAGCATCTTCTGTCAATTGTTACTATCTATGAGAAAGCATGGATGTTCATCTTCCTAATTAAACATCCAATTACCCTACTGTGGTCACAAAGCAGGGCAATTGGTTTGCAAGCACCAAAATACATGTGCACTGTCCTTAGTTAGGAAACCTACCCTTTGCCCTGTGCTTAAGCTGCATTCGTCTAGCAGGATGTGAAGCTTTCTTGGTCCAGTCGAAAGATGTGATCTGCAAAGCCAAGGGGGGGTAAAAATATGCCTGCAGAAGGACCAAT
>JAOXJM010000079.1:43024792-43061980 GCA_026413425.1 Tringa solitaria
TAAAAATATGCCTGCAGAAGGACCAATTCTTCTCCAAGTAAGGCCAGAGCGCTCCAAAGTTGACAGTATCATCTGAGAAACAGTAACTGTCATGGCATTACGTTGCTTTCCTCCTTTTGTATTTCGAGGAATCTGATTACCAGAATGCCTTTCAAGTTCAATTTTTAACATCATAAAGTTGTATCTCCAACCCACTCTCCTGCCATTCTCCTGCATGACATTAAATGTTTTTTGAAAGGCCCCCAGATTCTTCAAGTCTTGGGGAAAAGTTCAAACAGACTGAGATTGGCTTTAAATACACACATGCCTTGCAGCATGACACTTCTATAACTGCAGCCAAGACTTCCATTTACTTCAATGGAAAGTGACTGTTCTAAATGACTCCCCTCTCACACCTCTACCCTCCTGCGCTTCTACTTGGACCTCCTTCCATTTCCTCACTCTGCCCATACATTCAGACCTCCTTCAGTGACACCAGACTTCACATTGCTGGATCCCTCTTGCACCCTCAGTGTAAGTTTCCCCAGCTTTATTCACTAGAGCCAGGTGAATTATCAGGCTTGCTACTGCAACTACTTACATGCTCACAGATCCTTATTCACGTGAGCAACACGGTACATCAATCTAAGTGTTTGCAGTGTCAGGAACACCACAATTTTGACTACAGTAATACAGAATTACTTGGACCTGGCTTTAACTCGGCAATGATACACAGCACAGCCAAGGCTTTGCTCTCATCTGCTCCCATTAGCTGATGCTGACTTTATGATGTGGCTCAACAGCTTTAATTAAATGTGATCAGGATACATGTTACCTTCATGGCTTTTGTTGGTGCCTTTTAAAACTGTAGCCTGTCTAGGTATAAGAACCATTAGAGTAACAGATTGCCAAAAGGAAACATCCTTTTTTTAAAAAAAATTTAAAAAAATAAACTAAGGGGGAGAAAAAAAAAAAAAAGAAGAAAAAGATGGTAAAAATAGAACTGGATGGAAACCAGAGACCACAAGAAGAGCTGGCTTACAGGAAATTGCCCTCATCAGTTACTAGATGGGAAATTTTTTCCCATGTATTACATGGATCATGCAGAGACAGGATGGTTTTACATACACTCAAAAAAGCATATTATCACAGGCTACCTCGCAGTCTTGTATGGTTGGGGAGAAAGGGAATAGAGAGGCTGTTCCTTTTCAGTCTATACCAGCAAAGCAGAAAGAATCCCAGAAGATGCTTTGTCCACTGCATTAGCAAATTTCAGTTACTGAGTTTTAAAATAAAAACATTAAAATGTTTCAGCATCAATGTTAAAGCATCAAAACAAAGTCAACAAAACAGTAACAGATGCACCACAAAACAGAGATGTAGGGCCCTCCTTCAGTGGTTCTACTCATATGAGGGAGCCTCGTTCATAGTAATGTCTCATTTGTTCAGGTCTTTACATGCTGTTTCATTGCAAAAGCATTACACCTATTTTCACTGTGCCACTCTAATTGAGCTTAATAGCATATTACTTAACCAGTCTACAGCTACAGGCAAAGCCTACCTATTGCCTTTTCATATAAAAATGCTGTATTTCCTAACCTGCCAATATGAGTGATTTTTGTCACAGAATGAGAAAATATTTGCACAATTGTGGCTACTGCTGCATGATGGGGTCTAAGTCATGAATGAACAAATAGTTAAATCTCCTCTCAAACAGACAGCTTTTATGATGTGCAATCATAAACACAATTTGGCTCTATCATCTGGCTAGGACTTCAAGCAGCTTTTACTAGTTACTCCTCGGTGCTCTGCAGGCAGTAAACTGTAGGCTCCTCTCAAAAATATGCCAAACTATTTGCTGACAATTTGGTTTTGTTTATGAAGCCACTTCTCTGAACGGCAACACTGCTAGTACACATGTACCAACAGCACTCTCGCTCTGAGGTTCTGCAGCATGGTGAGTATAGCATTAGCCCTATTTTTATATTGCTCGAGGTCACCTGTGAAGTCAATAGCAGAGCTGGGCTTTGAGCACAGCCTGCCTCAACACCGTTCTCCCTTTCTGTCGGCCATGGGACCGACGTGTACAGATATTATACCGTGCTCTGCCCCATATCACAGCACTCAAAAGCCAGTCATAGTTACAAAGAGAGTCCTTCTACATACACAGCAAACCTTAGATCAGTCCCAATACAACGCTAATAAAGAGCAAGAAAAGCCAGGACTGCTTTCCCACCACTTGCTGAGCTTCCCTCACCTCATTGGCCAATTCTTTTAGGCTGGTTTTATTATTTCCATTGTGTGGCTCAAAATTATCATCCCTAGAAAAGCCATTCACCAGCTTGGACTAGGTAACTCCTCCATCCTCAGCATCTTTTCTCTGTACTTCTTAGGACCACATTCTGCCCCCCATATGCATACTAACTAGCGCCTTCTTCCCCAGACGCTCCCATTGCTGCACCACAAATCCAGCACTGCAGCTCAGTTTGGCTCTTGCGAAGGACCAGCTAAATTACAGAAGTTAGCTGGGCTGCAATCGTGGATACGAAGGCCAAAAATTCAGATCACAATAAAGGATTGGCCTGAGGAAGATGTTTAGATTTTGCAGTTTCATGTAACATGTAACTCATCTGGTCTGAATTCTAGCTATGTTGCTGGATTCCCTGCCTGAATGCACAGGCCAGACATGGCATTACTGTCATCTCCCGATACTCCCTCCCAGAATAGTCAAAAATTAAAATAATTCAGAAGTTAGGTTTTAAGGACACTGTTATACCTGTTCTAGATCCTTCATAATACAGTCATGCACTAACTGTTCCTATATTTCTCTAACAAGTACCTTTTTCCATTTGTATTTTAAAAGACAAACATTTCAAAGAAGTATCCCATAGTATGTAGAACTGTGTTTTTCCCTAATACCTGCCACGAAATTGATATTGAAAGCTTAGGTGAAATATTCAAGTTACTTTTACCAAAAGACTATTTAAAGTTCTCAATGTTTAAGATACTGCCTCTCAATTTATTTTCCACCAGCATTTAACACCCGAAACCAGCATCGTTCCTATATACGTGAAGACATGCTTTTACAAAAGGTGGGACTGAACCTAGTACCTCTGTCTACTGAAAAGCCTTTAACATGATTTTGCACCCTGCCCATCAGGAGACAGGTCGGGGGCTCTTCCCAGACCCTTTCAAAGCTCATGTTTGCTAGAATCCCCCTCACTCCTAGGGGTAAGTTGTTTTTACTCCTAAGTCATACATGGCTATAGAGACACTACAAGGTACTGTAAAGTATGAAAACTGTTAAAAATGAAAGTCATGACAGAGTCCTGAAGTTTTTCACTGGTTCTTTTCATGCAGGCTACAATGTACTAACTTTATGACAGCAAATTCCCCATGAATTCAAACAAGCATACAAGGAATAGACAGGCACTGTCACAGCCCCATTCTCCTTGTCAAGGACAACACCAGAATACGTCACCTCTGGAATCACATCTACAGGGAGCTTTAGCACTGCCCCTGTCCTGTCCTACAGCACGGCTCATTTACCTGGCTCTGAGCATTGACCTTATGGTCATTTTTATTTCCTGGCTGCTGCACTCCCTGCAGCTTACACCATTCTCAATCTAACCTCATGATGGTAAATAGTCACAGTCTGTGCTCTGCACTCGGGCAAAATTTTTATCTGCACTGCTTGATTTGGCATAATTTCCCTAGATTTTGTTATTCCGGCCTGAATACGTTATTTCCACATCTCTGCATGACTTATTTTTTATAAAAATTTATCTCTATTTAATGTCTTTTCCACCCCACCTCCTTCAACACCCAGGAAGCCTACAGACACCTCAGCAGCTAACCTGTTATAGGTTAGAACATTCCTGCTATTTACCAATTTGTTTCAAAGCAAAATGCTAGAAAAATCTCTGCTCTGCCTTGAGGAGCAGAAGAAAGGTCATGCCTTCTACATTTTTCCTGCTGATAATCCAAACAATCTTTCCTGTTCAATCTGCAATCAGCACTCAGAAGTCCTGCAGTTTAAAAGCATGACCTAGTACAACGCAACACAACTGCATCATGCAAGACTGAGACAAGACACAGTGCTCCATAAAATACACAGACTGGTCTCTGTAACAGGGGGTGCGCATGGGGGCAAGGGCAGCATCCGTCCCCCAACAACCCACCAATACACCCATCCACTGGTCACTGGTGGAGAAGAAGGTCTGCAGCATAGGTTTTAATCAAGTGGTGATCAGAAAGCATCTCCAGAGGAGGGCAAGATTTAAATGGGAGAATCAAAGCCACTTTTAAATCAAAGTGGTGAATGTGACAGCTCCCATGCGAAGAATCTACTGGCTCTGTCCGAGGAGGGAAACACAGGATTTGCAGACAGGCTGGCAGTATTTCCAGACCTGTAGGGCTAAGCTTGGGATTTCTTGTTCAAAGACTCTAAACCAACATTTAAAACAGAAAAATAACCCGTTGCTTTTTGAAAACCTCTGGACCAGCTCTCAGTCACTCTACTTTGTCTAAATGTTCCCCTGCCTTTTTCTTCCCTTTTTTTTTTTTTTTTTTTTTTTTTTTTTTAAGATTTCTTTCCTTGCAAAAGCAATTTTTAGCCACAAAGTCATGCACTTTAAAAATGTCCTGAACTCACAAATCAAAGTTGCTGTGTCTGGGCATATGATTCATAACCACAATAAAGTTGTCTGAGGCTTGCCTACTCTCTTCTGCACTGACACTAATTCTAAAGATTAAAAATGAGATGCAGATTGCCTCTTCTGCAAATAAACTCTGTAACCTTCACACGAGCTGGGTAACCTTCAGCCTCAACTTCATTCCTTACTTGCAAATTCATACTATACAGGGAAGTTACTACCTTTAGCATCTCCCATGCCTCCCTTCTCTCCATAACTAAGCTGAAGTACAGCAAAATACGAAACACGTTCACGCTCAGAGAAGAGCTCTAAGATCCTGCATCTTTGTGATGTCAGTGTCACCAGATAGAGGCTGGAGAAAGTAGCTTCTGGAAACACCGTACAGGAGCAAGAGCCTTCTTAAGGCAGCCCTTAACCTGTTGCTTATGGGCAGATACTCATTCCTTGTACTGCACTTGTAAAAACAGAATCACTTTTGTCTATTCACAGCAAGACCTGAAAATAATTTAAAAAAAGGGAGGGAATTGTCCATGATGGGCAGAAACAAACAACCCAACTTCCTGCACTACAGTACTTTTATGAGACTTGCTTCTTCTGCCTCATACAGTGACAGATGAACACTGAAGCAATTTTACATCTTGTTCTGTCAGCACATGAGACATCTAATAAATCCCAAGATGTAGAAAACACCCAGAAGGCTTTTTTTCTGTTTCTTTTGGCTGCATAATTACAGACAGTAGTTACTACACTCATGCTACCTCCCCTTTTGCCCTTGCAGAAATAATAGGCAAACAATGCAAAAACCACAAAAGATACCAGGGGAAAACCTAATTGCTACGTTTTGTGTAAATATAGGACATCTCTGAGGCGATGTCTGGCTTGCACAGGATCCAGTGCTACTCTTTTCAGAATGGCTTGATCCAAGTAATTCATTTTCTTAAATGCTTTATTTGCATAAGACTGTGAGACACCTGACAGCAGGCAAAAAGCAGGCACAGCAGCAGGTGCTGCACTGATCTCAAGCCTCAGTGCTGATTAACAGCAGCAGAGATGCTGATCCCGAGGAATACATAATGGCTGTTTATGGCCCATAACTATTTTCCAAGCCCCAGTACCTCCTTCTCTGTCAGGCACAAAGGCACTTCCTTTTCATCCCCAGACAACACAGCAAAAGCAAAGGGCCTACCATGGGACGGCGGCCTGGGGCTTCTGCTGCCCACGCAGCCTGCAACAACGTTCCAGAGGGCCTGGAAGGGGAAAACAGAGACGCCAGACGCTGCTGGTAAAGTTTCTGATGGATTCAGGAAGGCCAAGCTTCACGTGGGGAAAATGTTAACCCCACGGAAAGCAAGAAGACATCACGGAGACCTGCTGCGGTGTGATGTCTTCCCAACCTTTCACACTGAACCAAAGCCGAGTCCTTGCACCACTGCCATAACTGGCCATTGTTTTAAATTTGGTAGGCATCACGCTTCCAAACAATTTGACAAGCCTTAACAAAAATAAAGCAAACCCTCCACCACATGCTCACTATTGCCGCCAACCTCTGAGACCACCATAACGAGAACAGCAGAAAGGCTTTCCTGTTGCTATGTTACAGATGTTGTTCAGTGTCTTCACGGTGCATTTCTGAGACTCAAGAGCCTGTTTGCTGGCTGTTATAAATGCATGTGAGTGCAAGTCTGCTGAAATCAATGGAGCTACACCAATTTCAGAGATAAATAAGCATCTGGCTCTGATGCTTCAAGCTTTCTAGCACTAATACAATGTGCACAACTGCATTCTGACATGAAGAGCTTAAGCACAGCAATCTTAAGATTCACCTCTTACTTATTATGAAAAATGCATAATTGTTAATACAAAAATACTGGCAGAATTGGTCAGAAATTTATTTAAAAGTCCAAGCTTTCTAGGTCAGCTCCCAAAGCTCACATATGAAATTTGCCTTTGTATTTGCTTGAGAAAAGCAACAGCTTTTCATCCAAAGCAATAGTTTACTACTTGATGGGTTGGGGTCCATATTTTCTCCTTTTCTCTGCACTATAGAGCTATTTCTTAGTTTTTAGATCAGGATAAGCTGTTAATTAAGATGTCCAGCAGAAACAGACGCTGACGGAAGAGACAACAAATGACTGCATGAGGCTCAGGAGATGGGAGTCTGATCCCAGCTGGGCCACAGACTTGCCTACTGTCTGCAAATAATATTTATGTCTTGAAGTGTGCCTCATTTCCTCACAGGCAACAGAGATAACTAATGCTCCCTTTCTACTTCAGAAACAGATCTCCAAGGAGGCTCCTCCTTCACCCTCTGGCTGCCTCAGCTCTGGAACTAAACACCTTCACAAAAGAGTAACATGGCATTTTTCTCACTCCTAATTTCAGCCCCCAAGTCACAGGTCAGGAAAAGATGCCCATCCCATCACCTCCAATCCCAGTTCCATAGCAAGGATTTTTGGACAGGCGCTATTCCCTGAGTGCTGTTTTCCCAAACCAGCCCCAGGTCCAAAAGCCTTTCCCCAATGCAGACATTCAACCACAAAGTGTCTTGCACCCCACGTGGCTCCTATCCCCATTGCACATATTCCCATCACAGTTTCTATAGGAAGACCATTATTTAGTTCAGCAGGTACCTCAAGGAAAAAAGAAAAATTGAACAAAAGCCTATAAAGTTCTGGATTTCAAATGCAGCACCACTGTGATGCATTGTATCTTCCCTAGCTCTGAATTTTTGATTTAAATAGTTGGAAAGAGCAGTCTGAGTGCGACAGCTCAGCAAAGCGCACACGAATCAGTTGAATTCTTGCCTATAGTTCTGTGGCACAGACAAATCTCTCCTATGACTGCACTTAAAAACTGAGGATTGAGTTTTTCACATTTTCAGCCACACAATTCCCCTTGATTCTTGTTCAGAAGAAGGGCCTTTAGGAGCCTCAGATCAAAACAACCACCACTGCAGCAGCAAAGTGTGAGATAACAGCATCCATATCAATGTCTAGCAAAGCACTGTACTGTACAGCATTTGGTTTATAAACCTGATGGAGAAAAGCATCAAAATGTAAAGAGTGCCCTGCTCAACAGTGGTTATATAAGGACAACAATGACATGGACCTCTAAACAAGTACTTTCCTGGTTTTTGGTCAGGATCAAATTATTACAAGGTCCCATTCATACCCAGCTGTCTCAACTTCTAGGCTAACATTCTCCATACTGAATCAGACTGCATTCCTTAGAAGCACAGGGCTGACTTGATTTCATCAGAATTTGAGACGCCAATCCTAAACAGACTAGGAACTACAAATGACTTCACAAACTTATTTCAGCTACACACAAATATGCAGAGGAGAAGTAACAGAAGATGTATGATTTGTGTATCCTAAAAAAGCGTTATGTGTTTCATTCATACAGTAAAATAACCAGATGATTATAACAGTAAAAAGGCAAATCACTTCCAAGCAAAAACAGTGGGGTTTCATACAAAAGTTTTACAGTGAAATAACTGCTGCCTTTATACATTGCTGGCCTGGTTTGAGCGACACAGAACTAATTTCTTTTCTAATGCTTGGGAACACCGCACTTTTAGAAGACTCTACTGTCTGATAAATTGCTGTGGGTTTCTCAAACCATAACAATTGGTCAGACAAATCAACTGCATCTCAGACAAATGAACTGAATTTTACAGTCCACCTTTCAAAGTCTGAAAATCAAGAATTTAGCGAATGGCTCCCATTAATCCCATAGGCTTCCAAGGCAAGAAGCAACACTAAGAGATACTGTAATGCCTTTAGATAATGAGGCACGTTTATGCCTGCAGCAGTTAAAAGCCACAAGAAAAATAACCAATTCTTCCTATGATTGTAATCTTTTCTCTCAGGATGTCATCCCTTTTCTCTTACAGACCTGGCCCCAGGGAAAACGTGACATTCCCGTTAGGCAGAGCTGCAGTGGGCCCCTCCATAATGCCCTATCAGATCAAATAGTTTTAACCCCGGTTCTGTTGTTACTGGTACCAGTGGGGAAAAAAAAAGAAAAAAAACACAACTGGAAGTGACTTTATGGGAGAAAAGAAAGATTCTTGACATACTACCTGTTGAGTGGTAATGATTCCAGAAACGCGTGAGGAAGGAATGGAGATAAAAATTTATGAACAGAATATGAGTCAGGTCTGTAAGTAACAGAAAAATTTCCCAGTTCTGAGTGCTACACACTGAAATGCTTTCTCCCCACCAGTAACAAAAGATACTGAAGTTATACAGACATTGCAGCCATTATGCTCAAAGTCTGTAAGTGAAGCAAACCCTGTAGAGAAAACACCTAAGCAGCTGGGGAGGAATAAAAACAAACAAACAAAACCACACACACACACAAAAAAAAACCACACAAGAAAAGCTTTCAGGAATATAAACTTTTATCCAGGTCTTCATCACTCTGCTGCAAACATGCTTATTTTTCCTGCTATGTCAGATAACCTCATAAAATATGTTTCCTCTCTCCAAAGAGACTTCTCTTGCCTAAGTTAAACTTTTAAGGTTAAAGGGCATAACAACTCCCCTTTAATATTGTCCCAGAAGACATCTTTGCTGTTTACAAAGAAAGGGCCTGGCTCCTACTCCTATTTGAAGTCAAGAGCAAAATTCCCACTCATTCCTCTGGAGAGGGGTCTACTCAAAATTTTTATTATCCTACTGCCTCCCAACCTCCTGGTATGGGATGCAGGAGGTAACAAGGGATAAGTTTTTACCCCACTGAATAACAAAAACAAGAATTTTTAAAAAAAAAAAAAAAAAGAAAAAAAGAACTGTAAGGGCCTACTGTCTGGTCTAGCAATTTATTGCCCATAAATGAACTGCATCAGAGAGTGTTTGAAGATGGAGCACTAAGTAGAAGCAGACATTTGCAGTTCTACAATATGTTGTTTCCTTTTAAAAAAGTTGTGTACCACCTGTTCCTTCCATTTGCTGTTTTTTTTTTCCTGAAGACATTGCTGGCAATGGAATTAGTCATTAAAACACAACCCACAAACACTTACTTGGTTAACTAACTAGCACTCCAGAGCTGCTGGCATCAATAAGAACAACTTCCTCAGATACTCCCTCAATAAATATTTTTCTGGCCCTGCCTCTGGTTTTCACATCTGGTGTTTGGTAGAATATTAACTCAAGCATTTGCTCAGAAAACTGCTGCTTTTTAAACTCCGTATCTTTATATGTAATCTTAGACAATGAAAAACAAAGTGGCCATTAAGAAGTGCACCTATTTTTGTATATTCATAATCTCAGGATTTGAATTATTTGAGTGAGTGGGTTTTGGACATGTAGTCCGAATGCCCAGATACACCTGAAAGAAAACAAAAACAACAAGCCAGTTCTGCTGCTGTACAATATTGACATACTTGTGAGGGCTTCAGTAGAGGCATGACATAGAAATCTGGTCCATTAGATTTATTATTGCAAGCATAGCTGGTTCAGACATCATATGGGTGCCCACTAGTTTCCCTGCACTACTGAAGATGCTACAGCCACAACCCTCACTCAACACTTCCAACTTCGTTTCCTCCCTGGCACTGGTTCTAGGACAGACGGGCTTCCCTGGTCCCCACCCGACCCACAGACTTTGGGGAAAGATGGCGTCACACGAGCACCCTTCCTGCTTTTCCACATATGAACACAGGGAGCATTGCACAGGTCTGCAAGGCACTCTGAGCCCAAAAGAAAGGGCTGGTTAACATCGCAGTTTGATGGCCTCCATCCTAAACTGCTGGATGCAGCCCAGCATACTGGCCAGTCCACAGCCCTCCTTCTGCCCAGGGCTAACAGCATTGCCCACTGAGAGCCTAAGGCAGGGTGCTGCACATCCCCGCAGTGCACTGCTGGGGGCAAACACCACAAGAGATCTCTAGATGGAGAAACGCTGCCTCTCTCTGCCCCGTGCGCTGGAGGGCACCTTCTTACAAGAAGAGCATTTGGAACAGCAATACAAGGAGCACTTCCAATCAACTGAGTTTTCATTTTTGGTTTTTTGTAAGCTCAAGTTCCTTGTGATTTCAACATAAAAAGTCAAGGCTTGGTCTAAATAGTTTCTGCCTCACATGACCCTCTAAGGTATTTTACAGCCCTTACCATCACACCAAAGGATGCTGGATATGCCTTCAACAGGGAAGTGGACCTGGATTTCTCTTTTCCTTCTTTATTTCAGCACAAAGGGAAGACTATCACCCAGGAAATCTGTAACAGAGAAAGGAGTGGGCCTAAGGATAACATCTTTATTGTTTGTCTGTGTGGACTGTCCTCACTCCCCTAATACCACATAACATGGCATTGCCCTCCTCAGGAGCCTCTGCTGTGGGAGCTCTTTGCATTGCTGAACCCCTTCACACTTTCTGTTCTGAGCAGCAGAGCAGGAGAGACTGGTAATGATGAGTATATGTAAGCAGCTCCAGAAAACAACTGGAAGTGAATAATCTTATACTGGAAACTAGAGAACCAGTACAACCTGGTGCAACGACACTTAGATTTCTCCAACAGATAAGGTGCCTCATTACAATCACTTATTTTCTGTGCTACAGCAGAACACTTTTACAAGATAAACAGCCCAAAAAAACAGCAATTCTAAAGACAGAAGCACAAAAGACTCCCTGGTACAAATGGTGGCTGCAGTTCTCACATCACTCTTAACAGTATAGAAGTAAATGCTCAGCTAGATCTCTATGATTATAGGTCTTGTAAGAACACCAGCTCGCTCAGTTTCTCCATACCTCACATTCAACAGAGAACAGAGGTGCCCAAAAACCAAAAGCTTTTTCTAGATTCAGAGGAGAGAGAGTTGTTCTCCAGAAGATGGCCCAACCACACATGACCTTCATAGCCCTCCTGAGGTACTAATCTACAGAATGTCCTCTCTGCAGGAGAAGAGCAGGGCAAGCACACTTCTCACAAGCAGTAGCTATGCAGAAGGGCCTAATGTTAAGCTAGGCAATGCAGGTCTTGGGCTTTTGATAAAATTATCTCCATTTTGTTGTTCATACAACCTGAAAATTCACTGTGAATTAGTACAGGTCTGGAAACTATTTCGTATATAAGACTCACGTTTTTCCTGTGAAATATTCTGATAAAATTTAAAAATATGGGTTTATTGCCTTTTTTTTTCCCAGAGATTCTCAGTAAAACACAAATGTTGCACTTACATTTAATGTTCTGTTCTAAGGGTTTGGGTTTTATTGCCCTGCAAGTGTGAAAAAATAGGTAACATTTAGGTTTAATAAGTGCCTGAGCTTGCAGAGACAGGCCTGAGACAAATGTTCTTGCTTTCATTCTTTTGTGCAAGATACACAACTGCTATGTGATCAGCAAGAAGGAGAGGAAAGGTGCTTTGGGGCAGTCCAGAAAGTGATGCAACAGAGTCAGACCAAGAAATGTGTGAAGAATTTTTCTGTGCCATTGTGCAGGTTGTGTACAGGGTTAATAAAGGGTTATAAGGAAGGCTATCAAGACAAAAGGCAGAGCTGAACATTTAAGGTGCTGTGAAAAAGTAACATGATCTGAACATGTCTTAGATTCACACAGGAGAAAAGGGAAAGAGAATACTATCAGACAGAAGAACTACCAAAACTCAGTTTAAAGTGTTTATTCAGCCTTGGTCTGGGGCTGCAGCCTGCATTCACTGTTTGATCAGCTTACTAAAATGCGATTTAGACAACCAATTATTTAATTACAAGAAGTTTTTTTGCTCTCCGTTTATGCAAGAACACCTTTTCTTCACATGATAAATTGTGAGCAGCTCAAACACAGCTGAAAGTACCCATATTCTGGGTACAGGGAGAATTGGATTACTATTCACTTCTAAGAGCAGACAGGAGTTTACCTATCCCGTTCAGCCGACAGCTTGCAAGCCTGCACCGACTTTCCTTGTTACACGTGTCACTGTTTGTGAAGAGCTCCTGGTTAAGAGCAGACAGTACATTCAACATCTGCCATCAAAACTTTTGAAGCTCAGACTTGCACCAGTGAATTAAAATGCAGAAAAAACTCTCCTTAACTTCACTGTTGTTCTTTACAAAGAGCGCCCACCGAACAGCTTCATCTACACTTTAAGCTCAGATTCTCAAATCACTCTCTTCATTATAGTTATTTGGCTTGGCCTCATTACAGCTTTGAAAGACACAGCTCTTCCTGACCATTTGACTTTTTGCCTAATGAATCATGTTGAATGACACGCAGAGGCTGACAAGGAGCAGCTAAAAGAAGCCTCTTGCACTCACTGAAATCAAAGCTAGACCTTTTCTCACTGGACAAGAATTAATACCATGAGCAGGACCCTGGCAACTTCATTTCAAGTATGTTGACAACCAGAGGCTTGCCGATAAATTTTCACACCTCACCTGTTTCTCTCATTACCTTCCACAAAAGCACGAGACAAAGCTTACAAGACTACAGCAGTTCTTTTTAGTATCTTGAACATACAAACAGTATGTCTGTACTGCAGCCCATCGTGGTTACAATGCAGTATTTCACAGCTGGTGAAAAACACTGCACTCTGAAATACCCAGCAGAGATACCACTGCTCTGCACTGAAATACTGCCGCTCATTCTCCCGCTGTGGACATGTACTCTAGAGAGACTCATGCCTTCAGATGTAGGAAAAAAGAACTATGATCTCCAAGACAGAAACATGTGGTTGCAGTAAGAGGAGCAATGGTGTGGCCAGAAGAAACTGCCCTCAGCACACACAGATACAGGCAACGCATGTCCCAGTTTCTACTTCATTCTCCACAATAGCAAGAAGAACAAGAACAAGGTCCAGGAAAGAAAAAACCCAAAACCAAACCTATGACTTCACTGTGGCTGTGCAGTATCACCAGATAAACCTGGTGCTAGAAAACTTCAAGTAGCTGAGATCAGCACTTTTCTTGGCTGAAGAGGAATGACCAAATAATTGTTCTTGCAACAACAACTGGATAAAGCAAAAATTATATTTATCATCTCTCTTTGTGTTGTTTTTCACTTGACCCATATAAATAACCAAAAGCTGTGTGCACATATTACACAAACCCTCCTCTGAACAAGTAACGCCATGGTACAATGGGAAATCCAGGGTTCAGCACTTCTTTGCATCTGTAAACAACCTCTACAAAACATTTCAACAAAGCAGAGGAATGAACCCACAAAGTGGGCATGTGGTGACTGACAGACAAGTAATCAGCCCATGTTGCAGAGAACATTCTTGGCAACCATGAACCCTAAATTTGAGGTGTGAGAAGAGAAAAAATGCCATGTTACAGATTCAGCTTGCAACGCTTGTACTCAGCAGCACCGGCTTTTGGATAGCTCAACTCGTACTGCAAATAGAACATTTCCTACAGAAAACAGACACCTGCACAAAAAGTTGGCTAAAATCCCAGTGCGTTTTTATTTTCACTTAAGTTTCCACCCCTGTACCATAAACACCTTCACTGTACAGCCCAGGAAATGTATGTATTCTCTTTGTTTAAAATACCATCAAATTACATAACACATGTACATGCAGACATAGGAGGAGTCCTGTCAAACTACTTGGTTTTGTTTGGACAAGAACAAAGTGATTCATTAGGCAATCTATCCAAGCAAAGTAGAGATGTAGAACATTTCCAGTGCTCTGGAATGACTGAGAGGAGATCAACAAAAACAGAAAACCCACCTTTTGGTGTCGTTGTCAGGTCAGTCACAAAATATTTTAGTCCAGGTTTCCAAAATCTGAAACAAAGCAAAAGCCCTCAGTTAGTGGCAGCTATTAAAGGGAAAAGGCTCTCCTTTTATTAAATGAATTAAAGACTCATGAATTGCATCATGGGATTAACAAAATACCTTTCTTCTCTACTTTTGGCAACACGTGCAAAGTTACACCAAACTCTCCTTTCCAGTGACTAGAACCTCTCCTGCCATCATAGCTTACATGCTTTTGAATGCATCAAAACCATGTCCCACCGAAGACCTTGGGCCTTCAGAATGCCTGTTCTCTTACAAAATGGATATCCACTGAAACACAGGCTACACTGAAGGTTTCTGTTAGGATCAGAGTTTCACAGAAACAGCTACCCCCCTTCTTCCTTTACAGAAAGGAGAAGATCTGCAGGCAGAAGACCTTTCATATATCTAGATTCACCAACGATGATTCACCAAAAATTACAAAAGATGGTAACAGCAACAATCAAAAGTATCACAAATCAGCAAACAAAGAACATAGATAGTATGACTTCACTTATGTAATGCTTCCTTGTTTCCAGGAATCCCAGAGTTATACTGCACACTAAAAAATAATGTGCTTACAAGCTGCAGACCAGACTGATGGAATCTATAAATTCAGAATCATGTAACCAAGTATCATGTACCACAAAAAAGCTGCAATGGGGAAGTGCTGCTAAGCAGTCACAGAGGAGAATTCTCTCTGGTGCTACAGCTGTTTATTGCTTGACCTTGGGCATATCCTTAACTACTTTGTGCTCTAGTTACTACCATATCTTATGGTGAGTATAATATTATCGTAACAGCATAAATGAGGATTAATTACTGCTTTGCAAATCCTGGGAAAGCCTGGGCAGGGGAGAAGCACCTATAAAGTACAAATCGTTGGTATTTAAGAATTGCATTGAACTGCCCAAGAAGGAAGGAGATCAGACAGACTTCCCTTCCCAGCTTCAAGCCAACAGCCAGCAAACAGACCATTTTCCAGTACTATCACCCTTATTCAGCATGCACCCTACCTGCTGAATTAACTTCTGTCAGTATGTGGGTAGCAAAAATCACAGCTGAACAAAGCTATATGATATTCACTGCTTGACAGGGGAAGGCTGGGGAGAAGATAAATGCTAGCAGGAATAAAAGCACTTTGTACTTTTAGTCAACTTTGCTATATCTCACTGAGCATAGGGATTGTCACTGAAAGCAATGGAAGTCTTGTCTCTGACTTCATCGAACTTAGAAATGAAGCATTTCATTTCACAGAAAGGTAGTGAAGGGCAGGTTCAGCATCTTGCCAAAGTTAATATGAGGCAGTGGCTGAAACAAGCCGCTGAAAGCAAGGACCCATCCCTACCTCCTGCTTTTAAGCATAGGGCAACTTTCTGAAAGCAAAGAACAGATGAACTTTGTATTGCCCACTGCTGTCATAATGAAAAATAAAGATGGAAGTGTTATCAAGAGAAAAGCAGAAAACTCAAGCTCAACTATTTCTTCTTTCCTTTCAATACCAAAAAATGAAAACTCAGTTCTTACAATATGCTGGCCAGGCGTGGTCCCTATTATCTTTGGTTAATTCCATATGTCTGAGAAGGAAATCAGTCTAAGCCGGTTAGACTTGCTAAATGAGATTTGTCTAAGGCCCCACCCCCAGGTGCAGTGTCATGCACCAAAGATTTGGCATTCTTTAGGAAGATGCTACCTGTCCAGACACTGTCAGTAATGGTCAGCAAAACACAACCATCTAACAACTCATATATAATATTCTTCTCTTGAGCAAAACCCCATTCAGCACCTCCTAATCTCTGAGGAGCTCCCAGTCCGTACGCAAAGCCCATCCAAAGCAAGATATGAGTAGGGACAGTACCAGCAGGATCCCTTTTATAAAGCTTCTGATGAGCATATGACAGACAGGCACACAACCCTGGCACCTCCAGCAAGCAGAACTTCCAGCATCTTTAAGGCCTGGTCCACAATGTTTACTCCTTGAGAGACTCTAGGTTCATCCTAATATCTTGGGTCGTGATAAAGGGGAAAAAGACTTGTTGCTAGCAAGATAATATGGCTGTGAAACACTTACCAGACACCTATTTAATTTTCTGCTACAGTTACACTCAGTTAACTCTGCTTTAAGAGCCTCAAGATTTTCAAAATCACAGTCCTGACTCATGGAGTCTGTGGTGAACACCCAGGACACATTTAGGAGAAGACTACTAATAAACAGCATCATGCCAATTGCTTGGCTCAGAGAAAACACAATTACCACTGCTACATGTTGGCACTTTGTCTTCTGAATACTCGTTGGCTAATAAAATCAGGAGCTGCTTTTAAAGAACATGCCTCTATTGAATAATTTATCTACCCTTTCCTCTAACTACAGTGGCATTTTCTAATTCTGTCAGCTTTTATGTAAAGTCAGTGTTCCCGCAAGGAGTCACACTGACAGATCTGGTTAGCAAAGTTTATCACAAATAGCTTTTCAGTAACACGCAACAGGAAAATAAAGTTGTCCAGTATTTCCCATCTTCCCAGCCTTTGCTGGCCCCAAGAGACGGGCACGTGCTACGAAGTCAGCTGTGCTTGCAAAATATCCATTGGTGCAGCTGGACACATCTTCTAACACCCTGGGTAGGTTTCATTTCAGAAGATTAAATTGGTTTGGCTAAAATGGAGAAACTGTTTGAAAATCTGAAGGCAGGAGATGGATTGGGCAATGGCGATGATGAAATTACACCACCAACTATTCCAACAGAAGGACAAAACAAATGCAGCAGGTTAAGGGTAGCAAATCTAAAAAAAAAAAAGAAAAAAAAAGAAAAAAAAGAAAAAAATAAAAAAGAGACAGACTTCAACCAACTCTGCAGCGGTCAGCAGACCTTCATGGGAGGCCAAAAGAGTGCAGGAAAGCTTCAAGTGCTGGAGATGGGATAAAGATACAAACTTAAACTACTATGTGGCAAAAGAAAGCTGGGATATCAAGTAACTACAGTGTTGACCAAAACAGAGTGATATGTTTAAAGAATATTAAAAAGAGACTCATGTAGGTAAGTCAGCTGAAACAGATGAAATTAAAATGCATTTTTTTTATTATGTAAAAAAAAAAACCCAACACCACCAAAACAACCAGCCACCACCAACAAAAAAAAAAATCATCAAAACAAACAACCACACATTAATGGATGAAACTACTGACACTGCAAATTCACAGGAGATGAGGGAAGTCCTCAAGTGCTGCTTGAAAGCAAGCACAGGACCACCACAGAAAGAGGATGACAACCACACACTACAGACCTGTTAGTCTAACTTTGATTTCTGAGAGAAATCATTAATCAGTTATAAATACCCAGAAGATGGTTAGATGATCAAAATCAGCAAATCTGCCTCTGTAAAGAGCCAACCAAGACAAAACAGTCTAATCTAGTTTTCCGTATTTACTGGAAAAAGGGGCAGCACAGAAATGCTGTGCCTTCCCCGTCAGGGGTTCAGATGATTTCTCAGAAGGGTCAGTCTGAGGCTTACTTCTTTGCAATATTTAGCATGAATAGCCAGAAGAAGGCACTGAGCTGGGAGAGTTTACAAGTATTTCATCAGGTCCAAAATAATCCAAAAATGATGCTATGAAACTCAATGATGCAAAGTGCTGCTGTAGTGCTGCTGCAGAGACAGCAAAAAGAAACATTTCAGCATGCAGCTTCATCCACCAACAGCTTAGTTGAAGCCCAAGGGGCTGAGCCCAGGTAAACAATTTTGCACAGAAGGAGTTGGAGTGCAAACCCACATTCCTCTCTGCTGTGCTGACTCCTAGGTGGAGGCAAGTCACACCCCACAGAAAACTAAAGTGAACAACTAGATATTCAGCTTTCACAGTCAGATTTTCCAGAGCTCTTCTGTCAGAGCAATCAACCTAGTACTATTAGCTGTTGTCTGCAACACAGACATGCCTTAACACAGGAGATAATCCTCCAAAGTATAAAGCTAGCAGTTGTTCAACATGTCTGAAAGACTTGCAAAGGAGATTTAGGCTAATCTAACTAAATTAGGAACCTACTGAAGCTGTACACCACCTTCACTGGACAGTCAAAAAGAACCAGGTAAACAGGACAGAGATATCTCTGGGAATCTGCCTCTGTAACAAAGGTCTATATCGTATCTCTTGCAATTTCTTCCAGCCTTGTGCATTTACCTTTCTTTGATCTGCCCAGTGCAGATAATGGACAGTCCAAAATTTCTGGTTGTCTGCCTGCCTGCATGTGATGAAGCTGAGCAGCAGGAGCTGTGGATGCACTCTGAAGGCCTTATCCCTGAAAATACACTAGGCTAATTCACATTATCAACTGAGGCTCACATTTGAAGCCCACTACTGCAGGCCGCTCACAGTAGTCTGTGTGAAGGAAGAACAAATGAATGCTCTGTTTCTTTAAAAAGCCAGAAATTTCAAAGCCCACTTTATCTCTAATTGGAGTAAGGCTGCTCCTCATCTGCTATGGTACTTTTGATAGCCTCTCTTAGCATGCCTCATGATATGAAAAGTTTAATGAGTTTTAAAGAACCGAGAATATTTTAGATTGTTTACACATGAAAAATGATCTATGGCTCAGAGCTGAAGAGGAAGTAATGTAACAGATCTGTGGGGCATCTTCCCTGCTGTGCAAAACAGGAGCAGATACATATTCAATACCTTTAATGGAAGCTGAGAACCTAGTTTCCCAGGAGCTATTTAGAGTGCATACCCTTTCAATTTTAATCTCCCTGTTTCAGGGACAGGAATTCACACCAAAAGTACGTTGTGCGCTGTCGGTATTTCTGCAGTGACAGAACCTCAAAGCTTCTGTTCGGTTCTTTGACTGATCCTGTTAACCTTTTGCCATTTTTTATGCTTAAACACATTTTCAAAGGTGCAACTCAACACACTGCAAGGGTACCAACAGTGCAAGAAAACATCTAACAAAAAAAAATTTACTTTCAAGAGCAATCAGTTCTGCTCTAACCCTGCTCTTGTTCAAGTAAACTCTTTATCCACTCACGGCAAGGCACTTCTGTTAGTATGAACCTGCAAATACTGAATTGCTTCCTGTTCTCATTCATAGGCAATGTCTTCCTGACAGCAGTTTTGATTTCCAGGGAGTTTATCCAGGCTATACAGTTGCAAGTAAAATTAAACCACATCCTTTTATTACCTGCTTCACCAATTTTCAATTTATTGACATCAACCTATAAGAGATAGCATGGTTGGAAGCTTTGTGCAAGGAAAGAACTGCCTGAAACTTTTTTCCACGAGATTTCATACTCAAAAGCCCAACTCCTACCTAGGGCAGATCAGCACAGCTCTACCAACATGCCGGGGAATGCCACCGATTCATAGCAGATAAGGATCCATCTTGGACACGTCTTGGGAAATGACAACATGAGCTCTTCCTCTCTCTGCAGTGATGAAAAGATGAAAAGTATCTGCTTTCCTCTGCTGCCAGAGAACCTACATGTTCCCATTCTCTCCCTAAAACAAATGCTTGAGTGTTTGTCCTGTTACTCTCACAACATCTGGTCCTGAGTCCAGAAGGGCAATCAGAGCTTCACCACTGACCAGCACTTGCCAACCACATCACCAGAGTCAGCTCTGCCCATCGCAACTTTTCAAGAGGAAGCATTAAATGAAGAGTCTCCCTCTGCCTTACAGACTCCTAGTATTTTAACGCCCAAAGAGCTCCCAGTCTACAACCTTCACTTTCCAAAGGTCACAAAGGATTAGTTATCCCAGTACAGAAGGGTAAACGAGGCCCAAAGAGATTAAGTTATTTATTGCAAGATTCCAAGAAAATCTTTAAAACACACACAGACTCCAATTCAGATGACATCTGTCACACAGCCTCAGCTGATGCTAAGGGTACTTGTTAGACAGGCTCACAGCAGCTACACAACTTTGAAAAGTCCATAAGCAGCCCTAGTTAAGGGCTAATAGTTGAGAAAAACTCCTTCATAACTATCATAGGCAGCTTCAACAACCAGCAAATCAAAGAATATAATACAAAGCTTCAATAATACAGAGCAGAAAAAAAAATCCCATCAGTCAAATGACACTCATTTCTAAAAATCAAGTTCAATTTAAGGTATTCATATCAGAAATCAATGAGAGTTCTTCCAGACTTTTTAAGTGTCACACGCATGAAGGATTACTTTGAGGAAGCATATTTCTTAATTAGATAAAGGATCAATTCTATTTGTGATAGAATCTGAAACATGCAAATGGGTTGATTTGATAAATATGAATCTTGAGTAATTTAAGAAGACTCTGCCATTCTAGATAAGAAAAAAAAATTAAGAAGTTAAAGAATTAACTTTTCTGAGTAGTTTAAACTCCAGCTGCCTGATGCACAGGTTTTAATTAAAAGATCACAGTGTCTTTTCACAGGACCCGCTCCCCACTCTTAGAGAAATTAAAGGTACTCCAGGGATGAAGAAAAGGAGGTATCTGAAGGACAGCTCCCTCCGAAACCACAACTGAAAGGCACACAATAAAGCAAGGACTAAGGATGTGGAAAGGAGCGTGCAGGTGTGAGGAGGGCAGCCTTGGAGTCAAAGCAGGATGTCCTAGACCACTGTTTCTCTCCCAGCCTCTGCCCAGGGACTGATGTCCTACCTGCACCTCCATGCCCAAACTGCTCACAGAGGAGGAGAGCAAAGTGCTGATGACTTCACAGTGAACCTGAGCAGCTTCCAATGGACACCTACAAGTAGGGTTAACTTGGACTGTAAAAGTTTGTTCCACCTCTACAGTACAAGTGCGCCTCCATTTCACTGCAGGGTTCTGAAATAGAAATTCCTAAACATGTGACACAGCAAGAGAATATAAGAATGACTGATACGGAAAAGTCAGTATTTTCAAAACAGTCTTACACAGTTTGCAGAAAACAAAAAGAATGAAGACATGCACTGAAAATACAGGAGAAAACAAAAAACACTGAGGGCTGTTCCTAAATGAAGCAACATCTATGTAATACACTCAATGAGGCATGAATTATGTGGAAACAAGTAATAAAGTGATCCCATAATTAAAGACTGCTTTATAATACATACACAGAAGGCTGCCACAAAGACTGCACAAACACCCTTTATTCCAGTATTTCCTGAAATGAGCCATTTGACTCAGCAATGTTAAAAGGTTCCTTTAACAGTTTTCTCGGTCTGTGATACATCATCGAGATGTAACTGAGGTCAAGTGCATTAAGAATCAGAGTAACATTTTGTGCTGCGACAGGACAAAAAAGGCACTGTCTGAGTGCAAGGGCTGACTAGACTAAAACTATTTCTACAGCCATACTAGAAACATATGTGGAAGTGTACAAAACTTGGAATTCATGAAAAAACCCAACATTTTCAATAAGTTTTTTTTTTATTATCCTGAATTAAATATAAAAATACTAAGTCTTTAGTGGCCTCCTCATCCCCATATAAATGACTGTGGCATCACAGAAACAGCACATTAACAATGCTACCCATTCTAAAGGGGGTAATGGGGGAAAACAAGGTCACATAGCAGGGTTTTCTGGGTCCCTCACCCAGAGACCTGTCACAAGTCACAACAGCAAACTGATTCAAATCTGCCTCAAATCCCATTTTTTTACAGATTTATTAACTTCTAATTAGTAGGTACAAGCACTGTTCTAGTCTTAAATAATACTTTCCTTGGGAAGTGACATTATCTCTATTGTATTTGTATTTCAGCCAAAGAATAATGCATTTCTCCCTTTATTAAAAGGGCTGACAGTAACATAATTAATGAGCAGCTTTGAATGTGATGATCTTTTAAAACCCTCTATTCAGGATCAGAATGCTGTTTGTAATTATAGGTGCTGAGCAAAAAGCTTGTCTTGGTACATTTCAAAATGCTACATATATAATTATTCTCCAGCTATTTTTCAAAGTAGAGATTTTCAAAGGTTCAAAGGGCTTTTGGAATGGAGGGGTTTGATTTAATGGGGACTGGTCACTCAAATCAGGTAACTTAGAAAACTGCTCCAACAGCCCTAAGCTGACCACTGTGGCAACTATTCCTATAAGTAAAAAAGAAAACTGGGCTCTGACACAGCAAGCTGTGATTCTTGAAAGTTGTCCTTAATCACACAATCAGCCATACTAAACTCAGTGGGGTCCTACCACATATCCATTTGTAAAACCAGGATGTGCTGAGCAGAGGGCTCAAGGGATCCCATGCAACATTTCCACTGACACTTTCTGATTCTGGAACAGTCTTTTTGACAGTGTATTTTTTTCAAAAGATACAAGGAAAGCACTTGGGAGCAAGCAAGTACAGCTGCAGCATTAAATAAATTAGAATACATTTGTCAAAACTCTAGGCCTTACGTTGATTGAGATAGAGAAGGTGTCAGGGCATGCAATGTTAACCTAACCACACAGACAGAGGCCACTTGAAGTAATTATATTCAGAACCCACATCAAAGAGAGATGAGGGTTTATGAAAGCTGCACATGTTCTGGTCCTCAGTATTCAGATGTGCATGTATGTGTCTGTATGTATATATACACACAGAGCAATTACACAAACTGTTTTTTTTTTAAAGGAGAGATAGGAAAGGAAAGTACATGGAAAAGGAAAGGCAGCCAGGACACAACCATTTGAAGAGCAAATATATTGAAAATTAAATGTCCTACTCAATTATAGTAGGTTCTACAAGTATTTTCTGAGCACTGGCTCCTACAAGCACAAACTGCCACTGAATGAGAATGACTATTTCCATTGAGGCAAAATCAACAGCACACCTGACTTGACCCTTCATGCCATGCCAGTTTATACCTGCAAAGCACATAGTCACAGTCCCACTTCTAAAGAGGTTTAATATTTTTTTAATCCTGTATCACAGTAACTCTGACATTGAGTCCTTCTGCAGTGGCTGAAGTGCACGCTATCTCAGGATAATGCCTTGTGCTGGCTGCCAAAGACTGAATCAAGCTAATCAGCAGTGTGCTGTTGCATGCTGATGTTGACACTTCAAGGAATCACAAAATATTTAGTTCAACTCACTAATCCTTTAATGCTGCTTCTCATCACTCACAGAGCTCACTGTAATTGCACGTTTCAAAAAGCACCAATAAGATTATTAGCAGAGCAATGCAGAGGACAGCACAACAAGAAAAGGACTTCAGATGCAAAATCATTTCTATGCAAAGCCTGTACCAATGGTTTCAATCTCCTCATATGCATCAATGGTACCCACATTACAGGTACAGGTACCCACATACAGGTAATTCTGCCTATGGTATGTGGGTCCACAGAGGTATAGGAAGGCAACAACCTGCAAGAGCACACTGCAAGCATATATTCTCTCCTAGGTGCAAAACTAGTCCCTGCATTTAGGTACAGACACCTCAGGTTACAAAGGTGGAGCCCAGAAACTCCACTGCTGACTATTTGGTTGCTGGACATTTGAGCCAGGGACGCAGTTCTGCTGCTCACCCCTGGTGAACCTTTTTCTCCAACAGCCTGCTCTGACCCTGCTGAACAAACCCTGGAACATATGGGAGTTACAGGAAAATGGAGTTAATGACTCTGCGGTCTCACTGCACTGTTCTACAGTTGCAGCTAGCTAGGTTTTCTCTGCTATGTACAGCGAGCACACAATTCTTCAGAAAAGAATTTGCTGTCTCTTTGATAAGTCCCATCATCCAATTTTCAGCTTCTCTCTGCATGATACTAGCTTTGTGTTTTAGGCCTTCTCTCTCGCTCACTCCTCCCAATTTACTGTGCAGCATTTTGCAATCTCTCAGCAACACAGATAAATCACTTCCTCCTGTCGTCCCTCCATCACTCCTCTTGAATAACATTAGTGAGACACTGGCTGTGGGTAGTTAGACACCTTTAGCCAAGACAAATTGAGGTTGAGACTCTCTAAGACACTCAGGCAAAAATCTGCAGGGTGTCAATTTATTTGAAAACTACACAGAGCAAATAAGTGTATGCTCTTCTGTCCAGGTCTCAGGATTCTTCCCATCTCCTCCCCTTGTGTTAAGAATGGGATCTTATCCACACATGCTGACCCCAGGAATACTGTAGGATATATGAGCTCAGCATAAATTCATGCAACACTTCAGAAGGCATGTATGCACGTCAGGTAATGCTGATATGGGTGTTTACTCCACCATTTAATGTCAGTATTTAAAATCAGCTGTCTTTTCCTGGGATATTCAGTGCTCAGTGACGCACTGGTCATCATCCACCTGGACAAACTACACTGTTTCAGAATTTGTCCCTTGGGTTTCAATCCTCAGCAGGTTGCTCTGCAAATATAACACTCTTCCCTCTGATTTCCCACTGCCTCCTTGCAATCCTCAAGTACCTTTCCCCTACACTACTTAACCGTGGCAATGTGCTGGTATAAGGGCAGCTACTGTCACCCTTGTCAGCACCTTTTTCTACTGTTTCCAGAAGTCTGGAGTACACATGTAAGCCAAGTGCTCTAACAGCAGAGGGGTTAGAACATCATCACCACCAAACAGATAAGGCACAGGATCTCCGGGGTTTTTTCCCTTGCAATCTCCATGATTTCTCTCCTCTGCTTAGCACTAATATCTCAACTGCACCTCCTTACAAAGCACAAGATACAAACACTCACAGTTCAATGATGATTTTCCCCATCAGCTGCATGCGACAAAGTCCTGCCATCCATGGCCCTCAGCCAAACATGGGATGTATGCACTTGAGAGGCAAAATTTCCATGCTAAAGCCCTACAGATGACATTGCAGAGCCATAATTACCTCACATAGGAATCTTCTGCACTTGACCATGGAAGAAAGAGCATTCAATAGAGAAAATTACCAAGCAACAATCAGCAAACTGCACTCAAGTCAAATGCAATCACGGTTACATACATGGGTACATTGAGTTGATGATGTCTTTAAGGCTAGAGCCTATTTTGCACTGCCTCCAGCTCAAAGGCAAATATGCCAGCAGTAATGGTAATTGAACCAAAACTGCCCTAAGGAGAGAACATTTCATAAAGGTTGAATCAAAAGCCAGAACATCCCCAGCAAGAGAAAGCTTCAGCACTTGCTGTTACCTGCAAGTCCAAATCACTTGAGCACCGCAAATAGATCTTGTTAAACAAAGCTGGCATACCTGGCCTAGGCACAGCAGAGGAAGCCCTCATGATAGCATGGCAGGCCTAGCATCACTGATCAGAACACAGCGGTACTGCAGGCAAGCACAACCAATTGCACATTCAGCATGCAAGACTTGGTTGTGTGGTCACAGCCTGTGCACTTTCTTTCATTCACATTTACTCAGCAAGTATCAGCCTTAAGACAAGGCACGGAACCAAAGCACAGCTTCCCAACTGAGAACCATAAATCAAAAATTAAACATGGTAAATGAGACAAGCAAACAGAGTACACCTCGCCATCCCCATCAGTAAACACTGTTTTCACTTCTCCTTTTCTTGAGGAATAAGAGACGGGTACATAAAAAATAGCCAATGGTTGCTGAGGGACTTACTCATTTCCACGTGTTTTATCCTTATAGAAAGATCATCCTCATCATTTTACCCAGTGTTAACTCCAATAATGTGAACTGACAGCTTTGCTTTTAACATTCATACCTGTGTGGGATAGCAGTTCCTGTTCCTATCCAACAATTAAAATATTCACGTATATATTCTAGCCCTGTCAGTCTTTGAATCATCCTAAATATTTTGTAATCTGCTACGTTACGGATTTCTTTAGAGAAGATCTGCTAAACATGGCATATATGGAATCCATTTCAGTAAAGGATTTAATTTCTTGTCAGATTAGAAAATAAGTTGATAAAATTACTCATGCTTTCCAAGAAAATGGAAATTCTTTAGAATTCTTTAGACTTCTTAGCTTTAGGGTAGAAATTTTTAAAAACATGGTAGCACTTGGACAGATCACAGAATGCAAATTCCTAATCACCTTTCAAAAAAGCAGACCTTCAAATACTCAATCCCTTTTGAAGAGGGTAATAAGACCCACAGTACTAGTTATACTCAAAGTAAGATCTAGAACAGGTGATTATAAACCATATTCTTTGACCACACAATTCATCAAGTAAAATCTAAGAGATTTCTGCAACTAAGAAGGAAAAAAGCTAAATCCTCCTGCACAGAAAGGATCTTTTTCCTGTATGTATCTAGTTTGGATACTTTGCAACTGATCCACTAAGTTGGTAATATATATATATACAGACACACCTCAAAATACAGTGCTGGCTGCTTTTCTGCACAACCATAAGATGCCTGGAAAATCCTTGTGGATCCTTGCAGAGATCACAACTGTGCAGCTAAACACACAGCAGCAGCTTTTGGATGGCTACCAAATATATCTTTACTGAGGCCAGGAAAAACTGTCCTGAATCCCAGTGTGGGGGCCTACCCTACTCCAAGATTTTCCACTTCCATCAAGCTGTGGGTAAGAGCAGAGCCGCTTCAACACAACGCCGAGCAGTGGGAGCAGGTCTGGCCCATGGCCATGCCAGTGTCCAGCCAGCACAGAAGGACATCCTGCGTAAAGGTGGATGCTGACAGCCTCCCAAGGGAAAAATCAAAGCCAAAAGGCGTTTGTGGCCTGGCTAATCCTGTAATCAAATAAACTCTTAAGAGCTCTCTAGTGGTGTGTAATGCTGGTGGAAGAATTATGCAGCTTTGTTAAAAATTGTAAGTTAAATCTGCTTTTCTTCTGGGGCTTTGTGGATAATTTTACTCTTTACCTCACAAGCAAAGGATTTCCATTTTTCTTTAAAATACTTTTACAAAAGTTTAAAGTTCATCAAAATGGTAATCTTCCAATTAAAAAATATTATTGACTGAATAGTATTGCTAATATTTAATCATTATTAAGGGATTTAACACAACAAAAAGTATAATTGGATTTCTTCCTCTCTTTGCAAATACCTCACCACAAGTTTCCAAAACCTTGCCCATCTATTAAAGTAGATGCTCCATAACAAGCAGCTAAGCTTTCATATTACCTAAGATTGCAGGAAAGTGTATGTGCATGAATTACACTTTATAATAGGAAGAGGAGGAGTCTATAAATTGCATATGCAATTTCCAAAATACAGATTATATTCAATATGAAACATTTAGACAATAGCTAAGGAAGAATAACCAGAGTAATTAGAATACTCATTCAAACTGTGTGCTACAAGGCGAAATAAAGAATTTTCATATGATGATCTTTTTGACAATAATATAACTTCCAATGTTGTTTTTTAGCAATATACAGGGGAAAAAAAGTATAACTCTATTTATGAATTCATTATATTAAAAGCTATATCTCTGCTTGCAGGTGTCTTTGGATAAAGGTGCACAACATACTCCTTTTTCTGCAAAGGCCATGGGGAATAAAGAAAAGGAAGTATTTCACAACTTTCGGCATCACTGTCATGCTGTAACCAAAGGCTATGGGGAAAAAGAAAACCATGTATCTCAGTAGTTTCTGCATCACTGTCATGTTGTAACCAAGAAGGCTAATTAATGGGGCTGCTGCCTCAGCAACTATCACAAAAAGATTGCTTTTTTTTTGTTGTTCTTCAGAATAGGCTTACTGCATTTTTACCCATTTAAAACTTTCAAGTACACACAAGAGAATGAATTTTTTTTATAAATCTCATTTTTTCCAGATAGAAAAAAGCAACCATGGGAACATACTCTTCTTCCATTATGTCTTGCCTGCAGATTACAACAGGTAAAATCTTGGAAAAAAATTTATTACTAAGATAAAACTAGCAGAAAGTCTGGGTTTTGACTGAAGTCTCTTTAATTTTCAAGGTGGTTTGTTTTTCTTTTACCAGCAATAAAAGACTGAGATTTTCTGAATTTCAAACCATTTGCAAACAACATGCAAGTAGTTCAGTTGAAAGAAAAATTTACAAAAATTTTTTTTAAAAGTCATGTCCCTGAAATTTCACTGATGAAAGTTTGCCATCCTTTTCAACCTACCAGAAATGTTTGTTTGTATTATTCAAGCCACTCTCCTTATGGTAGATAAATAGATAAAATAGATAGATTAGATAGGTAGATAGATAAAAATCTATCAACAATGCTGTACCATATCTTTTAATTAAGATATTTATTAGTAATTATAAGATCCTGTTGCCACAGAAAGAAGAATTTACATTACTAGATAAACTCTAAAATACTATTTTTGAAACTTGTCCATCAGATAAAAATGTTTCAGATTCTTTTCTAAATTAGCTCCTATAATAACATGACTGATGGTGAAAACATTCCCAAACATTTTTGTGTTGTGTATATCAGATGTAGCAAAGAATGCCATCCGCATGCTCACCTTCAGCCTGCTTTTTGCATTCTGATGTCAAACATGTATAGAGTTTTCAGGATCTTTTTCTATTTTATATACTGTTCCTGATGATTATTCCTTGGATCTCAAGTTTCTTTATCAAACATATCAAAGTTTAAAAGGAGATTCTATGCTCAAACCTTAAAGGAGTTTCCTTTGCAAATAGCAACCTCTTGGGGAAAATGTATTTTATTCACACCTGTTGTTCTCACTTTCTTGTTAATTCACAAAAAAAAAGATGCTTGACAAGTGTCTTGCCCTATCAGTACTTTGGTAGGGTCTTTTTTCCTACAAGAATTTGCAGTATATTATACAGTAGCAACGCTCACCAGCTTAAAGAAAATCTCCATGCAAAACAATGATAGGGTGGCAGAGGGGGTCATAACTCCTCCTCAACCTTCTTTTTTATAGCATCTCTATCAGGTCAACAATAAACAAGGACAAACGAGTGCACTCCACCCAGACAACACAACAGGAAAAACTGGATGTTCCTCAGAGCAACCACTGCAGAGCTGGGAACCTGACCACAGCTTTCCTTTCCATTGTCAAATAATAACCAATGTAAGGAAAGATAAGACATCTCTTAGAAGTGTATGTATTTACCTTGTGTTCTATACATTAAAATGCTATGTCTTTTATGTTCTGTGCTCTTCTAAAACACACAGGGTTTTTGCCTCTAACTATCATATACTACACTCTCAGTGCTTGGGATAGCTGGGATATTCTATTTAGTAGTCATTTCTTGATCCTTCCATTGCTTTCCCATCAGCACACCCACCCTTAGCCATTCAGACAGCCACAGCATCTTACAGCATCTTATTCCCATTTATCCTTGAATGACCAAAACTATATTTCAGAAGTACACAATAAAAATTTTTAAAAGGAACAACAGACATTTGAAAAGATAAAATAAACATAGGTCCTGGCACAATGCCACACCACCGTTCCATCTCATCTCCTGGGTGCGAGAAGTGCATCATGTATGGCACGTCACCTGTTTTCAGCCACTATTTACACCTTCAAATGGTCTTCCCAGCACATTATACTAATAAGTTTGATTTCACTTCAGTTATTTGAGAGAAAGCCTCAAAGTGGTCCAGTACAAACTGTTTCAACTCCTAGTTCCCAAAACTGACACCGACATTAGTGTTTGCCCAGCCCTCTACCTGCAGAATACTCCTCCAAAACTAGAAAGAAGAAAAAAACAAAACAAAATGCAATGCAGTGCTATTGCTGCATAATCTATGTTGACATCTACATGATTTCAAAGGCAGGGTCTGAAACACAACTGAAGTAACTCACCGGCTTTCAGAGTCCTTATCACAGCTGTACCCAGCTGCCTCACTGCCACCAAGTCACTCCCACAGCAGAACAGACCAGAGCAGAGTCCTGTGTGACAGAATCCTAAAGGTGGCTGCACTGACCATGCAGCCCAGAAGCTGTACAGCTGCAATACTGCAGCATTTTTTCACAGGCTAATTGCTTTCATATCTCCATTAATATCCCCACTTTTGGGTCTTGGTCTACATCAGGGATCTCTGCATCATATAGGAAGCCACTTCACTACCCAGACATGGTCACCCAAATGGAGTTTATATACAAAACAAGGATTCAACAAGGATTCAGAGTCCAGGTGCAATTCAGTGTCATATTTCTTAGAGCAGAACTCAATGTCTTGGCTTTTATTCTTTCACAGAACCTCAGTGTAATAGAAATACAGTTCTCTGTTAAAGCATGCAGACTGTTAAATAGCACTTGTCCTTGTTCGACTTAATTTGCAAATTCCCAAATCCAGTTTTACAACTGATTTTAAATGCATCTGTCATCCAGTGGGCAACATCTGCTGCATGGTGCTAAGACCTGCTTCCTCTGTACAGGAAGGGAGTCTGTTACTGCTGCTGCTAGCTTTGCAGCTGGGTTGGTTTTCAGCTGGAAGCTGGTCTCATCCAATGCACAAGCATGTGGCATGTGCATAAGAAGAACTAGTTGCGTCCGTTCAAAGCAAAGCCCAGCAATAACTCAGTCACCCACAGAACTTTTCACTAGTCCTCCCTGCAAACGTGACCCCTCATATAGCTCTCACTGCCACAAAAACAGCCATAAGGGGATTAAAGCACAGATGTCTCACTGCCTTCCTCTCCCCACCTTTAAAAACTAACTATCAGGCTGGCCTGATTTATACCAAAAAAATATCCTTCTGCGCCAGAATATACTACCCCTTGTGATGTCAAGAGTTTCAGACAAGTCTGTGATTCAATGATGACTGAGAAGAATTAGATGCAACAATTGAAGGGGAAAACTCTTCTCCTTTTCAAACACAGACAAAATACAAACTGATTTAAACTAATATAAACCCTGCAATAGTTAGGTTAAAACATCATGAGCATCCTCTTTGGGTGTCCAGGGCTGTCTGGCACATTTAGGCTAATGAGCATCATTTATTGCTCTTTGACCTCTCTTTTCAAGAGTGCCCAGCCACGTGCTATGCTTCTTGGCCTGTGGGAATGACAGGACATGGGGCTATTCAACAGGATGGGACCAAAGAACCTGTGCTGTGGGAAAGGGGGAGTAGAGTAGGGAGACAGTATGGCAAAAGACCAAGAAACAGAACAAGCTGAAACAGAAAAGGTAAAAAAAAAATTATACAGAAGGAAAACAACTTCTGCAGGTCCTCTGACAAGAAATTCCTTTTGGTAGAAAGATGTGCCACAAAGATTAACTTGAGAGAATGCCTGGGTATGATACAGCATGGTGAGCAGCTGGCACAACATCACACCTCATTACCCACCAATGCTAATGTGAACACCTCACACCTGGTCCTCTGTCATTTTGGAGCAGAGTTCACAGTTCTGCTCACACACGCTGTTACAGCCCAACTCTGAAGAAGTACCATTAGCCAAAGATGCAAATTTTCAACCCCTCTGAAAGTAAGGTCAGTAAGAGACAGCTCTAACCACCTCAGGGGAGAAACTACCTTCTGCAGCCCTTCAAAGGCAGCTATCCCCCTTTGAGGAAGAGGTACATGTGCAGGTTGAGGACAACAGAAAGCAAACGTTCCACTGATGTGGGGGGCTTCTACACAACACACCCCCACCTCCCTCACCCCCACCACCCCCAAAAAACTCTGGGTGAATTGGTGCTCAGTGCCGCTCCATCTTTGTACTTTGATGTCTGTTGTCCAGAACAACAACGTAAATCTTACCACAAGTCTTTATGTTGTCTAGCCTAGGCAGCCTCCCTTGCAGCACGCAGACACTGCACAAATAGTTTTATAGCAAGGACACTTAGCATCCAGCATCAACGTAAGCTACACAAAAATTTAAGTCCCAATTTCAAGAGTCACTTAAACATTTCTCAGCCTTGCTGGAACTCAGCAGGCTCCACTTGACATCTCTCTACAGGCACTAAGATTTCCTCAGAGCTACTTCACTTCCCCTACAGTGGCTGAATGAAAAAGGGAAAGCTCTGCTTTAGGAGCTAAACAACATCTCCAAGCCCAGTAAGAAAAATAATAAATAATTACATACCCTGGAACATATCAGAACATACTCAAAATACTGATAAAGTTTAGGTTTTGCTGCCCTCGGTGACATTCTGTCCTAAATTAGCTGCTAAAATCCAAACTGATCTTCTTCTCTGTTCTTTTGGCTTTCAGACAGTTCTGACAGTGCCTTGTTTATATCCTCCTTGTGGCTTCTCATCTGGACAAATATTTATTTTTTGTTTCTTAACTGTGTATGCAGTTTTCATTACCACCAGAAAGCACTTCAAAAAGATTAACAATAATTTCCGTATTCATTTGACGGGCATACTGCTTTGTTTTCCACTCTATTTAGGAAGGGGGAAAAAGTACTGATTAACGATCATCAACTATTCTTCAGCTTCTCTCCCAGGAACTGCATTATTGTATCATTTACAATAACAGTTACACCCTTAAGCCAAATTAAGAATTGGCTTCATGGATTATAGCTCCAAGAAGATCAGAATATCAGAAGCCCAAAGGAAATTAGTTACCTCCTTGGAAAATAAATCTTCCCACAAACTTGGGATACACATCTGGCACAGTCCCAGTCTTAGTCAAGAACATCAAAATCTACAAATATAGTCTTCTGCCGATAAACATCTGTGCAGCACATGGTTTGCATTTATGGTAACAGTCATACTCTAAAGGATTGCAAGTCCACGCCATCGGTAGTTCTATAAGGCACCTCTGTAAGAAACCCCCTAATATTTTCAGACTATTACACCGTATGGGGGAAGAAACCTATCGTTCAGTCAATCCTGAATACTGATTTTGAAATTAAGAAGCACTTCTAGCTTTGTAGCGGCAGCAACGATATACTTAGGGTTACAGCCTTTTAAAACATTTTTAACTGTGCAAAAAAACCACAAAATCCCAAAACCAATGAGGGGAACTCAGTGGTCATTATTTCCTGCAGAAATCTAACCCCATCGTAAAAAGGTAGTGAAACAAAGTATCAGTATCTTAACTGAAATCAGTAATTAATAGCAGGAAAGAAGTAGCAAACCAGGAACTGCATATAGAAAATGAAGAATTATTGATGCAAATGCTATTCATTTGGTATCATGACACTCAAAAATTTTGTTTTGTTTACCATTCACAGAAAACCCCTTCTACTGCCTGCAATACACTGTTACTTTTTTAATCATAATATAATTAGTATCATTGGAAATAAATTTACCATCCTGCTAAGGAAAGGTCAGCGGTATGCAGCAATTTACCAAGTGTGAAAATCAAATGCTGTCAGTCAATTTTTTTGATACCAAACATGGATCACGGAGCCAGAGATTAAATCAGGACCTCACTTGAGTTAGGTGCTGCATCATAAATACTGTAAGGACTGCTGTTCTGAAGATTTTCTCATTTAAAGACACCAAATACACCCCGACTCTCCCAAGGGGAGCAGCACAGCTCCCAGCAGCACCTGCCTAGGCAGGGAAGACAGGGAGATGTGAAGGCAGAGGTCCTGGTACCAAAACACCTCCCAAATCTCCCAGTTCCTCCTCCCACATAAGCACACCTCCACATGATATCTGCATATACATATTTAGGAAACACCAACATACGTATTTTTAATCTTGACCCAAGCAATTTTAGCCAGGTAAGAAAGAGACCACACAGGAGAACTAATTAAACATCTCTACCCAGACACAGTTCTTCTGTTCGTTTTCTTGTTTTTGGTTTGGCTAGTTTTGGTTTGCCTCTTCAATGTTTATTTGTTTTTGCGTGTGACCCATCTATTCAAATACAACTGCAAAGGATGTATCAATCTTTTTTTGTGTGTGTAGTAAGAACACTGAGAGAGCAGAAACAAACAAACGTTTTACTCCCAGAGAATGTACTAATACTGAGAAAAGTAAAGTGTTCCTGGCAGAATTCCAGTAGTTTAAGCAAACAGATCCTTAGTAGCTAAACACCACATTGCCAATAGGCATTGCCAATAGGCAATGTTGCCTGTGGGAAGCCCTTTAAAACAAAGTTCAGATCTCTTACTCCGTCGCCCTTTCTTGCTCACGAAGGCAGGAGAGAATCAAATGTTTCTAGAGAATTATCATTGCAATACTTGTCCAGTACAGAGAAGCAACCTGATTTGTTCAGGAAATACGCTACGGTAGATTTTCTAAAACCCCATTTTGCTGTGCGTGTGAAGCTTTCAGCTCAGGCCACACAGGGTCTGTGACACAAGGTGGCTCCAAGGCCCACATCTGTTGGGCTGAACCCCGCTGAGAGGCCCCATGAATGGCATCGTTTTAACTACAATGTCTGCCAGCTTCAGTCTCGAGGAGACACAAATGGACTCAGGGGCATGCACAGCTGTGGTATTATGGTGCCTGACATGGCCTATAGACCTGTCTCAAACTGCCAAGTATAAAAGAATGCACAGAACAACACAGAAATTATGCAGACTAATTGTGTCTGATCAGAACCTATCAGATAAAATTTCAGGGTTCAGCAAGATTTCTGCTCTGTTAGAGTGAGCGACACACAAATATCATGTTCATATGTTCACATACCATGTCCGTTTCCTAAGGAATACTGGGCACAGCTCAGACCTGGCAGAGAGCCCAAGCGCAGTAACACACTGGAACGAAGAGATCACTGTGAAAGCAGTAAGTCTTAGTAATATTCCGATACTAGCCACAAATGAAAGGTGCTGTTTATCCCAAGCACTTTTTAAAAGCTTCTGAAATAGTTTTCAACCTTTAAAGAAAGAAATTTTGTAGACTGAGGATTTCCACAGCAGATTTCCAAGGAGGTTCTGAGATACAAACCAGAAGCTGGTATTGCTCCTCTGCTTTTTCCCAGGCTCGTGCACTTTTCACACCCTGCCTCGCAGAAGTCAGCCTTAACCAGGCAGAAGAGATTTCACCTTGGTACAAGCCACAAAAACAGCCAGCAGCTTGGTCTTGGTAAAAACATTTGTCACCCACAGACTGGCCGGAGGAGAAAAAAAAAAAGTAACCGATGAACAGGGGACATGTTCTGCTGCTGAGAGAGAATGGCTGCAGTGCAGGAACAGCTATTTTGGTCATGAATTGCGTGCAGACCCTGTGGTTGTTCAGCAGCTGAACTCTTCAGCGTCACAAGTAAAACCTGTCTTTTCCTAGCTTTGCTATGATCTTCTGTTGGCCCATTTGGGCCTCTGTGTCCGCTCTTTCCCTAATACCTAAAATCGACTCTTTCCTGAGCTAAGAACTTCACATACAGGATTCCCTTTTAACAAGCAAATATAGCATACACTATACACATCCACTCATGTTCTCTCACTGTTCTTCGCAACTCCAAGTGCATGGAAATACAATTATTCTTCAACAATTTACAGCAAACTCCCCAAGACAGAATTGCAGTGGAGAACGAGCTACGACTGAGGGAGGACCTGCACTCCTGCTTTACTCTCTCTGTTACATTCAAAGTCAACGCTAGAACTCAAATTTATGATTGCACAAGTTGCACCACAGCTGACTACCCTCAGCACATCTGATCTTTGTCATCAGTTTCCATTCAAGAGGCAATGGTCTTCAAACAGAACTAGAAACACATAATGATAGAGTTTGGAAGGGTCCCTCAAGGTCTCTCATCCATCCCAAGCAGGTCACCCAGACTTCATCTAGCTGAGCTTCAAAACACCTCCACAACTGAAGACTCTACACAGTCCCTGTTCCAGTGTTTGACCATCCTCACAGTACAGACGTTTTTCCTATATCTACTTGGAATTTCACCTGTTGCAACCTGTATCCTTTGCCCTGACCCCTTCACTGTGCATTTTCAAGAGTTTGGCAGCACCTTTTCTATATCCTCCCTCTACCCATGAGGCAGCAATAAGACTCTCCCATAGCCTCCTCTCCTCCAGAGGGAAGAAAATAATTTCTCTCTTGGTCTCTCCCTATACCTCATTGTCCCATTAATCACCCTGGTGGTCCTCCACTGGACTTGTTCCAGTACATATCAATGTACTGCTGTACATCCCCCCCTCCCCCCCCCCCCCCGCTGGGGAACCTGAAACTGGACATAGTGTTCCAGATGTGAGCTTCCATAACTCAGCTGTGACTCTGCAGACCACCACCCTGAAGGACTGCAGTATCTCTCAGCTAAAAACAACATACACAAACATGACATGAAAGTATTATAATTCTGCTTTTTACAGAAATGGCTGAGTGCAGTTCCCAAAGACAGTAAAAGATGCCAACCAGAAATTCTGATTGACCTTCTTATCGAACCTTTGCTCTTAACTCGCTTTGTAGTAAGACCTCTGCTCACATCATGAAGCATTTTAGAGATTCCACTGTGTTTTCTTTCGTCCTGAAAGCTCTCCTGGTTTGAGGTAAAACAGAACCAATTTCCTTTTTGGCAGTTTTACTTTTCAGCTAAGCTGCTTCTAACTAACTGAACTTTCTGAAATTAAGGGTGTATTTTTAAGACAGTAGCCCGCTTCTAGAGTGATACAACCTGATGTTTATAATATATACCAATTTATATATGCAGAGAGACTCTTGTTTATACTTATTGCAATAACAACCAATGCCAACTAACTTTGTTATATGCTCTGTTGGAGGGTCAGAAGCAGAAACGCACCGAGGCATCGCACCTGCAGGGAGGAGCAGACAGGACAGGTGACCCAAAATTGACCAACAAGAGTATTCCATCCCATCTGCATCCTGCTCAGTATAAAAACTGAGGAATCAAAGGGTCACCTCTCCTTCTTCAGTGGTGGGCATCCAAGGAGGACTCTGTTCTTCTGCCTTTGTTACTGACCTGTGCATTCCTGCATCCAGATCCAGAATCCAGTTCCCATCCATTGCCAAGTCCAGTCTGGGACTTTCTCAGTGCGTGATGTGATTGTCATTCTGGGAGCTCGATATGTATATATATGTTGTATATATTTTAATTAAAATGATTTTAAACTCAGAAGTCTCTTTTCCCTCTCACTATTCTCCCCCTGGAGGAAGATCACAGAATCTTCTAGGTTGGAAGGGACCTTCAAGATCATCTTGTCCAA
>JAOXJM010000079.1:43071856-43087205 GCA_026413425.1 Tringa solitaria
ATCTAGTCCAACCCCCCTGCCAAAGCAGGTCCACCCAGAGCAGGTCGCACAGGAACTTGTCCAGGTGGGTTTTGAATGTCTCCATAGACGGAGATGCCACCACCTCTCTGGGCAGCTTGTTCCAGGGCTCTGCCACCCTCAAAGTCAAGAAGTTCCTCCTCATGTTTAGGTATAACAGCCTATGTTCAAGTTTGTGCACCTGTCACTGGGCACCACTGAAAAAAGACTGGCCCAAATATCCTTAGCACTTTGGAAAAAGTATTTTTTCTGAAGAACTTTTGCTAACTAACAGATGGCATAACGAAGCAGGGAGAAAGAAGCAGGGAGAACTCTCTAGTAAACAACAGGAGCTGGTTTAAAACTTTACCAGGAATGTAGCAATTCTCTATAGAATTCTTACAGATTCAGGATTAGGCTCTTGTGGAAAGTCATATCTATTCCAGTCTCTGCCCCAAATAAAAAAAAAAATAAATAAAAAAGCCCCAAGTCATTGCCCAAGATTCACAAATACAGGATTTAAAGTAGACCATTAAAAGACTCCAGGAAATTGCAGAAAGTATCAAAGCTATTTGCTTAGAAAAAGTGACAGCATTAGCCCAGCCAGGCATTTGTCAGTATCCCAATTGACATTTTATAAAGATGTACTTTTGCACCTCACGAACAGCATGGTTTCACCAGTTGTCACCATAAAAATCTAAATGGCAAAACCAAAATTGAACTACAGATTTTTTAGTATGGAAAAAGGAAAACAAACATCTGCTCTGTTCTCTGCCTCACTGGTTTGGGGTTTTTAATGTGTTAAGCTAGACAATGTGAAAAAAACACTATTTTAAAGCACTGTTCTAACATTATTCATGCCTCTGAGCCATCAAAATTAAACATGTACAGGATCGTGATTAAATCAAACACAACACCACTTCTTAATGCTGTTAAAAAGCCAGGCTTTTCAGCCTTTTTCAACTCTTTCTGTTTTGAAACTGAAGGCTGGCCTCAGCAATAAAACTCAAGACCATTAAGATCTCTTCAGATCATGAATGCCTGTATCAAACTTACCCCAATAAGGCAAAGTACTTCACTACATTCCCTAGGCAAAATAATATTATAAGCAATAATTAATACTATTAAGTGGGTATAAGTTTGTTAATGACAGAATAGTTTCAAGACTCCAATCCCCTACATAATTACAAAAGTCTTCCTGGAAAAAAAAAACATAATAATAAATAAAGAAAAAGAAGCTAAACGCCTATTAGGCAAATATGCCAAATTTGTCAGACACACACATGCAGCTCTAAGCACCTTTACATAGACACGTAACATTCTCAGCAGCTGATTTTGTATGAAAGTGGGTGCCAAAACCCTAATACAGAAGAACAACAAACACTACAGCTGCTCAGCTTTCAGCTGGGAACAAGTCCCAGCCTGCTTCTCCAGGCCCATTCCAACCAAAACTTAGCTCTGATTTTCCCTACTGCTTTGTACACGCTTAGGCCTCCAGCAAGTTCCACAAAGTGTTACAACGAACCCAAACTCCAAAACAAAAAGAGATTATTCTGCCTGGTTTCCACTTCCGATGTTTCTGCAAAATATGCTTCTTTCAAGGACTAACCCAAAGTCCAGCAGAGCTAAATCAAAGATTCCCACCAATGGCAAGCCACCTCGCTTCCTGATTTACAGAGGTCTTTGGCACTTTAGCAGGCTCCCCCTAAGACAAGGCACCCCAGGAGCTCTCCATCCCGACTCTGCAAAATGCCATACAAAATTACAACAGGGTCCATATCAGCACCTTCTGCTCATTTTAGTACCAATGTGTCACTGCAGCAGTAATTCTGTACATTCAGGACAAGTCTTCATAAGACTGCAGCAGAAGGACGGGTGGGGAACAAGAACTCATGCTCCATTTTTTGCCACAACTTTCCCAAGCTGGAGAGCACCAACACAGTGTGCAATTGTTAATTTTCTCCTCCCTCATTCACTGCTCAAACACCTCTTCACTGAAAAAAACCTGCACACCCTCAAAAAATGAAGCTTCCTGCACCAGACTTTGTCTAAAGAAAGTATCGTAATTATGCTTATTTAAGGATTTACATTTTAATTTCAGCTTCAAGACAGCTGGGCTCCTCTCAGGGGAAAACCAGCAGGAGCACAGTAAATCCTTCAGGCACGTTCCCCCTGCTTTTCTTTCCAAGTTGCTGCTGTGGGGTTTTGCGCTGGTTGAAGACACCATCAATGCACAACAAAAGGATATTCTAGCCTCTCTGGGTAACGAACTGTTAACGTAAGGACTGCCTAACCTGGGGCAGTAGCTTTCAAGAACTAAGAAGATTTATTTTTCCTCTCCCAAGGGTAAAATAAAAAATACCATATAGCCTTTCAGATTCAAAGAGATTAGAAAATTAAAAGACTCACTGAACAACTTGATCCACCCTTTCAAGACAGAGTTGTTCGATACTCATGTGGCTGCCCCATATCATGTGGTAGGGTGTCATTGGCTTGTCTTTAATAAAATACAAACACTTCCATTGCATAATGCAAGTTAGCTCATCTTGGACAAGGATCTCAGCTGCAGAACCAATCCCACAAGTAGCAGCTTTAAAGGAATATTTAAAACAAGTTTTTTGAGGTGGATTCCTCAGAACTCACTGCATGAAATTCACAATAGGCTTTGATATCAGCATTAACAAGTAATTAAATAGATATTTCAATGATAAGTGTTTTCAAGTTGTGCTTATCAACATTTTAATATGAAAGTGACAAGAGAGACGCTGTCGGCAAAGAGGCTGCTCAAAGAATACACAGGATAAAAGCCAGCAATCCTTTTATTATTCCATCAACGTCACAAGAACGGAAGTAATAAACAACTTATTCAAGCTTCCTGTGGATGCTCCAAAGCATTTGTAAGGAAGGCAGTCGGAGTTTACACAGCCCCTGGACTAGCAAAGCTTCTTCTTCTTAGCTTGTTATTCCCATAATGTGCCTAAAAACCTTTCAAAGCAGGGCAGTGAGCAGGTTAGCAGTGCAAGACGGTATCAGTCGGTCCCAGATTCAACAAGTGACAAGACAAGATTCAGACAAGAACCACTGATTCACAGAAACAACCCCTTCAAGAACAGGCATTTCCTATTTTCCAGTGCAGCAGTGAGACAGCCAAAACCTACCCACCCATCTCAGTACTGCCTCCTTTACCTGATGGAGTAGGCAGAGGAGTACAGAGGATGTAGGAGGCAGAGCAGTTTCCTCACGCTCATTTCCGTGCACCCACACAGGGCCAGCCAGAATTCCTGTCCCACCACATGCCACCAACTGCTGCTGAATGGTCACCAACATAGAAAGGGTTTGTGCGCTAGCACAGTTCTTCCCAAATCTCTATTTCCCTACTGAAAGTCTCAAAACGTACTTGAAAATTCACAAACCTCTGAGTTTGCTCTTTCTGGAATGGAGGCACACTGAAGGGGGAATATAAAACAAAATTAAATACAGGTAAAACATTAGTGTAAGATACTGAGTCAAGCTTATATAAATCACAGTGCAAACCACACAGTCCTAGTCCACTAGCAGTCTGAGCAACCCCTATCTGTTGCACACATAAATATTCAGAGAAAAGTACACAATGCTAGCTGCCATGGGGAAGCAGAATAATACTGGTTCCACATTACTGCCACTGCTCACAGCTCTGCTGTCCCCAGCCCACCTGCCACCACCCTGGGCTGCTTTGTGCCTCTGACTGAAGTGCATGAGCTCTTTTGTTGGTCACATAGAAAACACCACCCAGAGTATTTGAACCCTAACATTTCAAGTAGCTCTAATTCAACTTTCAGCTCAGCTCAGTTCTTTGTCCTCTAAAAATAACTTACATTTAATTGCAACTGGCTACAATTTTCTAATTCTTTGTGACCCCAAACCTTTAAATCTATTACCCAGAGACAGCCACAGTAATCCTTAATGAAGGTATGGGTATGATGCAGCATGCAAGGGGCCATCTGGTTGCCAGGTGTTTCCTGGCTTAGCTTTTCCTCACAACACAGCTTTTCCTCCTCCTCCTCCTCTAATTCCAAGGAAGGCAATTTCTACCTCAGGACAGTCCTTCATTAAAGACACAGGCAAGTGTTTTATGGCAAGCAAGTCAGCTGCAGTACAGCAATATTCACAGGCTGCAGCAGAAAGCCTAGAGGGCTGTTTATTACCATACATATTTCTGTGTGACTACCAGCAAAAGACCGTGCCAAGTGTATTTCTGACTGTTAATAGGAAGGGAGCCAAGTACAACATTTGCACTGTAACCCTATGTCTTGTGTCCTTCACTCACAATCAAAAAAAAAAAAAAAGTTGAGAGCAGTTTTTTAGAACAGGACCATTTATGTAAAAAGCAGGTGATTCAAAAAGTATACTAGGCAAGATTTACAACCCGTTTAATTTGTTTTTTAGGGAGTAACACAACCTATTCAGAGAATTTAGATCCTGTGATCTTTATTTTCAAAATGGAGCATTAACTTCCTTAAAATCCCTGTCTTTCAGACAGGTAAAGGCTTTCTACCTCTCAGATGCACATTCCTTCCCCCTCTGGACCCAGACTGGTAGAAAGTAATTTTTGCACAGCAGTAGCATTGCCCCGGCTCAACTTTCTGAGCTGTCTTCCCATGGGGTCAGGCAAGGACCAGGCACCGTGGGAGCAAACAAGCACAGCACCCCCACAGCACCAGCTGAGATAAGCCTTGACTGCCAAGGGACAGCAACCCAGACTACCAAACTGGAAGGCTTCTCCTGGTTCCCACTGTCACACTAAGATTTAGCTTGCATAAAGCGTCTTACATTTCAGGCTAAACCCAGAAAAAATTTACTTGGGCACTTCCAGTAGTCTGTTCTCAGGAGCGGTTTCAGACTGGTTATATCCGAATACCAGGGTCAGTGAACGTGCATAGCAAAATTGTCTCAGTATTTCTCAAACAGGGTAGGGAAAACTCATTTTTGCTTCACTAAAGAGAAAAGGCCTTCTGGCTTGCTTCCAGTGTATGGAAAGGGACTCTGTGCTGGGGAGCTCCAGAGACTCGGGCTTGATGCTCCTTCTGTCCTTGGGAATTAGTAGGGTAAGAAACAAAAACTGCTACTGCTCAGCAGACACGGAGGGCAGAAGTGTCTACTTTGCTCTGGCAGCCAGGAACCTGCTTTTCCAGGCTTGGGCATTAGCCAGATACCCAGCAGAGCTACAGCCTGCAGGCCACTTCAGCAGTCCACAGCCCTTGGCACAGTCTGTAGGTACCCTAGGGCTCAGCCTACGGGGATGTCAGACCCTAATCAAATTATTGGTGGATATAGAGAAGATGATTTCATAAAGACAAAGCTGAAATTTGCCCATAAAAGCCCCAAAGGAATAATTTCCAAGCCAAGAAGAGCTTCTCTGATTTTACTGTGGATCAGAACCTAGGCAAACAGTACAAGCAAAAAAAAAAAAAAAAAACCAACAGTGTATCTGTGATGGACATGCCAGGGGCTCTCACCATTGGCCCAGTGCCCCACCAGCACTGTCCACCCTATGGTTGTCTTGCCCATGATCCAAGACTCCCATAAACCCTTCAGAAGAGGAGGAACTCCTCATTTCAAAACAAGGTCCAGCAGGAGAATATCATTGGTTCTTTTTCCATGGTTTCATCTATATAGTTTCTTATTTATGTGGAGCTCTGCACAGAGCTGTGTTTCAATGCAAAATGAGTGACAAAACTGAAAAGCAACAAATGGAAAGAAAGAAACACTGAAATGCAGCCAGAGCAACGGTGGAAAGGGAAATTGTCCACTAGCACTGCCAGTTGCGAAGAATTTTCAAGTTCAGCTGCAAAGTCCAGCATCATGGAAAGGGAAACATTAACAAGTGACCAGAGACACAGCACCTTTGTTCTTGAGGCATGTTTGCTCATTTGACTGTTTGCGTATTTTAATAGGTTTTAAAAGGAAAGCTTCTGCTAGAAATTATTTTCACAAGCCTCAAAACGTTCTTCAAAGATCTACTCATCTGCTTAGTGACACAGGCATGGGGCAGGGCTTGTTTACTAATCTAGGAGGATTACACATCAACCTAGATCATGCTTTGCCTGCAGGTAAGGGCAGTAAAACAATAAGTACACCAGACTTTCCAACTCCAAAGGCATGAGGGGAACAGAATCGAAAAGAAAGTTATGTTTAAATCATGTTTGGATGGAAAAATAAGTGAACATAGGGAGACAGTAGTTTCTATCTGTTGTTCAACACTCTCTGGAAATCCTGGATAGGCCAATTCTGTTCCTACTATTATGTCAGCTCTGAAACCAACCAGCCACAGCTGAAACAAGTCTCCACAGCTAGTTTTTCAAATAAAAACATAACACATGCCTCTGACCTCTCTTTTTGTCTTTTTACTGCATGCAGAGATCACTCCCTCACCATAGGAAAACTCATTTTTCACTTACCTTCCCTCTCCCTTAGGCAAGCAAGAGAAAGCCACCAAAACACTGCCAGAGAAAACACAAAAGCACCCTGTATCTAAAATATTCATTCTCTTGCACATCCCAGGACACAGACAGATCGCTTAACTCCACTGCATACTGGAATAGGCAATGTTACTGGGACTGATCTTGCAGTAACTTAAAGTGCAAAAGAAAATTCCACCCTCTTCCGAAAAAATGTACTACTTCTATCAGTATATAAAACAAATTAGAAACAAAAATAACTCAGAAATAACTCAGATTCTTCGAGTGACTGAAACCTCAAAACTGAAATTCCATCTGAAAATGGCAGGGCAGTAAGGCCAAAACAAATCACCTGGTGCTGACCACAGTCAGAGGTCTTTCAGAGAAATGACCCATAATGCCAACTCTGCAATACCATGTTTTCAAGGAAATAGTTCTTTCTGATCCTAATAGTAAACATAGCTTCATGTCCTGAAGTATGGAAAACATTAGGTTTGCCCCATATTTTTTCCAAGTATTTACTCCCTCTCCTCTTGTTTATAATAGGCTGTAAACAAAATTCAGTCCTAAAACACTTAATTCAAAGTGTAAACAAGTTAGTTACTCCAAGTACAGCTTTCACCATCACCATGTTCTAGAAGAAAACACAAAATTCATGACACCACCCAAAAAGGGAGTATCTGCCTTAAAATAACCAGTAGCATTTTTATCTCCTGGTTCAGGAAGGTATACACCTTCCACCAATTAAACTCTGCCATCTTCAGCATTTAAAAAAAAAAAAAAAAAACACCACAGTCGCAATCAAGGGCTACTCTCTCCTAAATAGCAGTGTACTTACTCGGTTGTGGTGCAAGACAACATGCAGAATCGAGTTCATACAGAGACTGCAAAACACAGCATAAGGCATGATTTCAGTAGATACTACTTGGCTATCAATGTCTCAAAGCCTGAGCTTGTGATAAAGGTTTCAAAGACAACATAGTCCAGATGAACCAAAGAACAGAAAAGCCCTGTGATTACAGATGCTTGGTGCACAGCAGGCAATGCTGGCAGCACCTGCACAAGTCAGCACTCACCCAAAAGCCAGTCTCTAAATGGACTCAAGGGCTGCAGAGATGGCTGATGGGAAAGGCTTGATTGACTTTGTGCCTGTTGGTAATTACAGGTAATAATGCAGGTCAGTGCTGGCATCCCGATACCAGCTTTACCATCTAAACAAACACACAACCATTCAGTCATCTGAAGAATCAATATCAAAAATATAGTAGAATGAGAAAACATGTTTCTAACTTCCAAGTGCCTGTAATTATCAGTTAAAACCTTGCAACATACTATTAATTCCACTTATTGCTAACAGTGATGCTGCAAGTGTACAGTGGACCAAAACAAGTGAAGGCAAAAAAAACCCCTTAAAAATAGCCTAACTGAATTCAGGTTTTTGTGCCCGTAGAAACAATTTGGTACTAGAGGTCATGCTAAGTGAACGCAATTTGAGTACACTTTTCTTTTTTTTCTTCAAATGCATTTCACAAAAAAATTCTCAACTATTCATATTGAAAGACACATTTTAGAGCATTTTTAATCTTGCATTTAAAATACTGACAGTGTTTTAAGCAATACTAGTAGCCTGCCACTTAAAACAATCTAACCTAAAGGATTGTATTATCTATAAATCACTGCTGCTAATTTTGGCAAACTATGTGGAATATAAAATTATAGATATTAGTTTGTCATATTACAAAAGGCCTTTTATTCAATGTCTTGGACATAAATTTATTATATGCTGTAACAGATAGCACTGGGTACTATGAAATGTTTACATTCAATACTTTGCTAAGTCATACTCAGAAGCACAACCAGCTCTCTATAGCCCGAAAAGTTTAACTTTGCAGAAAACAACATGGAATGAAAGCTCTTATTTACCACACACCATCCCTTGCTCTTTGGAATGAATCAAGTTATTAACTGTTCCCGCCCTCAAAGAGGTTTGTTTTTCTTTTTTTTTTTTAATTACTCTGTCACATATGTTTGCCAACTTTCCCTTTACTACTCCAAGAAATATACATATGTTATCTCCCTAAACAAAAAGAAATATACAGACTCCTTCCTCCTAATTTATGGGTTTCATCATTTTCCTGGGGAAATTTTTTTTATGGGACATCAAATCAATCATATTAGAAAAGACAAAGATGGGGACAAAAAATTAGCATGCCACTTTCCTTCCAGACACACTTAGCGCCAACCCTAAATGCCAGGTCTCCTCTGGACTCCTGGCAACACAGACACTAACTCCCAGGTGTATTCTGAGCATGCTGACAGCCTGTGAGAGCTTCCTTAGGGCCAAACTCTGCCCTGACTGAATCGGTGCAAATCAAGAACAACTCTGAGACAAACCTGGAGGAGCTGACTCTCTTAATTCAGAAATCTCCCTCCTATTCTTGTGGCTATCTCCCTGCACCACATATTTTCTAATACAGAGGCGGGGGAGTGCTGAAGGAGGACAGGATAATTCTGCCAGTCAGGAAACAGCTTAAGGCCAGCACACCTGGCTTCATCTCTGATTCCCTCCCACCCCAAGCTACAGGTCGACAAGCAGGATGGGATGTGAATGATTGAACACCCGGACCACCCCTTGAGGAGCAAGCTTCAACTTCCTTTTCCTTTGTAAATCATTCAACTCCACCCCTGCATCTCTCTTTTGAGCCTCTGGATTTTTTCTTCAGCCGTCTTGAATGTTTTCTAATTGCTGAGGGAAATAAAAGCTAGTATTGATTTCATCATGACTCAAGGGAAACAGGCAAATGCCTAATCGCGTGAAGGCAGTCTTGCTGCAAGCAGGAGCGGCAGCCTGCCTGCCCACCGCACCCTGCGACACAACCACGGAACAGCAGCTTGAGACACCTGAAAAGCACGTCAGGCACCGGCAGACAGGGATTTGTCAGCAAGAGGCACCCTGCACGTGAAATACAGCTGCTGTTAATAATGCCACCTCAAACAAAGGTAGCAGCTCTGCTTTCTGAGTGATACCATATGGCCAGGACAGGAATGGGTGCCCAAGCATACCTTACTGGACCCACATGGAAGCAGCTGCAAGAATGGGACAGGGGCTTTAAATGGGCCAGAGCACAGTGAAATCGTATCAACGTTAGCAAGTGCTGGATGTCGGCACTGGGAGTTACTACATTGCAGCGCACAGCCTCGGGTCCAGAGTCCAGACAAATTCCCCATGAGGGGATCAGATCTTTCTGCTCGGACCTGGCAGTCACGGAAGGGCTGCCAGAGAAAACAGAATAACTTGGCACAACAATAGCTGGTTAGCTAGAACAAGCTAACCAGCTTTCCAGCTAATCAGAATTCAGATCCAGGTCTGAACCCTCCTTAAAGTCAAAGGACTTCCAACAGGCATTTTCAGCCCATTTCACAGCAAACACAGAAAAGAGGCTTTCCTCACAGCCCCCCTCAATCTCTGAGCTTTCCCAGAGCTTAAGGGGGACCTTACACTTCAGGTCTGACACCTCGCAATTGCCTGCACTGGCTTAACGAGTTATACAGATACCTTCTACAGAAAATGCAAAGAACAAGAGAGAGAGAGAGACTTAGCTCTACCTCAAACCCAGATGGGGTTCTTCACGTCACAGCCTGGGCAGCAGCGTGGTTGAGCTATGTAGGGAAGGAGGCCAATCAATGCAGATCTTCACTCACAGAAAGCAGATCTGTTTCTGGTCCAGCAGTAAAGCACCCAAGTCAATTCTGAAGGTTCACAGCACTTTCTACTGATTCTTCTCTGGATCAAATTTGGACCAAGGCTGGAGTTTTCAAAAGCATAACCCTAACTCTGTTCTGAACCTTTATAATATTCCTACCTTATGTTCTCAATTTGAGATATTTTCTAACTTTGTTCATCCAAGATCAGAACCTCAGGAAAAATGGCAAGTTTTGCATGACAAAGCAGCTCTTCTAACAGATAATGTACATTTCTCAAAATAGAACTGACAGCTCTTAGTTTTAAACCAGAAACCAGCCGCTATCATTCTCTCCAAAAAATAAAGTGAAAACATAGGGTTAATTGAATCAATAGGCCTTATAATTAAATGCTGCCAAGTTAGCTGATATGATTGGACTGCTGGTTTTGGTTTGGTTTGGTTTTTTTAATGTTGTTTAGCCAGAGGTTGCATACATTTTAAATACAGCTAATTTTGTAAACAACTATTGAAATTTAGTTTAAATCTCCCTCAGGTGACAAAGTGACAAGTTTCACAAACAGAAAAGTAAGTTTTCATAGACCCAACTCACTGGAAGCTACTGCAATCTAACTGCATTACGGTTAGTAGGAGTACTAACAGAAAACTCTTCCTACTTCTTGCCAGGGGCTTGACCAACATAAGACTATAAATATTCCCCAGATCCCCACACTCATGAGTGCTAGCTGTAAATGAAGGAGCAGAATTTGCCAGAGGGGCTGAATTCTACCTACAAATCCAAACCTTAAGAATTCTCAGGTATAAACTGATTATTTCCCTGAAGCGGAAAAGTACCCCAGATTTTCAACAATGAGAAAACAGAGCTGAAAGGGGCATTGTCTTTTTCCAGATGGAGCGAGTCAGGTGCAGATTCAACACAGTTATATTGATTTTCTCCACTTAACACTCTTGCTTGTAATAAGGCTATTGTCTCCCCTGTACTGTATATACATACAGATGCACATATATATTTTATCCGAAGATGGACACCATGTGCTAAAATAAACAAATACTTACTACACCACAGAAAGTTAGAAAAACAACATATTTTAAAAATGGTAAAAGAGAAACAGTATACTGTAACATTGGTCAAGACTGTCAACCAGCACTAAGCTGTCTCGCAGGTTACAGAAAACAAAGAGATTTGATAAATCTTTGTATTAGTGAGGTTGCCCAAGCATCACCTTTTCACCAGAATTCCTTTCAAACTGACAGCCTAACAAAGATGCAAGATACTGAGTACAAACACCCACACTCTGAAACTGTTGTCTTGTTATCATTTTGAATGATTGTGACGGGCTCCCCCCCAACTCCAAGACAAAAGAACAAAGATCAGTTTCATCTGCAAGACCACTGTTGGGAAGAACAGCAGCGAGTGTAAAACCATACGGCGCAATAGCATTAGCTCATCTTTTCTCCTTAATACAGCAGCAAACAATTAGTGTTAAAGTAAAATGGGTCAATCAAGACCTCAAATCTTCTTAACAGCTAGCATAGTCAACCCATGTGGCCACAGCAATCCAAATTAACCCCGTAGATACATCAGTCCTTTTCCTCCAATACCTAGAAAGCAATTATATATGTCACATTGAATCTCCTTCTCACTCTCCTATAGTTTCGTAGCATAACCTGTGATTAAACCTACCCATGAAATAAAAGCTTTTCCGTCTACTGAGGCAGACAGCTTAAGAAACCACCTCTGTTTCCAGCACCAATCCTCTAAATCACCTCCAACCTACATAAATCAGTCCCATGCTGTTTTTTCTTATTAGCTGAGAGGCACTACGGAACTGCTGCTAATCAGCACACCTGTACATGAAGCAAAAGAACACAAGAAAAAGCACCAGCTCTAAACATGCCAAGACCCACCCATACTCTTCCTTAGTGTGTGGATATGTGTCTGGGAAGGGATAAGCAATGCAGTGATTTCACAGAACATTGTTCATTTCCATGCTTTCTCAGGAGGTACTCAACACCACCAAACATCATCAAAGGTTTTCCATCGCTGAGCCCGCATACTCTTAATCTACACTCTTTTCAGTTAAAAATGCTTAACTTTCCAGCATGCTTAAGGCTCTCTTTCAAGGGCAATTAAGCATGTGTTTAAACAACTGAATAAATCCAGATGGACTAAAACAAGCATCTTTGAGTCTTAGGGAACAGTTCTACATATCAGCCCATGCTTGATATTATTTCTTCATCAAGTACACACATGGACCTCAAGGCAGCACATGAAGAAAATATCCAGATCATCAGATAATTCAGTTTAGAAGGGACCTTGGGAAGTCACCTAGTCCTAGAACCCCAGGATACTACACCTTTCCAAAGTTCTGGCCGTTCACATGCATTTTAACTGCAATACTCTTTGATCGCTTTCTAGGCAAGGCTTCAATTCAGCAACAAATGTCCTGCAGGCAGGAGTTCTGCAGGTTCCCCTTCAGGGAATCCCAATAAAGCCAAGGGATGGTTTGGTTTTTTTCATTTCCTGTGAGTCAGAGGTTATACCAGATCAGTTCTCAGCACAATCACTGCCTATGCTGTAGGTGAAAGGTCTGTAAAACTCAGGCCTTTGGACTGACCCACCATTTATAGAGAAGAACTACTATTGGAGCTTCCTCCCACCCCCCTTTCTTAAACTAATTGTCATTTGTCCCATCATGGCAGATCAGATTTCAGATCTCATAGATGCTGCAGCTGCATTGCAAGTTCTGTCAGTACCTTGTGACTTTGTAGAGCTTGTAGCAATAGAGAGGTAACTTTCTGAAAGCCATTACCGCAAAGTCTTCACAACCTAAATTCTTTTTGACTTCTTCCTCTTCTCACCCCTTTAAGAAAACAAACCTGCCTCTAACACATGCGTATGACATGCCACATTTGGGGGTGACTGCTGAAATAGTCCAGCAGAGTTTGCAACGGGCCTTACCCACCCATTTCTGTGATTAGACATTTCTAGTGATTTCCACAGCTCAGACAACTGTTTAGCGAGCAAGGGACCAGGGCTAAAGGGGCCACAGCCTGCTCTAGTGTTAGCACACATGGCAAACGTTTCCCACCATGAGTCCAGGTATATCGTTTAGCAAACGATAACTCATACAGAGAGCAGCATGACACAGGCTGAAAGAAAAGGTATGCTTCTGGAAAAAAATCTATCAACAAAGGAATTCTTAACCCAGACTGCAGCAATTCATTTCGGGACTACTGCGATCAGATCACTCATGTCTAGGCACAGCACCTCAGGGGTCATTAAATGATGATTTTTTCTTTATTGTCAGAAAGTGTTTAAAGACCACAGCTAAGTGAGTACTGACATAACACACCGTAACAATTACATCAGCTCTCTAAATCAAGGGTGCAAATGGCGCTTTATGTAACAAACTGCATTATAAGCACAATGAACTGCCCTCTATGCTCCAAGCATGCTAAAATTCTCCACAGAAGAACAGCAACTTTTTATTCGCAGGATGACAGCTCTTTGGCTTCTCTCAAGCACCCACAGGCAATGCGCAATATGGGTGCAACAAATTGTAAAGTTCTGTTAAACAAATCCTGTCCCTTGGGTAAAAGATGACAAGGGCTAGAACTTATGCCACTGCATCTCACTGCTGAAACCAACCCTTGTCCCAGAGCCCTGCTGTACGAGAGCTCACCTATGTGTTTCATTTCGACACTGAATGGTCTCACTAAGCCACTGGGGTTATTTTCAGTGCGTTAGTTTAGCTCACCTGTGAATGCCTGAGCTCCAGGAGAGCGGCACCATATTAAGACTGGGGTCCGGCCCATGGCTGAGTGCATCATGAGTGTTTTGCAGCTAGGTGAAATGAAATACACAGCAAGGAATTCAACGGTTCCTAGACCTAGTTGCTACAAGGGTGAGCTTGGCCTTCATATTACATATCACACTTCCAGAACATCACCAGCAGAAATACACACCCATCCACAAACTTAACAGAACTGTCTCCATGCTAACTGACAAAGAGTCGCCACATGCAGGGAAGGTGCCTGTTCTCTTGTTGCTGGTGAATCACTTCTTCGTGATCAATGAAGTAATGGCAGGGGCAACTTCTCTAGGTAATGCTCTCTCAGCACATCATCTCTCTCTTCCCAGCAAAGGCTGGGATGCTGTGATCACGTCATCCAGTTGGGAGGGAAGCAAGAGAAGCTATAGAAAATAAATACATCCTGCAGCTGAGCCTCTTGTTGGGTGCATTGGCTACGAGATCTGTCTAGACATCCCTGCAAGTCTAAACCAGCAAAGGTGAAATGAAACAGGTTCTTTCACAGGCAGAAAACAAAGGCTTGTGGAGGAAATGGGAAGAAACAGAACAGAAAGGATATGTGCTTCAATCTTGCAAGGAAGAACCCTTCTGAAAACAAAAGGGACAGGTTTCTGAACTGTGCGCAGCGCAAATGCTGAACAGCAAATGATTTTTTGGAGAAGGGAAGGAGAAAGATTTATTGACATAACCACAAAGACGTGACAAATTATGAAAAGGGATGCTAGAGAGCTAGAATAAGACTTACAAAATACAGAGGTATACACCCCATTCTACTGCATGATTTTATGTTAATGACCACTTATATGTGAAAGCCAGCTATTTCAGATCAGGAAAAAGCCTACATGGAAATCCACCAACGAATCAGAGAGTATCTTTATTCAGAGGAAAACTGAAAGTTCACGCTTAGCACGGGCAAATAAACGTCGGTATCTTTATACACCGAAAGCAACTCTTCCGGCAGCGGCACACTGCCTTCTTTTCCCAAAGGTGTTTCGTAAAGCGCACCTTACTCAAACGGCAGGTGACAATTAGCGTCTCAAACACATCATACGTAACAAATTGAGGCAAGGAGTCTTTATTTGGGTAGCTCGCGTTTGGCGCAAGGCTCCGGCACCGCAGAGCTGCACAGGCTCACGGCTCCTACCTGCAGCAGTTCAAGCGAGGCACACACTTTGCATAATTTTCTCTTACATAAAAAGGCTTTGTTCTCCGCCGCCTCGCTGCGGTTACCAGCCTCCCCGCACACGGTTGTTTCCTTTTCCGCGGCTGATCCATTCAATACAGGGAACGATTATTTTCCTTTTTTTTTTTTTTTTTCACTCCCCCCCCCTCCTCCCCGATGCAAATTAAAAGCGCTTACAACCCCACTCCCCCCCCCCCACTCCCCCCCATGCCGGAC
>JAOXJM010000079.1:43094231-43120812 GCA_026413425.1 Tringa solitaria
GGGGGAAGAAAAAAAAATAAAACAGGGATTAATTCTGGCTTGAATCTAGTATTCTGATGAAGGACCTGCAAGACAAACGTGGAGCACGTTATAATCGACAAGCTGATGGGTGGAGACAGAAGTATTTCAGGTGGTTGCAACACCTATAAACATCCATTGTCTGAAGTGACTCCTTGTCATCACTCAGTATTTCTGATTTTCAAAGCGTCTGCGGATGCTTGCGCAGGCTGGTGCGTTGCCATGGTTACCATGGTGTCAGCGCTGAGGCTGTTAGCAAATGGGCTGATCTGTTTGTGTACCTCTGGAGCAAAAAGAAAGAAAAATCCCGTCAATTGTGTGGCTGCTAGCAAAGGGAGCCTGACAGTGAAACAAAATGACTGAACATAATGGTTTTCAGAATCTCCTCCTCTTGGAAATGATGGGGTAGTAAAGAGAGGGACAGTAATGAAGCGAAGGAGCGAGGAGAGCTGCCAAGTGCTTATCAAAACCCCCTCTGCAGAGCTCAAGGCAAGAGTCCTTACATGATAACGTCAGCTATATGGTCAAGAAAAATCAATATGAAGGTTTAATAATTCATTTTCCTAATGGCCTGGCATCAGTTTCTGCAAGAGCCAGGAAAAAGAGCAACAACAAGAAGGATAAAAGGCAAAAAGGAACGATCAATAGACAACACAACACAGAAGAGTAACTTGCTTTGAGTGATACCCTGGAACCAAGCAATGAATATGCATTATAAAACTAATATTTAGCTTGTATACATGTAAAACCTTTACGCAGGCACAACTCCACTGCTAAGTGAGAGGCAAAACAGGTTTAGAAGTGACAGGCAAGTGAATACACAGGAAATCAAGTAAAAACCTGGGCAGTGATCCAGGCTGTTTTCAAATTTTGGCTTTTTTGTTGGTGTTAGAACAACCCCATAAATTATATATATATATATATATATGGCACAAATCCCCATGAGCTGAATTCCTGTACTTTAATGCAGTATTTTACTGGGCAACAACACAAAGCTGTCCCACTTGATTACAAATTTTGGGGGTTTGCCCTATTGTTCTAGAGGGAGCTCTACAAAGATTTGTCACATCACCATGTGTTTCATGAAGAGCTTTTCTTGCTTTTGAGTTGGGGAGGGGGTGAAAAAGCACTAAAACTTTCACAGGGGAGGGTTGTTCCTTACTGCTTGCATAGAAGCTTAAGTTAAATAGCTGTTAACAAGAAATAACAGCAATGTGAGGCCATCCTCAGTATACCTTTTCTCAGTAGGGCTGTGTCACTATAGATGAGCCAGAAATCCAGTGCACAGTGTTTTATATCAAACTCCTCTCTTCTTGACCAATCAGGTTTCATTCATGCGTTTTCTTTGCCATAAACCACAGAAAACAGAGTTGACCCATCCTGTGGTCAACTGTGGTGTCTTCCTGGGTTCACGTCTGTAACATAGGCACCAAGAGAAATCTTTGGAGATGCAGAAGATAAACAGAAAGCCAAAACTGCAGTCCTTTCCCTTCTTGTAGATCCCTTGGTCTGGCATCATACAGGAGATGCAGGCTAGGACTTTGTTGCTTCCCAGCTATGAACCAATGCAGCCAATTGCTCCACGGAAGCTCCTTGAGCAAGAAGTCATTCCAGCCTCTCCTTGGGGCCTCACTCTGGGGATGGTCCAGCACTATCAAGCTGCTGGCTCTTCTCTTTATTTCCTGTTGCTGACTCACATTAAAGGCAGCTGAAACTCAAGAAAAGCTTTCCCCAGGCTACCTTTCCACACAAACCCTGGCCACAGTCACCACAGAGCCGAAGCATGAGTCCTACGAGGTTCTGCTGGAGGTTCATAGGAGCCTTCTCCTGCATTCAGATGAACTGCTATTAAATTCAGCTGTTGAGCTGAGTACTCATCTCCAGACTATTAATTAATGTTGCTGGAAGCACAGCACTGTTGTCTTTCACCTGTAGCTGCCTAGGGAACAAAAGATGTGGACTGGGCAATCGATGGCATTCGTTTTCATGACACTGCAGAAATGCAGCCACCGTTCGTAAGAGATATAAAACAAGTCACCTATGCAAACTGGCAGGGAAAAGCTGAAAGGCATCCCTGTTACGGACACAGATCAATACTTACACAACGCCTATGGCTGGTTCTACAACCCACATTGATAATGCATCATGTAACCTGACTCCAGAAACCAGGGTTTAACTCTGGCAAGCAGAGTTTTTCCTCACAGAAACCCCCAAGGAGCTCCTCTATGACCTCATTTCCCTCTTTCAAGAGAGCCTTTATTCAGTATTTCCCCCCCTGAAACACACACATTCCTTAAAATCAGTGTCTCTGACCACAGTCTGCAAACAACGCAACTCCAGCAGAAGCCAAGCTAGTGACAACCAGAGCCATGTAAGCTAAAAGCTAACAGTCATGGTTGCTAAAGCCTCTGCATTTGGGACCTGTAATGTTCCTGCATATACATTGATGAGCATCCGTTGGGTCTTGTCATATTTGAAATGCTTCAGTGCCCACTCTACTATGCTTCGGGCTCTTATAATAAAGTCTTGTAGCTAAGCAACAGTAACTCAGCCCAAACGATGTGGCAAGAGCAAGTTATCCTGCAGGAAACCCATCCTCTCAACCATCTCTGGACCGCTGGCACCAGCTTATCCTTGCTGTTCACCACATCTCTTAGCACATACTTGGCTAAAGAAATTCAGACTGAAGAGAGATGGGGAAACAAGGCAACAAACGGGCAAGGCTGCCTGCAAACGCTATGGGTGCTGCAGAGGGGAGGGCTGGTGACACAGAGGGGGAAATAAACCTACCTGTGCACAGATGAGGATGTGGCAGGATTGTCCTGTGGCAGGTGGTGTACGTGGAAGCAATTCATGAGGAAGGTAATACTTCGAATCTGGGTATGCTTACTATCCTGGGAAAACCTCTACTGTCTTCAGATCAGCCCCCAAAAGAAATCAGAATCAGCAGGTGAGGTTAGGACAGCAGGTCTACACTCACTGTGGCTGAGAAACAAACATATAAAAATGATCTGCAGGGCTGGGAACTCATGGCCTTCCACTTGCTGGGAAAAGAAAAAAGCAGAAGAGCATCAGCAAGGTTAAAGAAATACAGACAGGAAAGTTTTTCTAACACTCGAAATAGGAGAAAATCCAACCACAGCTGGTCCTCGAACTGCCACACCTGACATGGAGGCTCAAGAGGAATCACGAGAAAGAGTTTAAAAAAAACCCCTCTGTTAACATAAACAAACATTTAAGAGAAGGCTGCCCCTTTCTGGGGGTTAGACTGAAATTCTATCATGTAGTCCTGGAGTAGCGGACTGGTGAAGCACCATTTCTGCCTTCACTCTTGTCAGAGCCACTTGGTAAAGCCCTGACTGAGCACTAACATCAGCCCCAACGGTGCTTTTTGCCCCAAGCCAGGCCTTGGTCACAGCCCGGTCAAGCTGTATAAAGACCTGCGGGCACTTTTTGGCCAAAAGATTGTGGAAAATAATATTTTTTTTTCATCTGTGTGGATCTCTGAGGTAGGAATAAAATGCCATTTGGCAGCATTCCTGAAGCAAAGTACATGCACCATCAAATACAACTGCAGCACTGAGATATTCCAGCTGCTGCTGCCCAACAGGCTAATGCACTTCTATCACCTTCACTCTCCTTTTCGTAAAACATTTACAGGCATTTATGAATTAAGCCTCACACCACACTGGTGCTCTAGGGAAGGGCTGGCCAGAGAGACACAGCAGCTTGCCAGGCTGGAAGTGAGGGTCACCAAACCCACCGCCTTGTCCTCCAGACCTGCTGCAAGGACAAAGACATCAAAGTGTGCCAGGCAGCCTGCGCCCACCTGCTGGGAGCTCTGTCATTTTTAGGTCAATAATAACATTTTTATCTCCTTTTCAGGTGGAGATGGGTGGTCACGTCAAGGTAGCACAGAAACTTGGTAGCAGATGCAAAACCAGAGAGGTTTCCAATCTGATGCCCTAAGATCATGTATTTTTGCACTCACTAGAATTAATTTTTGTTCCTCATGCCTTCTCAGCCATGAAATTCATAGTTAATTCTTGCTGTGGAAATCATAAAAGCTTCCTGTTATAGGCACCTGAAGCTCAAGTCTTAAGCCCAAATTTAGGAACTGACACTATCATCCATGACTGAGCAGCTGTCCCTGCTTTCGGTCAGGATTTACAGAGGCTCTACCAGGGACATTACCCTCAGGCTATTCTCTGCCTAGCAGGAGACATCTTTATGGGGACAGATGCAGCTGATTTGCAGAACTCGCTGACAGAGGACTCCATGAAGGTGAAAAACTTACATGGGTTCAAAGAAGGTATAGACAAATTCAGGGGGAATCGGTCCTTTGGCAGCTACTGCAGGCCTGGGGTCAGCTGTCTCATCCCTGGGCACCTCTGAGTAGGTGGCTGCTGCAAGGGGGTGCCACAAGCAGGACCTCTATAAGCTCTCTCTGCTTCTTGTCCTCTTTCCCTAGGCATTTAGGACTTTCCATTACACTGCCTATCTGCGGGTCTGAAACAGCTGTGGCAATTCCTTTGTTAGAAGGGAGACCATAAAAAAAATTGTGATGTAAACAATGTATGAACTTTAGCCGTTTCTCAAAAAGCCCTTTCAACTAGTAACCTCAGAGCAGAAATAAAAAGGTGTTTCTGCAGTAAATGTGCAAGGCTCTTGACTCATCTCACAAAGTGACTGAGAACCATAAGGTGTGGTGTGATCTAACTTTAGAATTATCATATAAGACTCCAAATTTATTTTATTAAAGGGAGCTATAACTAAATTTTGATGCCATTAGATCACACCATTAAATACTGGCTTGCTTACAGGCCTTTGTATTTTGCCCTGTGTAAAAAGGACTGTACCCATCAATAGATGTCTTCTCAGGATTTTCTTCTGCGGGATGTTTAACAGCTACTGACATAAGAAATAAATCCTTAAAATCTAAACCAAAATATTTTAATCTATAGAAGTGAATTAAAGAAAGTTGTGCCTTGGTAAGGAGACCCCCTAAATGTTTGCAACTCGGTGAATTCTAAACCCTTCCAGGTGAGAGAAAAGTATTTAATTTTAGCTTTCTTCCTTTTCCAAATGAGGTGATAAATTGCACTCTCTGTGTTTTCTGAGGAAATAATACAGAAGAGGAAATAGATTAAACTTTGCCATTTCATCATGTAAATCGCATTAATATGATCCATCCAACTAAAAAACGTTTAGTCTCAGTAGATCAATTATTTTTGGATCTCAGAAGATATAGCTGAGCAATACAAAAGCAGAGTTTTTGAGGCAGAGGGCTCGGGACCCATCAGATGTTCAGAATTTGATGGCCGCAATTAGAAAATTACTTCTTTCCTAACACACAACAAACCACCCAATATAACTTGGTTCTTACAGCAGCCAGAAAAAAACAATCAACTCCTGAACTTTAGCACTGTAGATAACGACTGGACTGTTTTTCTCAGTTCGGTGCAAAAACACCTTGTGGAAGCAAAGCACAGCAATATTAAAGATCCATTAGAAGTGATGTTTTACCCAGAATGGCTCAATATTTGCATCCGTATTAACGTGTGAGCCAACACACAGACTCAACCATGAACACTGGGTTTTAAAAATAAACAAAACCCCAGTACAGCTTTCTATTAATAAATAATGATAATAACAATAAAGCAGTAAAACATAGGCTGTCTAATTTACTTTCATAAGAGTCAGTTCACATAGGATGCTTTCAGGGGTAAACATTAACCATTATTATTATTAGCTGCCCATGAAAAGCCAAAGAGAAAAACACAGCCGTACTGTAGGCTGCAAATATTAAAAATAAAACCACCAGCTTTGCCTACATCCTGTAGAAAGAGGGGGTGGAAAGGGCAAGGAAGGAAAAGGTTATGTAGTGGAAATCAGTTCACTGGGCTTTTAGGTTATGGCTGTTATCTTCCCTGTTTGGTCCTTCCCTGTGCCAGGGAATAACTGTTTGTGCCACAGCAGGCGAGGAAGAGCCACGTCCTCCAGCACCTGCTGGAGATGCCTCTGTGGCTGCGCCGAGGGCTGGGTACAGAGCAGCAGCCTGGGCTTTCTTTTACATGTTCCTGTAAGTGATACTACTGCAGCCGCATTCTCCCGAGTGAAATCTGGGGATATGTCCTGGGGAGGAAACGCAGGACTCAATGCACGGTCACAGGTGTTGAGATCTGATTTTTTTTCTACAAAAACAAGAAAAAAAAAAAAAAAAAAAAAAAAGAAAAAAAAAAAAAAAAAAAAAAAGCGTGTGTGAAGGTTTGTATGGCAGATTCATCCTAGAAAACACAGCTTCCTTAGTGTTACAATCAGGACCAAATTAAACGACCTGCTTAATGCAACTGCTTTCTTGATCAGACTTATTGATCCTTTCTGACCTCTCCATTGAAGACACAAATGTATCTCAACAGTTGCCTTAAAGAAGACAAAGCACATAGTTGAAACCTGCAGCTTCAGGATAAGAAAATTGCCCAAAATGTAAACTGCTATGGTGCTTGAGCTCATTCACCAGCAGCTTGGACATCTGCACAGGGAAACAGCTGGAAGCCTTCATCTTAGCAGCTGGTCCAGGCTAAGCCATCCCCTCTGCTCTGTCAGAGCCCCAAAACTCTTGGGCTGTCAGTGAGATTTAAGTTCTTGTGTCATGACCTGGACAAGCTAGAGAGGTAGGCCCATGCAAACCTCATGAAGTTCAACAAGGCCAAGTGCACGGTCCTGCACTTGGGTCAGGACAATCCTCGTTATCAATACAGGCTGGGGGAGGATGTAATAGAGAGCAGCCCTGCGGAAAAGGACTTGGAAGTACTGGTGGACAAAAAGCTGGACATGAACCAAAAATGTGCACTTGTGGCCCAGAAGGCCAATTGCATCCTGCATCAAAAGAAGTGCGGCCAGCAGGTCAAGGGAAGTGATTCTACCCCTCTCTCTCTCTCGTGAGACCCCCACCTGGAGTACTTTATCGAGCTCTGGAGTCCTCAGCAACAGGAAGGACATGGACCTGTTGGAACGGGTCCAGCAGAGGGCCAGGAAGGTGATCAGAGGGCTGGAGCACCTCTGCTATGAGGACAGGCTGAAGAGTTGGGGTTGTTCAGCATGGAAAAGAGAAGGCTCTGGGGAGACCTTAGAGCAGCCTCCCAGTACCTGAAGGGGGCCTACAAGAAAGCTGGGGAGGGACTCTTTGCAAAGGCATGTAGCCATAGGACGAGGGACAATGGTTTTAAACTAGAGCAGGATAGGTTTAGGTTGGACATTAGGAAGAAATTCTTTACAATGAGGGTGGTGAGACATTGGAACAGGTTGCCCAGAGAGGTGGTGGAGGCCCCATCCCAGGAGACATTCAAGGTCAGGCTTGAGGAGGCTCTGAGCAATCTGATCGAGTTAAAGATGTCCCTGCTTACTGCAGGGGCATTGGACTAGATGACCTTTAAATGCCCCTTCCAACCCAACATATTCTATGATTCATGGAAGTGCTTTTGAACATTTTGTCCTATAAAAACTTATTTTCCCCACACCTTGCAGGACAGAAAAAATTCCTTTTAATTTTGTTAGGTAAAAATGAGTTCCTGTTACCCAAAGGATGCTGCCTCACTCATGAGGGCAGGGGGAGTGTTCAGCCTTCAGTGTGGTGTGTCCTGGGCAAGAGAAGAATGACTAATCAGCTGCTGGTGGCATTTTGAGATTGCTACTGAAATCCATAATGATATAAGGTGACTCCAGGCTCAGACAGACTCTGATTTCTCAGTGGAGCTCTACCTTGAATTTCCCTTCATTAAATATATATATATGCACACACGTATATTATATACGTATATTAAAAAATGGATCCTGCTCCAAGAGCCTAGTAAAGTTGATGAGATGGCTCCCCTTGGCTTCCGTGGGCACAGGTACAAAATATTAATCTGATTATCGTTATGGCTCAAATTCAGCAAGGTTGTTAAGTATATATCTAACTGGAGGTATCTGAACAGTCCCATTATGATGATTCATGGATTTAAAAATAGAAATATGTTTAAATGCTTTCTTGAACTTGGGTCTAAATGAAATCAATACACGTCATGCCTCTTACTCATGAAATATTAAGGGAAAATACATAATTTATTGTGCTTTATGTATGCATATGTACTTAGCACTGATTATTCTGTAATAAGGCCATACATAATTTAAATTGTAGAGCATTCAACTTCTTTTTTTTTTTTTTGAGGGTGAGGGGGAAAGACGTCTTCATTAAAGCCAGAACAGTAGACTTTTTTGATGATGTGGGGATTTATTTTACTCTTTCAAAATATGGATGCCTGAATAGTGATTCTGTTTGCAAATATTCAAAAGCCCTTTTCCAGAGAGAAAGAAATCACAGCCTCTCCTACCGCTCCGGGAAGGGAGCCTGAAACCTCTGAGTGGCTGCAAGCTGGTGGCTGGGCAGCACGGAGGTCTGTGCTGGCCTCTGCTGATGGGCAGGACCACAGCTGGTGCCCAAATCACTGCAAGAGCCTCCAGCCATCCCTCAGGACCATCCCTCGCCAGCAAAGCTAAATAATCCTTGTTGCATTTAATGTTGCAATCAGCTGGACAGGAGAAAAGGGAGCCTGTGGTAGAAAAGCCTACATTATTTATTCACTGCGGAGAATAACTGTCCTTATTAAGGTTTATGAGCCTTTTTTTTTTCTGGTTCTTGTTTGCCGATGACATCATGCTGTCTGTGAACCTTCCAGGGATATATAAAGGACTCACTGAGAGGAGCGATCAAGGACAGACTTAACTACATTTATGCAAAGAAGTGCATTTCTACTCTGCCGTGCGCATCGGGGAGCATGTCATTAACCTGCTTAAAGTCAGCATGTGTTTAAAAGCATCGCTCAGCCAGAAGATGTGTGACATAGTTAGCACCTGCCTCATATGGATGCGTTTTAAAAGCTTTGCTGCCCTTTCTCACAACATGACCCCTTCCTGCTCACACCTGGGACAGGCTTTGCCTCTGCCGGAGAGGGCTGTTCCCCACAATTCGGATACCTCTACGCCTCAAAGCAGGCAGCTTTGCCCCAGGCTGCCCATCTCCTAACAGCAAGGGGATGGTTCTCCACTGAAGTGGGAGAAAGGGCGAGAAGAAACGGGAGGAAAGGAATAGCTTGGCTTTGTGCAGCAGAGCGACGCAGTTACGGAGAGATCCCTCTGAGGCAGGTTCCTCACCTCTGGAGCTGGCTCCGTGGAGGAGCTGCGTCGGGCAGCATCACGCGTCCTCTCCCACTTCCCCAACACTCTAGTAGAGGGAATTAGCTCTAAAGATGATGCAAGGGGCTTTTCTTCATTCAGTGCACCCAGATCTGCCGGTGGGGATGCTGCCATAAGACTAGATAAACCTTGCTGCTTCTCCATCCTGTTCTGGATTCCTTTAGATGCATGGAAATGAGTTAAGCAACACAACCACCATCAGGTAACAGCAGGGAATACTCTGAAACTTCCCTGCTTCCCAGCCTGTGTGCATGCACACACAAACATGCACAGTTCTTGATAAGCAAATGGCTATTAAGTGAATACCGATGCTCCTTTCCTCTCCCAGCCTTCCACAATTACTCAAATAATCAAAATAAAGTTCTTAAGGCCAGACTTACCCAGTTTGCCACAGGCAAAGCTTACAGCATGAAAGTCTCTGGAGGGAGAAAACATGTGGGGGGCAGTTCTTCCAGGCATGCTCCGTGTCGAGCCCCACGTCCTGCCCCTCAGCAGAGCTGCTCTGCTCTCACATACCTGGGACTTCACTGCAGGAGAAGAGCAGAAAATGCCTTCAGTGATGTTAGGGTCTCACCAAGCTGCAAGCAAACAGACCTGAGTGAGGTTATGCTCTCAGTACAGGGTCACCCTCGAGCAGCTTCTGCAACCGATCTTTTGCCTTTCTTATTGTGAATGGGGGTTTCAGCCCACTGTTTCATTTTTCTTAGATTCATCTAATTCTTTGCCTCTTTAAGTTTGTGGAAAACAAAAAAATAAAGTCACAAGTTTTGATTCAGTTTTGAGTTCAAGCCAAACCCACCGTGATTTCACGTGGCTTCTGGCTGATAATGATGAAGTAGGCAAACTTTCTTTGAGGACTTTGGAAAGAACCATTAATATATTTTTATGTTGCAGATGATTTGCTCAAAATGTTCCAGCAGTAGCATAGTGGGATATAAGTACTCAGCGCTGGTAGTTCTATTCACCAAATTATTAACACCAGAGAGTTAATATTTCACCCGTGACTTCTCTATACCAATCACTTACTAAGCATGCAATGATGAACACCTGGCAGAGTACAACCCTCTCAGATAGCTGCTTGGAAAATGCCTCTGGAAAGTCATTGGGAATTAGTCTGGGCCACCTGAAAAGCAGGAGGCACATCCCCAGCTGTGAACCATTCATGCTACACTCCTACACATGGCCACCTCCCCTGAAAACATCAGACATGCTCAGGCCCTAGCAGTCAATTGGAATAACAATTTGGAAAAATAAGAACAAAGCTGAGGCTGGGACTGAACATGTAGGTCAAAAAGGTATACGGAGCAGGATGTGCTATTTGCTGCACTCACATCTCTTTTATTTTTTTCTGTGGATACAGGGGTCAATGGCACTATACTAAAGTCAGGAGCACAGTTCAGTATGTTTCCTATCTCTAGCCACTTCTAACCTTAGATTGGTAAAGGAAGGTGGAGAGTTCCCACTCCCTGACCAAGCCAAAATAAGTCTCCCATTTCTTTGCAGAGCTTCCACAGTGCATCTAGTTTCCATCTACATGCACAGATAATCTTCACCAAACTCACTGACTTGCTGTGTACGCAGATGGATGCAGTATTACCAAACACCCTGCAAAATTAGACCCTAGGAAACCTTTCTGGTATTTTTTTCTTGCCCTAAAGAAGTAATTTAAGTGCTTCCCGGAGTTATGTTATTTTCCTAAAACTAAAATGCACCCCTGTGATGTGCATCTGCAAAGGAGTGGTGGTAGATGGCGCTACATGAACACGAAATTGGTTTTTAACGATCTGCATTAAATATTTAATATTACGTTTCCTCACACACAAAGTGCACGACCAGTGACAGTATTTTAATTTGTTTTTTACACTTGCATAAATAATATATTGAAAATAAAAATCAGGAAGCCAATTTATTGAGACATTGCAATATGAAAAAAATCTTTGTGATTCAACTCTTGATGAAAAACTCCAATACAGTTGCAAGTGTCCCCCCTTAGCCAAGAACTGAACGGTGGGAGCAAGAGGAGGTGGTTGCAGGTAACACACTGAAGTCAGTTAATTTCTAATTTCCTGGGTCCTAAAATACCACCAGCAGAACATGCTGTTTCTAGTCGTAAAACTGCTAGAATAAAGTATTTAAACAACACTGGCAAGTGCAACAACAGCAGAGGGAAATTCCCATTTGACCTAAACCACTCTGGTCCTGGGTGATGGGGGTCAGCTGGCAAGGGAGCCTGCTGGAGGAGAAGACATCCTCAAACCACAGGGGGAAGAGCCACATAAATAGAGTGAAGTGTATAGAGTGAAAAGGGCACCCAAAGCTCATCACATCAGTAAGCACACTGAGGACTAAAATTTGCAGAGACCCATGATAATGTGAAATGTACAGAGCAACAGCAACAAAAAGCTCACCATTTTCTTTTAACAAGTATCATCACCTTCCCTCTTATTCTGTATGAAAAACGTTCCTACTGACTCATAGCAATGTTCCCTGCATCTCTCCCACACCTACACTTAGATACTAAAAGAGCAAATGTGATCAGGAATGTGAATTTACTTTGGTTTTTTGTCATGTTAGTGTTAGTTAGATCAGTGATGGTCTGAAACCAGCCTTTGACCTGCTGGACCGGCTTCGCATTTGGGACTCCTCTAGAAAGTGCATTGCGGTAAGATCTACGTGGTGAAAATGCCTGCTAAGGAGCATGGGGAAACAAGGGAGCACCTGGTTTGAGAGAAGAACATTAAGAACTAAGCCACAAGATTTTGTAAACTGCAGTCCTTCATACAGTGAGTGCAAGAGGTTTTTAGTTCGTCCTCCACATGCATGGATTAAACCAATGTAAACACCTTTTCTCCACAGGAGATTTAGAAACCAGTAGCACACAGAGACAGCGTGAAGAGCAGGGAAGCTCAGCACCAAAGGCTAAGAAACCCAGAGGAGACAGAGCAGCAATGCCAAGAGGCTTTCACAGAGCAACCACCTCTTGCTCCCACTTTTAAAGCAAACCCTCTGGTTGTCCCCAGCTCCTGCACTTAGATTCACATTGTGGAGCAGCCTCCAGGCAGCCGGACCAAACTTTTCTGAGGTGAAACTAAACTGGTTGGTCTGCTGCTGTCACCAAGGTGAGCTTTGGCTGCAGGAGCAGAGGTAGTCCAGAGTAAAGCCCGGAAAACACACACAGCACAAGGCCAGGTCCTCAGCACCCGCTGCCTGTCCCCGCAGAGGTTCTCCCATTGAACTGCCACATCAGCCCTTAGATGTGTCAAAGAGATGCCAGTCCTCTCCGTGCCATGGATCTTCCATGTTCGTCAGCATTGCAACTGCCTGGGGAAGACAGGGTCATGCTCTGGCCAAAGAAACTGCCAGTGTCACCCTGTCCCTCTTCCCACTGGACTCGTACAGGCATTATTCTGGTTGGTGCCCAGAGCTTCCCTCCAAGCTTTACCTTGGGATCAGCATCGTGCAGTGACAGCTGGTGGAGCCCCAACTGCCAGCTGGGCCCTGCAATCTTCCACTCCTCCTCCTCTCTGTAAACCTCCATCCCCACCTCCTCCTCACAGCATTCAACAGCTAAGTGAGAGAACTCCTAGAGAGTCTTCCTTGCAGAACTGAAGCATGGATCATCTTTATGACATTCACTGCATTATTAAATTTGCAGGATCTGAACCCTATTTAGTAACACACTTGTTCCAAGCAGAGGCAGTTAATCTCCCACTATCAGTTCTTAACCTTCAAAATATTTGTACTCTAGCTGTGAGGTTTGTATGGGCTAAGCCATAATTAGAAAATTTAAGAAGCACCCAGGGAAGCTTCCTGAGCTGTCCTGCAATTCCTCATTTAAGTTCACAGGTCAAATAAAACCTGTTGTCCTGTCCTCTAAAAGGAGTTTGATATGTCCTAAAACTCAGTAAGCTGGCGAGGGAGACTGAAGTGGGAAGAAATGCTAACAACTGGGGAGGAAAAAACACTTCCCAAAGCTTACTTCTTTAGTTCTGAAGAGGCTTTGAGACGTGTTAAGGAGTTCTGAGAAGTCTTTCGTAAAAGCCACATTTAAAAGCAGGAAAAACAACAAGAAAAAAAGTTATTTAACAGTAATGATGGCAGCAATTGCTCATGAAGTGGCTGTGAGCTGGCAATGACAGTCAAGACATGTGAGGGAAAGTGACTGGCAATTCCCTTTTGTGCAATTGTGTAAACCTTGCCTGGTATGTGGTGAAATACTGCAGGAGATAGAGCTCGCAGCCCATGCATCCACCCCCCCGTGGGATGATGCTCACGTGAGGGTGATGCACAGCTGTGAGCTGCATCTCCCTCAGTTCCAATTCCTGCCATCCTTCACAGTGCAGGAATTAAACCAAGAGACTCACGTCAAGAAGAGATGTGCATCTCCCCTTTGCAGTCCCCGGTGCTGTTGATGCATGATGACACCTTGAACTACTCCTTCCAACTTCAATAGCAAAAGAGCAGGAAAAAGGTCTGTAGTTTGAGACTCCTTGTCTGCAGGACTGCTGTCACTGACAGCCAGCTTCCAGTTCCTAAGGAAAAGTGACCACAAAGCACTTGAAGGAAAGCAACTCTGTTCAGGTCAAGGCTTCAGCTATTTCTTTCCACCCATGGAGAGTAACACCCATGCACCTAACATGGCCTCAAACTGCCTTTGTGCAGATGAAGTGGAGCAGTTACATGGCTCTGCTCTAGAGGAGGCAGAAAATCATTCACAGGGTGGTTGGTTGAGAGGTGGACACATTCTAGCAGTGAGAATCACAGCTATCTGCTAAGCCACAGATGTGCAGGGACCATTTACAGCCGGGCTCTTGGTGATAGACCCTGCCACCTCCATGTCTCCTAGTCATTTCAGTCCCCCTTTGCATCATCCTCCACCCTTTCTACAGGCTGACATCCATGAACTCCACCCTGAGCTAATGCCAATGTCATGTCCCTTTCAATTAGTGCCGTTCTCGCTCCCTGTCCCCAGCTCCATGGGAAAAAGCAAGTGAGGAGCTCCCTGTCCCCAGCTCCATGGGAAAAAACGAGCAAGGAGCAGAGAAACCGAGACATGTAATGAGTCTCATTGTCACTTCCCAAGTCTGCACAACTCACCACGAATCACGCAAGCATCCCAGACTTCATGGACTCCTTAGAGCCCTTTTAGGCTTGTGTATTCAACCTGGCAGATTACAGGTCGCAGTTATAGATATCCTACTACTGCATATATATATTCTTTCCCTAGAAGTTCCCCGTGTAAGCCCTGCAACTTGTCAGCAAGTAGCCTGCTACTCCAGTTTTGGGTAATGGATCCAGTTCTGTTAAATGGACAGGCTGGACAAAATATAGTTCACAAAAAAAATAAAAAAAAAAAGCCAAACCTAATTATAATATGAAGGACTAAAAGACAACTAGTGTTTGAGTATTAGAACAAAGAAGGAAGGGTTAAGAGTAAATGGAAGTTTTCAAAAATCTCACTAGACTAAAAAGATCTTAAAAAAAAACCAAAACCAAAACATAAACCCCAACATGTTTCAGTATTTCAATTAATATAGAGTAAGTATCTCTATTTCTAGTTAAGGGAACAATCTTGCACTAGAACAAACAAGAAAATTACCATTTATACCCACAGACCCAGCATCTGTTAGCTACAGATAACCTACAGCAGGGCTGGAAGTTTCCCTACATCATCTTTTTGGGCAACAGGAAAGCATAAGCTCGCAGAGGAAAGCCGGGACATTTCCTGGGTTGTGAGAATAACATCGGGGAAAGGCATCCACGGGCCACTACAAAGAGAGAAGGGGCATCTTGGAAGGGGACAAAATAGCTGTAAAGCTGCGGTGCTCCAACTTTAGTAGCAGGCAGGAACTGAAAGTCTGTTTTCCTACATTTAGGAGAACCGTAAATAAGGAAGTTTGGAGAATTAGCACACCCGCACAGACAGAGTACTTGAGAGAGAATCGGGCTTGTAGATGTACAGGAAATAGTCACATTTAAAGCTACTGCAAACTTATTAATTAAATATTGTAACGTATTCATACCATGTCTCTTAATTTATATCCATCAACTGAAATCATAGTTGTAACTACAGGTAAACAAGTAAAGGAAATTTGTAACATTAACACCAGATTTTAGAAGTAATTACTCCAGGCAAACTTCTGAATAGCTTGTGCTTGGTATCTTTCTCTTTTTTCATGTGTCTGTATCCTGCTTCAAGGGTGAAGCTGTTCCAGCAGGCTGATACAGAATTCATCTGGGAAATGCTGGAGGGAAGTCTAAGATTGCAAGTACTTTTTTTGTGTCCCCCCTCCTTCCTCTGTAGTTCCTGTTATTTGCCTGCACAATTGTGTCGTAATTTAAGTTATCTTAAAAGTATTAGCGAGCCCTTTTTTATCTTCTATCTCTACTTAAATGGCTGGACTTCCAAACGACGACCATATCAAAAAATGTCACTTTCTTGCCTGGATAAATAGGGAGAGCTGTGTATCTTCAGCAACTGCGCAGTGTCAAGCTCCTCCTGCCGCGTCATTTCTCAGCGCTGAGGGAAACAGACAATAAAGCTCCATTAACTGCTCTTGCCCTTGAGCCGTCACACCCTTATCTCAGGCTGTATTTTAAGATAAAGCAGGAGGAGGAACACCCATGCTTTCTTTTACAGCTCCAGTGTATTGACGCTAGTCGCTTACATCAAATCATAGCGATGGAACCCGTCACTTTAGAAGATCAATCCAGTTTTATGTTTGCTTTCTTTATTCCAGGGCAAGGGGGGGAGGGGGGAGGCTTCAAGGTTCACAAGTAACTTCAGAAACACAAGAAAAACTATTTCTATGTCACTCTGAAAGAAAGTATTTCTTTTAACCACACTTGCTATACAAAGATATTCACAAATATATTTTACCTTCACTGTTTGTTACAAATCCAGTTAAACTGCTGCATTAACATGTAGCAGGCCTTAGAAGACCACAAATAATAACACATACAATAGATATAAGGAAAACTATTTTCACCATGAGGGTGATCAAACACCGGAGCAGATAGCAGAATTTCCATCCTTGGAGATGTTCAGAACTCCAGTGGACGAGCTCCTGAGCAGCCTGGTCTAACTGGATTTACAGATAACTTCCAGTGGTTCCTTCAGACCTCAATTATTCTAAATTTCTATTCATTTCTGACATTGTTGAGTTCCCAAAACCATAAGAGAAAGTTTCAGAAAGGATTAGCTCATTGTAAACAGCTGGTAAGTACTTAACCCATCACCTGCTGGTTTTGAAGCAGTGAAGCTCTACACAAGGTTATTGGACCCTACGTATCAGTAATGTTACAATGCTAGAGCTTTGGCAGGAAACACTTCTGTTAGCCAATAAATTTCTTCAAGACAACAAAAATCCCTCCTTACCATGTTCAACAAACCCCTATTGTGCCTTTTTCCCCCCATGACAAACAGCAAAGGGAGGGGAAAACTTCCCTGGAGCGCTGCGGAGGGCCAGCAGGGCCAACAGGGTGGAGAGTGTTCAACTCTGGTCTTTCTTCTCCCTACCCTACCTCTTTCAAGCAGGGCAAGTCACATGCCAGAGGTCCGTCTGCCCAGTGAAATACTACCATTTGTGTGACGGCATCGAGATGATCTGGCCACGCTCCTGTTGAGTTAGTCAAATAATACAACTCCAACATCTTCTTCAGAGAATGAATAACACATGTAGGAACAGGCAACCATTCAGACATGTAAAAGGTAACACAAAGCTAGGCTTTCTACTTGAAAGTTCAGGGGAAAAAAAGAGAAATTTGCCTTCAAACTAGAGCCTTTAATTTTTAGTGTAACCCACAGGCCTCCCCTCGTATCTAAAGGGCAGAACTTCTAATGAGGTCATTTGGGAATGCATAGTTAGCATATTTTTTAATCTGTATGCTTAAAAGTAGATTTGTTTTCTTAACAAGCGCGCTCTCATCAACCTGACGTGTTACAGCCACAAAGATCGACCTATTTTTAAAACCGCTTTGAATCAGGGAGACTCTCTCCACAAGTTACATCTTTCAAAATATAATTAAAAGAAGCACGATAAACAGCATCCCATAAGCCTTTGGAAAGTATGATGCACTTCTATTTTTTGCATTTATTTCTCCTCTGAAGAGATCACAATACAGAATAAATAGTTTATATGCATTCTTAACCAGTTTGTTTCAATAAGACTACACAATGAAAAAATTCCTGCGTTAAAATCTCCACAAAAATATTCTACTATCAGCAAACTCCTACATGAAAACCTCCAGTGTAATTCTCTACCATCAACACATTCATATCAAAAAACTTCACATTATCCCTAAGATCCCAGCTCAAAACCCAGCGGGAGACAAAGACCCACAGTCCCAACAACATTTAAAACATCCCAGTGATCACTGTAAACGTAAAACAAGGAGTGCACTGTGATTTTGTTGGTATGTGTCAATGCAGAGCTGGGTTTGAAAGCTGCTAAGCGTATACCTTACAGTTTTGTGTGGCATTCACCAAAAAACTCAGTATTTGTGCTTGGCAAAGTGCAGATAGCAAAGTAGTGCCCTGAAGTTGAGGGTAATCAAGGTGACCTGTATCTCCTGGGAAACATCTTCTGCTCCAACCAGAACTTCTGCTTGCATTACCAACCTGCAGACCCCTACCCAAGCAGAGGTTTGTCCCTGAAAACCTGAAAAGGTACAAGAACCATTTTCCAAGTGCAAATGCAGCATATTCAGAACTTTATAGCCACAGTCACAAAAATACGTGTCATCATGAAATTAGAGCAAAATCTTTAATTCACCCTGTTAATGTTGCCTGGCTGCAGTGCTCACACACAGACCCTTTAATACCGAATACAGGTCTTGCTGCAGAAGGTGAGAATTACAGAAATTAAAAAAAAAATAATAATAATCAAGAAGGTACATAGCCAAACCTACTGCCTTCTTACGAGGCATTTATTTCTGGGTAACTTTCAGGAACAACATTTGCAAGCTTGATAAAATGTTTACAATTCCTCTAGCAGGAGATTCTCATTCCTACAAACTTTAACCACTGATTAAAGTTATTAAAGAACACAGTCCAAACACACCATTGAAAAGTAAACAAAGTGAAACTAATCAGTATATTCCATTCCAATGTAAGATGATACCTTATATATTATTGCAGAAGGTAAAACCCAGCCATGCCATACGAGTTATGTTTTACCAAACTCCTCTAATTACTCCTGTTCTTTCCTTGACTAGTGGGAGGGCCAGTAATGGGCCACAGCTGGTGGCATTTAATGTTACACTGCTCCAAGCAGCTGCAGCCCTGGCTTCACTTTGGGCACAGCTTTAATTAGCTGTGATAGTTTGGGTGTAATTACAGTTTAAACCTTTTTTTTTTTTAATAAAGAATTATTAACAGGCTCTCACTGTGAAAAGGGATATGAATTTTAAAGTTGCCATATTAAAAAGGGTAGATGTACGTCTTTCCTAAAGAAAGCCTACGTTTTAGGCGTATTCTGAATTTTAACATCTATGTTTGCAAGAGTTTTTATGGAGTTGGGGTGAAGAGTTTGCACGTTACTGGTGCGAAGGCTTAACTTCTGCTGCTCACCATCATACGATGCTACGCAGGCAAATATCCCCAGTAAGGTCACTGGAGCGTCCCCCTTCCTTGGGGAATGGTGCGAGCAGTAAGACATTGTAGGGCACAAACCTGGAGGCCCAGAATGTAAATCCAGAGCAGGACTTTTCCACATTCCTCTGTTTTACAGGCTTTTAAAATGGTGAAATGCACATTACTGGCCGTATAAACCCACAGGCAAAACATCAATTAAAAAAAAATTAAAATTATGAATGCAAAATAGCATTTCAATGGCTCTGTGATCGTTGCAGAGGCATGGAAAGCACTTCCCACATGGAATAATCCTCACCGTTCAGAATAATTTGCTATTTAACTAAGAATTTAAAGTAGGTTCAAGCTATTGCTACCCTAACCTCTTCCTTTGAGGCAGAGCTGACCGGCTGCCATCTCTGAGGACACATCCCTCTGGGGCTAAATATGTCAGTGTACAGGAAAACCTCCCACCTCGTTACTGCTCCAGCTTTTGTGGAGGGAGCAGAAAACACAGCTGTCTACGCTGAAATTACAAAGCCCCGTAAATGAAACTCTTCGGAGCGAATTGGCTGCTCTGTGTTTTAGGGGTAGGTGCTAGGAGCCACAAGTTAACAGCGCGACGTCGGCACCAGCTAGCATACCTCCTGAAATGCAAACGTCATCCAAAAATTAACCTAAATAGTTTAGCAAACCCGTGTCTTTGTATTTTTAATATATTTAAGCTTAAAAAAAAAAAACAAAAAAGCAAACTTTTCTTTGTGAAGCAAACTGTTAATTAACAAATAGCACTGAACGTTGAGGTTCCTGAACTGAAACATGGGGAAGCCACTGTCTGAAATACGTGTTTCCAGGCTGCCAGTCTTCCTGGGAGAACACTGGTTAAGTTTGCCCACCAGAAAGCTAACCTCCACCCAGAAAAAGTATCCAATTTACTGGCATTTCAATATAATGCTCTCTCATTATCCAATTATACTTCATTTTGAGACAATCTTCCCTGGCAATAGCTCATCGTAGGCTGTGAAAAGTTTACTGCTCGGACACACTTCCATTTGGTCCAAATTTTCACTAAAAATAATTGTAAATATTGTAAAAACAGAATTTAAAAAAAATCTTTTTATAGGGAGACTTGTTACCATACAGCTTCTTCAAATGCAGGCAGATCCATTGCTTATAAGCTGGCATTAGTATCTAATTATACTATTAGCTTCAGGTTATATTTTTTCACTTCGGATGCCCAGTAAAGTGGTATTACTGACTTTTGAATCAGCACTGCCTCCTTTTGAGGCTAGTGGCTTTTTATGATAGTTCTGTCTTGTCATACTACATCATTGCAAAAGAAATCAACTGAAAAAAAAATCACATTTTTGATGTAGTATATCCACTGCATGGGACATAGTCTTCATCAGAGTTCATCTACTTTACCCTTCTAAATACCATCTTTGAATTGCCTTACATCTCCCATCTTTATTTAAAGTGGTGTTGAGCTAATATTTATTAACTTTTCCACTGAAAACAGAAAGTCTTCACTTGCAAACACTGCAAACTTTATGTATACATCTGTATATATAAAAATCTGCATGTATATAGCTTAGAGCTTGATCCCTGTTACTCCAATTTTGTATTTGCTTTCCTTCTGCTTAGTGTCCAGAATACTCAAAGGAGGCCAAAGAAAATCAGCGACATTTGTATCAAGAAAAGGCTTTTTTTAGAGTTTTAATTTATCCAACCTTTTTGCTATGAAATGAACCGTTGTACTTGCGGGTAACATACAACCCAAAACAGCTTTACCAGCCTGTAACACATCGTGTGGGAACGTAATAACCTTTTTTCACTTACCCAGGTAAGCAATACCCCAGAGACATATATATTGACTTTATATATGTGTATATATATATATATTTAATACCTGGTGCAGCAATGGTAACCCCTTTTAGCTTCCTGCCTCGGTTAAGCAAGCAGTCAGAAATGAGATGCCCGAGATGAGCCACCAGTTCGTGCAGCAGAAGGCAGGGAGACAGTTTAACCCTCTAGCACGTGATTTTCCATTCCTGGTGCCAGCCATTGTTACTGGAATAACCCCGTGGTATCTCCCCAGACGCTTTGCAAGGATGCTGTGTGCCTTCTGGTGGTTCATGAGCTCGTTTTTCCCTGGATTTTGCTGCCTGCAGAGTTATAAAGAGGTTTTCCTAACTGGTTCCCTGGCATCCTTGGGAGAAAGAGCAGGTAGCCTCCAACTAAGTCAGGGGGTAGTTTTAGGTGTCTCTGCTTTGCTTTAGTTACAGCTGCCTGCACAATGGCCAGGCACAGGAAGCCTGCAAGATGGAAATGGCTTAGCAGTAAGGAGCAGGGGTGCTATATAGACAGGACTAACTAAACTAAAAAAAAAAAAAAAAAAAAAAAAAAAAGAAAACAAACAGAGAAGTCATTTTTATCATTTACTGTATTCCTTAAAAATGAAATAATGGGGAAGAAAAGGACCTGGCTGAACAGGAGTTACAAGCTTCAGCTGCACCTCTAAGGCAGTTGGAGATGAGGATGCTTACCAGGTGTCAGGTACTTTTATGAATTTCTGTTTGTTTGTTTGCTTGTAGGAGCAGCACCGCCTCTTCTCACACACAGGTATCATCTTAAAGAAATAAGCACAAAAGGGAGAGTTCAGAATGGCAGAATAACATATCCAGAGAACAAGGTTTAAGACATAATGCCTAGTCAGACAGGAACTCCATTTCCAAATTCATTTTACTTATGTCCAGCTTAATGTGCCCTTACAGGCATTTTTATGCCATTCCTGTGGTTTGTATATTTTGACTGCGGTACTGATTTAAAAATCACCGAGAAACATCATTAGAGACTTGGGACCCCATCTTCCCATTACAGAGTCAGTTCTAAGAAAAGGATACTTCAGATATTTTTAACAAGCATTGTGGGGGCCCACTAAAGACCATGTCCTTCTTTAGATCCAGCTTTGCCTGTGGAAGAGTTCATTATGCAAGACAAGCCCCACCTCAGCATCAGCTGGAGGCACCAGTCAAAAACTCAACCAGAATTCATTAAGATCTGCTATTTAAAACAGTCCAAATGAGCTTACTTGTTTAGACAAGCTAGGTTAGCACACACTCGTTTGGGTTGCTCTGTTAGTTTCCCAGAAAACTGTAACTACTACAACTAAATTTAAATGTGGGTTGGTATTAGACTGTAAAGCCTTTGAGGCTGGAGGTGTCCATCCCTGGTACTATGGGATGTTGGCTGGGATTCCCTGCAAGAGTAAGAGGTTTGTTAAATTAAGTTCTTCTCTATATTGATAGAATATTTTATATATACATATGACAAACAGTTCATGGTAAAATGATCTGGAAATGCAGAGATTATTTCCTTCTCCTCCCAGCGTAGCTGTGCTCGCACTCCTGCTGCTTCACCGTGGAAGCACTGGTATTCTTCAGACCCTTGCTGGTTTCTCCTGCCTGTGACCATTGTGGGCAGAGCTCAATGTTGCAGTGATACAGAGGAAATTCCTGCATGGTTTATTGAGGATATCAGACTTTCTGGCGACCGTCCTTGCAGATCCTAAGCAAAGTCTGGGGCAGCCGGGTTTGGCCGCAGTGCCAGGTGGTGATTACATTGACTTACTGTTTGCCTTCCTGGAAAGGAGCAGGATACACTGAGACACTGACACAATAAATCAGTATTTCATTATGCTTCAGCCCCAAGCTTTTATCCCACCTGGATCCCACCTGCATTTATCTTCAAGTTGCCTGCATAGTGTTTAACTCAACCGAGGTGATTCTGCCCCCTAGAATATGTGTCTGCCTTCCCTCCAACCTCCCTTAGTCCCCCAACCCTTGCCTTGTGCGCGGCTTAAAGTCTAGGAAAGCTGTGCTAAACATTAACCCGGGCCTTTCCACAAAACAACATAAACCCCAACAGCTTTACCACATGTGAAAGTCCTTGCAGACCATACCTGACATCCAGTGGCGGTGCAGCCAGTTCAGGATGTGCTTCAATGCTGAAACTCATTTTTTTGTTACAAGTGGTGAAGAAGAAATCTTTACTTTCTGAGGTTTTCTCTCTTTTTTTAAAAAAGACACCATTAGTTCGAATAATGGATTGGCAAAAGTCAAACTTCCCTTGCAGGTCTGAATTTGTGTTTGCTGGATTTTCATGCATCCCTGGAATATATATTATCATATAGTTCCTTCTTCCACTACAGCATTTCAAGCCACATCACATTTTTCTCCTATCTCCAAAAAAATATATAAAAAAAGCATATATTCCAAAATTAATGGACTTTTCATCTAAAAATATGCGCTTGACTCAAAGCTCTGTGTCAAACATACTTAGGCAGTCAGGCACGTTTCTTTTACCAAGTGCTTCAGAGAATATTCCTTAACTGACTGCAAAAGATGGACTCTCAAAGCTTTACATAAAATTCGTTTGTAAAAAGCCGAAGTCTATCATCAAAAGAACAGAATTTAAGGGGAGATTAACCCAAACCATGTAATTTACAACAGCGTGAAACAAATATACATCAGTTTAGTTTATAGGTGGAAGTGTCACTCACCCATCTTCCACATACCACCAAAGCATACCAAATGGCTCCTGATATAAAACAGTTTCAGAATCAGTCACAGTCCAAACAAACACTCTTAGAATATGATCAGATTAAGTTGTTTAAAATACAGGGCATGTGGAAGTCATCAAACACTGACATCAGATGGAAATCAGGCTTCTCTTCCAAAATTGCTGAACACAGGGTAAGTCTTAGTGTAGGATCAGCAACTTCCTTGGATTGTTTCCTGCTCTCAAATGGTTTAGCAAAATGCTTTTAAAAAATGTAATAGACATCCAAAAGGGTTTCATAAAGTGCTGTCAAGGGAGATCTATCATTTTAAGAGATACTGGGGTGGCTACTTTTAAAAGCAGAATGCAAGCAGGAAAAAACCAGTCAGACAGGAATCAGATGTAAAACATACATCAGGTTCAACAGGATACGTCAGCATGGAAAGCCTACTGCAAGCATGCCAGCAGACCCAAGAGGACCTCCAGCATTTTGCTAAATTAGATACCATGATACCTGGTAAAAGCATGCCCTTGCAATGGTGCATGTTTCCCTTCCTATAGAAAGATGAGTAGATTCTTTCCAGTGAGTGACAATGTGATATTTGAAGATATCTGTGGACAGTGATACCAGAACTGATTATCTTTTATAGGCATGCCCTGCCTTAGATATAGTAAGAGAAAGACATTCATAAACACCTAGGAGGCAAAAACGTTTTTAATAAACTAGTTAAAAATTATTAGGAACATAGCAGCAATGATGCTCCTCATCTATAAGATCTGATGTGCAATGAGATAATTCCTTTAATGCCTGTGCAAAAAGTGCATCATGGGATGATTTTTTTTTCCTGATCACAGAAGTGAAAGGAAATATTTTTCCGACTTCTTAATGGCAACACACACAAAACTCTTAGCCAAGTCAAAGGTGACGGCATCATGTACTTCTGCTCTTCTAGAAGAGAGAGGATGCTGCCAGGCCTTTCCTCCGAGCCACGGTCGATTTTCCTATGCTGTGGACACGCCTGCTCCTGTCTCCCTGCCACATTTGCTCCCAGCTCTGTTCAGCACAGCACTTACTGGGCTGAACATCCTTGGAAAGACAGGACGTCCCACAGCACAAATGGGTTTATATTTCTAGTCCCCAGTTTTACTAGCACTTGCTGGCCTTCCCTCCCCTCCCTGCCATATCCTTCACCTTGGCTTGAAGATGCTCCTCGGGAACCTGCTGTGCTGGTGGGTATGTGACTCCTGGGGCTGTTTATGGCCACCACGTGGCTGCGACCTCAGCAAAGCAGAGGAGCAGAAACTGAGAGCCAGCTGTGGCTTGCAGCTGCGCGGGGCAGAGGAGGATCCCTGCTGGCCAGGGAATAACCACAGAGGGAAATGCCCAGGAGAGGACAGGAGGTGCAATACGGAAGATGCATTGCCATAAAGTGCAGCGGAGCACATGGAACTAAGGGGAGAGATATGAAGTGTTGGTGGAAGGCAGGGATGGCAAACAAAAGTGGGCAAAAACTGTTTCAGAGCCTGCAAGGTCTGTAGACACTCTTTGGTGGACGATATATTAAGCGAGCCCTGAGGGGCCAAATGAGACCTTCGGTCGGGGAGGGAGCACGGACTGAGAGCAGTGAAGGGGAAAGCTGTTTGTTAAATAGGTTTTCCATGAACATGCTGGCAAAGAAAGAAATACCCTGACATTTACCTTTTCCTATCAACCTTCCAGGAACAAAATACTCTGAAATTCAGCTTGAATGCAAAGACATGTCTCCTGGCTCCTTTGGAAACCGTCTTTGGCAAATTTGTTAGCAACGATGTGTATCCTTCTTCTAGGGCATGGAGGCTATGAATTAATTCCCCATGATTGATCCAGCCCTCTAACCCTGAAAAAATGTCTACACTAAAACTAAGAATTTCCTTGCTCCCAGGCAGAAAAGGTTAACTCCTTCCTTGCTGAGACTGCAACCTTTAAAAAACACATTGAATATCAGATATATTCAGATAAGTCAGCAGGAGCAGGAAAAACAAAAGCTTGGCCAGACTTTAGCATGGGTATTGAGTTTGATTTTTGAAATGGGGGAGTTCTTCAAAGTTAATTGCTTACTATACAGACTGCCACCAGACCTGGTATCACTTGTAAACTATTACACAGCAGCAGGGAAAGGTGGCTTCCCTCTATAGCAGAGGGTGATTTACAGACATGCCCAAGACCTGTTTGGGATGAGCAACAAAGTCCAGCCTTTATTTCTTGTAAATTAGATACCTGAAAGTACATAGGGTCCCCATCAGTCTTGTGTAAGACTTCCCATTATTTCTATTCATCTCATTCACAGAGCACTGGCAAAGCTTCCCCCTCTCTGACAAGCAGTGTCCGAGGAAGACAAATGAAGTCTCCTGCAGCCAAACATCTGGCTGGTCCCAGAGGGACAGGGAATGGCAAGGAAGCCCCTATTTTCAAGCACGTGGGCTGGCATAGCCCTGTGAAACCTATTCACCATTGGGTTCATCACGCATATTCCCCAGGAGCCTTCACAAACCCTTAGTTAGAAATGTAAATCAAGCTCCAGAGACATATAAATTCTCAAAAAGATGGAGATGCAAATTATGGGGAAGGACATCAAAAGCTAAAAAGAATTTTAGCTGAAGGGAGTCAAGCAGTCTTCTGGGAATTAACAGAGACTTTACAATGGATAAGAGAGGGTTACCAGGGATTCAGCATGAAAATTCAAGGATTAAAGACCTTTGAGTTAACCTGTTTTCAGGATAATGATGGCAGGAATGTGGGCATCAGCATTTGCTTTCCATTTACTGTGTGATTTTAAGTAGGGGAAGGACCAAAAGCCTGACTGTTCTTCGGGGCCACTTAAGGTAAAACTGCGCTTCTTGGCTTTCTGGACCACTCCCAGAAATACCTGGAAGGCATGAGAATATTTTGGGCTCCAGCTGATATGAAATGGTTGTCACAGCAGCCACATGCCGGATGGATGGGAACCTCTTTGCAGCAGAACTTATAGCCTGAAGAGCCCCCCAGCCCTGTCTGGAGCCAGCCCTTCTGCCAGCTGCAGGCACACGGTGACTTTAAACAAGGATAAATGTGCTAAAACCACAGCCTGAAATTCAACTGGCAAATGCTAAAATATTTTCTTTTCTCTTCTTTTCTTTTCTTTTCTTTTCTTTTCTTTTCTTTTCTTTTCTTTTCTTTTC
>JAOXJM010000079.1:43128202-43141248 GCA_026413425.1 Tringa solitaria
AAAAGGGCAGTTTTCTACTTTTCTTTGTGACATAAAAAAAAAAAAATTGTATTTCCAGAGCTTGCACGCATCCGGAAAAAAAAAAAAAAGGCAGAAAACAAGAGGGAGAATAAAAAACTAATATAAGCTAAAACATTATTTTGTAGTAAACAATAGAATATAACGTGCAATAGTGCAATTTCTCCTTTGCTGCTTCAACAATGAAGTCTTGGTAGATAGTCCACTGCATGTCCCCGCATCTAACTACGTGCTTGTCGGGCGCTGCTGGGTCTGCCCGGCTTCGGAGCCACGTCGCTGTGTCCAGGCTCTCCCTTCGCCTTCCCGAGGTGGCGGAGTTTCTGATCCCAGCGCTGGGTATGGAAAGGCAAAGACAACGCAAAAGAGATTACGGGGAGAAGATACAAGTCATTTGTAAGACAACTGCACGTGTTTACCCACAACAGCCAAATGTAAAAGCCAGCGCTGCTTCTCGCACCTTACACCGCAGTTGGGCTCAAATGGTGGAATGCAAAGTTATCAGTAAAAGTCACTTTAAATAGAAAAACCATTTCCTGGCTTTCTTACAGCGTCTGTGAATGAAGAGGCTGAGAGGAGACATAACTGACTTCAGCAGAAAAGCACCTCACCTTCTAAATAATAAAGTGCAAATGAAGCGATCTGTGCCATCTCTGGGGAAGCAGGATGAAATAAACCAGTCAAGTGAAATTCATTAATAATAATAATTATTATTTACTTACTTTTACTTTTCCAGGTAACAGTAACCACAGTACAAAAAGACGTACTAAATATAGCTGGTGCATCTGATGATGCTCTGGGCAAAGGAGATTGCCACAAGAAGCGAGTGCCGATGTGGCCGGGTCCTCAGCAGCCCCAGGGTGGCCGTGAGGGCAGAGGCAGCGGGTCACAGGCCACAGGGAAATCAGTGAGAAAGCAAGTCAGTTCCTCACAAAAAAACCAAACAAATGATACTGCCACCCGGCAGCTGGAACTAAGAAGTCACCCTACGGTGACTGTAGGCTATTTGCTCTGCAGCACTGGATTTCATAAGGCTCTGCCAAATCAAACAGCAACTTGGGGTAGGATCCCCATATCTTTTCACTCATGCGATCTCTGTGGATGTGACAAATGTGCACAGAAAAACTTGCATTTGTAATCAGAAGGGTATTTCCCTGCCAGTCACCATTAAGATTGTGGAAGAAAGCGTCGAGGAGACTGGTTTGCACAGGCACAACCACTACGTTAAATCAAGCGCTGAGAAATTGTGTCAAAACAAGAACATTCAGTGTAAAATGACACTCCTAACAACACTGAAATCACTGATACTTGGCAGTGCATCAAAACATAAAAAGGCAATTCTTCCAGAATTTGGAAGGCATTAGAATACATTTAAATTAGAAAACATTAGAATCTATTTTCATATATTGCATGCATTTGAGCTCATTGCTATGACATGAATTCCTTCATCATGTACCTCCCTCATCTAAGCCAGGAAGGTAAATTAAAAAAAGTTGCTAATCCACACAACTTGGTAAGAGAACTGTATTTAAAGAACATTAAAACTGAAAAGTATAATTCTGACTTAGTCTGGAAAACGTTCGTAAAGCCCTCTTTTTTTTTTTTTTAAATTAGTATCACCATCCAAATTAAGCAGGTGTGTGTTGCAGAGTGCACAGTTTGCCCACGGAGTTAAAACACTCCTACTGTTTGCTTTTTTGAGACAGAGGTTTTGATTGCTGAAACACTGGTGTACTTTGGGGTAACTGAACGTAGGGCTTCAGCTTATTCAGCCTGCATTTCTAAGCCATATAGCAACTAACATACCAAGTTAATTTTTGATACTTGATATTAATTAACTAGGGTCAGCACGTGTATCGGTACATGTTTCATGCCATCTGCAATGCTTGACATTTGGTGAGGTATTTTCTCACCTTTACTTTTTTACCAAGACGATCTTTCCACTTCTCAGCTATGGAGCCTTCCACCAAGAGTAACCTACACAAGGGAGACAACCAGTTACTCCATCCACAGGGATGCACAAGCTATACAACCCAACACATGCAAGACTAAGAACCCTGTGCCTGCAGAGACCCTCGTCTCCCCCTGAATACCATTAAGGAGGTGTACAGATAATCACACCAAGTTTTCCTTAGCTGGTGGCTCTGAAGTTCAGCTTTACAGGCAGGGGAGCAAATAACAACAAATATACTCCAAGGCTAATGCAGAAAGAGTTACCTGGAGCGCTCCTCATCTTCGTAGCCCATAATGATGTACTCTTCGTTGGCACTAAGTGGTGGGCACAGGCAGCCGGAGTTTGTGTGAAGGTTTACAGTGTCCTTTGGGATGTTCACCAGGGAAGATTTTAGGATCTCCTTTACTTCCACTACTGCAGTGACATCGTGGCATTTAGTCTTTACCTCCTTCACTTTAGCCCGAATGACTGGGAAAAAGTCACAGAGTGTAGTTAGCAACAGCAGATAATGCAGGTCACCCCCAAGCCGTTCTTGGTGACCTCTGGGATTAGTCTTTTGCATGGTCCATTATCAAAAGCTTAGCTGAACTCCAGCAATGACCCTGCCCCCATCTCTTCACTTCATTACTTTATCCTCCGCCAAGAGGGTCCAGGTAGCTCAGTGTATGTCCTGTCCTGTCACAAGCAGCAGTTATGTACCAATTGGATCTGCCTATTTAAGTTGGGCTTAATTTTTAGCATCCCTTCTTCTTCATCCTTTCCACTTCATATATTTGATTCATTCCTTGTATGCTCTCCTTCTCCCTCAAGCAGTAACTGCTCCCTCTTTGACTACTTGCAGTACAGATGACTAAACTAAATTTGTCACTCTCAACCTTTCACGAAACATGAACGTGTATTAAAACTTCTTGTGTCACTACTTCTACTGCATGACAGGCCCTTACCTTTTTTGTTCTCTCTCCAGTGACCCAGCATCAATCTGCTCTGCTCTTTATGAACTCCAAATGCTCCTGATCTTGACCTGATGACCCATTTAATTGTTTCCTCCCTCACCCTTTCTTTTTGCCTTAAGTTGCATGAGAGGAAGAGTTGCCTTTCAAAGGCAAGGCTTTTCATTTCTGTCATGGCGACCAGTGAACTGATACCACATGCAAATGCAAAGCCAGTCCAGAGGTCATGCTCTAGAGAATGCCACATCTTTCACAGCTTGCAAACAAGAGTCCCTTTCCCGGATTCCCAATTTCTTCTAACCTGTGTGAAAAAGGTAATATGGAAGAAAGAAAACCATGGACTTACACGCCTCCTCTCTTCACATGCATTGCCCATAAAGACAATCAGCCACCATGTTTTGCAGCCACATTAGATACAGCTGCTAACAATTACCTTGTGCATTTAAAATATACAGTTTACCCCAAGTGATCCACTTCCTTAAGTGGAAGCTTGAGAATACAGGCAGTAGCATGCTGAGCGACTCTCTACCACGTGCAGATGTGGTACCCACTAGAGAACAATAACTCTGTAAAGATTTTCCAAACAAATCCAAAACAACACAAAACCAACTAGTCATCTTAAAAAACCGAAGGATGTTTGGCTGAATATAGTTGTAATTTTTTAGCTTTTAATAGGATTTCTTTTTAAAGGAAGTTTACCTGACAATAGTTGTATAAGTGAATAATATTAATAAATATTATGCCATCAATACCATTTAAATGAAGTTTTAAGTTCAGCGAGCCTAAGGTTATTCATGTGATTAATGGGAGAAAGGATGGGCCCCGCTGTTCCACCTCCAGTGATATGTATTCACTGGCTTCAACACCTTAATTTGCTTAAAAGAAACAGTATGAAGAAAAGTAGCAGCCTGGACCTGTGATATGCCTGAAGACCAGGACAATCTGGAGAAGAGAACACAACATATGGACACAGTGCACTTTTACAGGTGTTATTGACAGCATAACTCATTGCTGGCTTCGATATGTGAGAAGGAAAGGACCTAGTACGCCTGTTAGATCCCATGGTGGGTTTGTAGGTATGAAACTTAGCAAAACCATCCTTTCCTGTAAAAGCAGAGCATATCAGAGCTGGAAATCGAAGGGGCGGTTCAGGCACAGCAGCTCACAACATCACTTTTGTCACATCCCTTTTCACACTAAAGAAAAAAGTGCCCGAGCCCCAGGTGCACGGAAATGACACTCGGCATCAACACAGGCACCCCTGAAGCTAATCCACTCCATCCTCCTGCGAGCACTCTCGGTTTTGAATTTGGAAATGTTTCAGGCCACGTCTTCCTTCTGTAACAAGTACTAACGGATTAACCATCAGTAATTGGGTCCCATCGGTTTTTTTAATGAAAATCCTCCCTTTGCCGTAGCCTTTAAAAACCGGCCACGCAGCTGTCCTTACCATAGTTATAATTGTTGCGCAGGTAGGTCTTCTGGGTGGCTTTTATAGGCTTGCATTTGCAGCGCTCTGTGAAAACAGAAAGTTGGTTTAGAAAGAAAAGAGCGTATGCTCAGGGACGACCTCCCCAAAACCTCAAGCTCGCTCCTAAGGAAAACTTCGCTGAACTGACTTGTGTTTTACAGGCAAGTTAAATATTAAAAAAAGCACGGGGCATTCCTGGACTGCTCTGCTCTGCTGGAAGCTGTTGTGGAACTGTCCGTGAGATCTCAAAGGTTTCTGGGAGAGAACTTGACATGCTGAAATTAAAAAAACAATAAACAAACAAACAAACAACAACAACAAAAACCAAAACAAAAAAAAACCAACAAAGCAAAACCACAACAAACAACCTCACAACAACAAAAATACAAGGACTTGGAGTCTGAAGTGGCAAAATTTTCCATTTTAAGCCAATTCAAGATGCAATTTTAGTCTCTTCTGTGCTCACAAGCGCTGCAACTCCATGTCCTTACAATGCCTTTCTCTCTTGTACTACACTTACTCCTCCCTTCTACACCTTTAATCACACAGACTGTAACACAGACACAGAAGGAAAAGACTATGACAGGGCTTGGTTTAACGTTAGATGGGAGACTACACGTTTGATTGGAAGCTACATACACACATTGCTGAGTTTAACACGTCGGGATATTCTGGCTAGCATGTGCTTACCATAAGGAACGCAATTTTTGTGGCTAATTCTCAAGGCACAGTCTGTCTCTGGAGCTGCACCGTACCGTTTCCTACAGTGGCATGGCCTCTTTACACCTAAAGATGTCTAAGAGCTACAGATGTCAACAGACAAAGTGCACAGGAGGGTGGTGGGACCAAGCGGCACGTGGCTCCCTGCTTTGAACCCCGCTGGGATGGTCCTGACAAAATTAAACTTCAACCATGTTTCTTCAGTGGCATCTTGACAGGAGGTTTAAGAGAGATTGAGTTTAATCTTAAATCTGGGGCTTTGAGCAACCTGCTCTAGTAGGAAGTGTCCCTGCCCATGGCAGGGGGGTTGGAACTTGATGATCTTTAAGGTCCCTTCCAACTCTAACCATTCTATGATTCCAAGTTTACAATTAAGTTTAAGAGGCTGAAGGGCTTCACTTGACTACAGCAAGTGTTTAGTGTCACCTTTGATCCTGCTCTGGACCCTCCCTCAATTAATAATGAGCAAATGGCTCTTGACTGAACTGGAGACTGGCCTTTAGGAGACTTGGTTGGTCTGTCAAACCAACAGCTTCATGCTCTACACAGGACTGACACAGATGGGAAATTTTAGAGGACTACTTGGAGGATATTAACCACTGACCCATCTGCATTTTATCTTACCAATTCTGCATCAAAACAAACAACCGTAAAGACATCTCAAAAATACGGTTAGTGGAGCTGACTGAAAAAGCTGCCACCACCCTTCTGATAAATCTACGCCATGGATCGTCAGACTCGAGTATAATTTAAGCCCAGGCTGCACACGTGCAACTGGTAGATGTAGTTAATACAGGCTATGGAGCCATCCTGCTGTCTGGGTTGGCTGTATAAAATTATGACCCAGAAACTCAGTTCAATTAAAATAGGGAAATTATTAGCCCTTACAGGGGTAAGGATGGCCTTCAAAAGACAATATAAACGACCACTGTAAGGGCAGCATCTCCAGTGCTGCAGCTTCCAGACAGCTGGGAACGGTAACAGGGGTAAAAACACTGTCATTAGTGCCTGAAGCTCCAGACTTAAGCGTTCATTAACACCACCAGTGTTTCACGGTTGGTTGTTCTAATGCAAATATTTACTTATTTCAAGCTAGCGTGGAAGTGGAGTTTGGTGGTGTGACTGATATCTCCCACTCCAAGCCCACTGCTGCACCCATTGGAAACAGCAAGTCCCAGTAATAGATACACATGGTCATCTGTTTTGACATTCGAGTTGGCATTTAAGTAGAAGCAGACTTAATGCAGCCTATTTCGATATACCATAGTTCTAGAAAAACAATGCATATAGCTAGGTGACTTAGTTAAACCCAATGTGAAGAGCCTGAAAAGAACTTTTATTTGATATATAAGATTTCTGCATATTAAAAAAAAAAAGAAAAAAAAAAAAGAGATGGCATCATATGGTTATGGACTTCTCAAATCATTATTCATTTTCTATTGAAAGAATTTTTGTAGTTGAAAATAGAAAAAAAATACAGGAAAGAGGAGAATATTTCAAAAGAAGAGGATATTGTTTCCTTGGATTTCAAACACATCCTCAGCAATCTATATATAGAGTCCTACAGACTTCAGCTTTTGTACGAGACTGTGTTGAAATAATAAAGGCAGAGAAGGGAAGTGATTTTTGGCTTCCCTTCTGCCAGTGGGAGCTCAGGCATACTTTAGGCCAAATTATGGCCCATTCCATAAGCTGCCTCAATACAGGCCATAAAAGATGCGCTCCTGTGACCCACACTCACAAAGGCACCTCAGCATTCATGTCCAACAAGTTCTACTCTTTAACGTTCTCCTGCTCTACAGTACTTTGCTCTGAGGCACCAATAGAAAAAAATAGTCTGAGTTACAGGATAAGAATACATAGCCTCATATTTCCCTCAATTTTAAGATGATATTGGATTATTTTGTTTTATTAATTTGAGGAATATGTTTTACTGGTCTTGTTCTAGAAACCAGTTATAGACCTGCCCACGTTCTTAATGAAGGATACCTCCTAGTCACCCTAGTGCTTTCCAAAATTACATTTCAAAGAACTTTGCAAAACGCTGCATTATTTCTAACTGCTCTTTAGAGATACAGAAACTTAGGCCAAGTCACTTGCCAAGGTCCCCCAGCTTCTGTTGCAGCGACTTTAAAAGGAACCACAACATGAGTGTTGGAGAACACACATTTGATTGATGCGTGTTTCCTGCAAAGCTGGTGTGGGAACCCCCACAAAAAGCGGCCATAAAATTGTACTGCATCTCTTGATGCTGAGGGGAAGTCTCACCTTACGTGACAGTCTCCTCTGAAGCTGCCAGAATTACCAGAGGAGCCCTGGGACCACAACAACGTTATACCCCAAGCACCAAGATGGGCAGCAAAGGCTCATGCCAGTTTTGAGGCAGGTCTCAGCGAACTTCACCATTAAATATTTTTTTAACACAAGTCAATAGCCGACTAACAAAAGCTGAAAACCTACACCTTTGAAACCTTCCCCCTATAAATGCCAAAACAAATGGACTACAGAGGAAAAAGGTTTTCCTCATGGATTGCTACCAAGAAATGTGCTATCTTAAATATATGTGCACGCACAATCGAAAACCTGGCTGTAATATTGATCAGTACAAGCACTCAAATCTGGAAAATGCTTCCCTGATAAATTAAGGATAAAAAAAAACCTCCGGAAAAAATTTCTAAGTGACTTGAAAAGCATCTTATGAAGCAGACAACACCACAGTTTACTGCCAAGAGAGGTAAAAAAGCTCCCCCTCCAACAAAACCCAGGCAGACTCAGAGGGAATTCTCTGCCAGCAGACACTGCCAGGGATAAAAGGTGCCTCCGAGAGGGGTAACCCATGAGGACTGCTCACTCCAACCCTACACATGCACATGCAATATGCTCCAGAAACCACAGAGCCAAGTCCACGATTTTTTAAAACACATCAAGTCACTACTTGGAAAAAAAACCAACAAACAATATTCTATTTACAATGGCAAAATTACAAATTTACTTCAGTGAACACAGCCTTTTAGGTGGCTAAACTGTGTTTGTCAGTTGAAACAGGTGTAGCACGTTGAACCAGAAATTGTGTTGGTACAGCAAAAGGCAGTGACAAAAACATTACCCTTCCTTTCCATCAGCAATTTTTCTGTGCATCTTCACCCTGGTTTTTTGTATGGGGCTTTTTTTTATGTCTTGTTTTGCTTTTACTAGTCAAAAAGCATCATGACAAAAAGTATAACTGAATCTTACTCTTTTCTCATCCACTACAGGATCACTTACCAGTATTACATGCTGTCTACACCCCTAAGGACAGGATGCCCTAAAGATCTGGTTGATATTTTTGATATAAGGTGAGGTTGAAGGTATCCAGCTTTACTATCATACTCAAAGTGAAGCTTGTATGCTCTTTGTATGGTCACTGTAGAGGATGAAATCCACGCTTTCTCAATGCCACACAATTGAAAATGGCTTAAAACTGAGAAGATACTCCATTAGTAAAACAATCTTCAGAAAATCTTTAAGACTTGGTTCCATGCTCAAGGCAATTTAAAGTGAAGCTTGTGAAGGGGCTTACTTTTATCATGGTTTTCTAATTGTAGCTGGCTTTCTAAAGGATGTACACTGCGATTTAAATAACATTTTGTCTAAATAACACCTACACAGCTACCTTCACATTGGGACCTACTTATCACATTTTAAAACTGTACTATAAGCTGGGCATTATTAATACATTATTAGTACCTTTTTACAGTTTGGTCACAGAGATTAATGCTGAAGCTATCCAATTTTATGTAGGTATCTAATTCTATGTTCCACAACCATACTTAGATGTTTGTATTAATAAACTGAGTATCAGTGCACACTGCAGCTCAGCAATGCCTCTGGAGAAGGAAAGACACGATGGCCAACTCAAGGCTTCCAAGTGTCATCTTCTTGACAAAGGCCTAAGAGGAAAACTTTTGAAGGAATCATAATAAAATTCAAGGAAACCTATAGCCACTGGCTTGCTTGAGCAACAAATTGGTATTTTTATCGTCTATTAGCTCCCAAACTGGGCTTTCCTTCTTTGCATTGCCTATGACTAGTGGCAACACTGGAGGGGTTTTACTCAGGTCCAGCAAAAACAAAATAAAAAATAAAAAAGCAACAGGGGACTTGCTGGAATAAAACCAGTCTCAGAAGGTCTCAGCCTCAATCTCCTCAGGTTAGCGGGAGTTTTGCCATTATCTACAAAAAGTGACGAATTTAATTTGCAAACTTTGAACTCAGAATGAACCGTTGCCTCCACTGGTTCTGCCCAGTGAAAATCCATTTAATGATCATTCTCACTGTTTTGAGACAAAACTTTTAATGAAGTCAGCACAGCCCTCTGGATCTGATGGAAATTTTGCCCTGACAAAACCGGAAGAGGTGAGTGCGAAAAAGATGTGCCAAAGAGTTAACTGAGTTGAATGCTGAGAGGTCCACAGGCTGACCAGCCCCAAATCCCAACTGCTCACAGGAGCACAATATACAGGACTCCCAGACAAGAAAGAGTATTTGTGCATCACTTAGTACCCCTCTTGCTTTATTAAGTATCAAAAGTATCAAAAGGATTTGAAAGACTATAGCTTATTATAGAATTTTATAAAAGTGTACTCACCGATGCCAGCGCCTCTACAGTTACCATTATTAGAATCCATAGGGAAATCTGCCACGGATTTGTAAAACATATAAAGAAATGTTAGTATTTTTAATATTACATTATCTCAGTATACCCACATTACAATGCTTGGTCTCTTTCTCTAATATTCAGTATGTTAAAACTTAATAACTTAATTAACTAACAGATTGTAACGTTCTACAGGCTAGCCTGTTAAAAGTTGACACAATTTCTTATCTGAACTTCACCCAAATCTAGCACATCATGTTAAATGCTGAAGCAAATTAAATAACCCGTTCCTACTGATGTACAGACTGGCAGGTTTAGGGCGAGGATGGAAATTTATGGCATGACCTTACAAGCAGCTACAAAAAGTACATGTACTGTTTGCATTTAATTAGATGATGAAGCAGAAATTACTTTTGGTTTGTTTTTTTGGTTACTGAGGAAATCAAACCAACCAACCACAATCGTATCATTGAAGCAAATGCCAAAACAAATGTTTCAGACCTTTCCCTTCCCCTCAGTTTAAAAACATACTGATTAGTTTGAAGGACAGATAAGGATCAGGAGGAAAAAAGGCACTATGCCCAAAGAACTTGCTTTTAGGCACATTTGTGACTGAAATGTGCTCCACATTAGTAAAACGTCTCATTTCAAACCTGTTGCTTATTAAATGACATTGATTTATACATATACTTAATTATGAAAAACGAGTATGTTAATTCACATAACATTGTACAAGTTGAGAAAAAAATGAATGCAAAAGAAACATGGTTTGGGCGAGGGACAGTATCCTTTATTAGAATAATACATAAAATGGAAAACCAAATGAGGTTTCAAACAAAAGACCCTTCTTTAAGTTTGCACGCCCCAAAGTTCAGCCAGCCTTTTCAACTCTGGAAGCTGGTATCATACAAACACCACCTTTCTTATGTCCTTGCATTATCATGGATACACCACCACTGCTTGTACGATGCAGGACAAATGAATATAAGACCACGTCATAAAAGGTCCTCTCTTGCAACCGAAGCTGTAAGGATCTGGCTGTAATACACCCCAGGACACTGATGATACTCGGTATACGTGAAGCGTTTACATGTGTGGACTAAATTTTAAGGGCTGGGGCCATTATTTAATCACGAGTTCTATAAATATGTATTTAAAGTACCTGTTTACAAGAGATCTAATATTACTTAGTTTATCTTCTAATTTGGCCATCTTTAAAAAAAAATAAATCTCCGCCTTAAAGCATATTTATACTACTCATAGCAACATGGAACTTCCTTTACATAAATGGGGATGTGGCAAAACGACAGTCAGGGCAAGAGTGTATCTGAAAAATGACTAATTCCCTTACTAATACAATAATTAACTTCACAAAATTGAAACTTCAGTAATAATGATTCCTACCAGTGTAAAGAGCAGAAGGTACACAAAATAGCACAGAAGGATTTAATAGATGCTCTTTTACATCCAATATTGCTAGTAAAGATTTTCTTCCAAAGAAAGTTTCAAACTACTGCAGTATCTCAGTTTATAGAACAAATCCAACATTTTTAATGGGTTATTTTCTTCAGTTTTGTTTCGTCTTCAATTACTATGCACTCCATGGCAGCTGTAAGGCTTCTCCCTGCTGCTTTGTAGCAGTCAGATTGCACACACTATTTTTTAATTTTGTGTTTAGCTTTGATTATTCACCTGAGCTATTCTCAAATTTTAAAGAAGCTGTTGTTATCAGGTGGTAATTAGAGAACATGACCTCTACCAATAGTATATGGTTAAAAAAAAAAAGAGCTTTTCATCAAATTTAAATTAATTTCACATTATATCAAGTGCTTTCATGCATACCACACAGGGTGAAGGAGGAATTAAAACTGTTTTCCTCCTGCAATTAGCTAAGTAAGAGGATAACCCCGTTTCTTCTCATTGTTCCTCTCCTGGGCCAAACCACTGTTCTCTTGTTCATTTAGCCGGTGCTTTGCTTTAAACCTGCAGCTCCTTCTGAAGTGGTCACAGTATAGAGATCACTTGGGTCTATAGTCTGATAATCCTCCCATCTGCTCCCCTTGCAGACACAAGTCTGCAAAACCTCCCAGCTACCAACCCCGTAGAGGTGGCCCTACTCCTCTGTGCACCTAAGAGTGGCCTGAGATGTTTCACCACCCTCTGGGCACTCAAGACCCCTGCAGAAAAAGCTCTCCAGATTCACTGGCCCCCTCATTCGGTTGCCTTCCATGCTGGCTGGCTTTGCACATGGCCAAGGCAACTCTTTCCAGGGCTTCACATGTCCCATCAAGCTACAATTCCTTCTAAAACATGTACTTCAGTTATGAATGAAGGGATGGTTGGTTCACATCTCCAAAGCGCATTCCCTACACCAACAAAACTAGGGGCAGAAAAAATTTTCATCAGCAGAGGAGGCATGGGAAGTATCAGGTAAAATGCTTAGCATTTTCACATCCATGGAGAGAACACGGAAGGAAAAAGAAGCCTTGAAGTAGACTCTCCCTTCCTAAACCAAGGGCTGACCCAAGCAGTCATGGCTTTGTGGTGTTTGAGCAAACCAAGTCCAATTCACTCTGGAATTACAACTAAACATAAACCAGAGCCCAATAAGGTGTTCAGAGTCTTCCCTGACCCCACTCAGGGGTACGATGCTCCTGTCTATGGGCCGAGGAACTGCCCTTCAAACTCACACCGATGCAAGGGGGGGCTGATAAACACTCAATATGTGCAATATAAACCCTGTCCTGCAAACATGGATCTAAACTGCTTTTTTTCAGATGTTCCCTTCCACTCCTAAGTATGCAACTTATTTTATTTCTACCAAATTGCAACGCACCACAACCTCAACCCATCTCCCAGTTCTGCATTCATTCTGCTAGGTCACCTCTCCTACCCTGAACCAGTGATTGCGGGTATCTGACGAAGCAGCCGGCTGTGACACAAGAGTAATAGAGCTGTGTGCTGAGCAGCTCCTCATGGAAACGGCTCCTGTTCCCGTGCACGTGTGAAGGCTGTGGTGCGTGGCACGGTGTAGTCAACAACTGCAGTCAACGCATGGTGGCTGTCAATGAGCAGAGGAGGAGTAAACAGGTACCGCTGCATCATTTCATGATTCACTTCCCTACCTGCGAGGCTTGGGCCAATCAAGTATTGATTGACCTTGCCTTAATGTTCATCTTTCCCAGCGCCCTCATGCTTCCTTAGGGATGAGTGGTTTCTACTCATGGAGAACAACATGGACTTGTGAATCATAGAATCGTCTAGGTTGGAAGAGACCCTTGGGATCATCGAGTCCAACCA